>CM068586.1:48084714-48684714 GCA_035048485.1 Pteria penguin | reverse complement strand
GAATTGGTGATATCACAATAACATTGGTGATACTCTGAATCGGTGATATCCCATTAACACATTGATGGAAACACAGGGGTGATTCAGTAATTGGTGATACCACATAACACACTGATAATAAACTGAATTGGTTATATATGTACTGCAATAACACATTGGTGATACATTGAATTGGTGATACATGTACCACCATAACACCTTAGTGAAACACTAAATTGGTGATACCACCATAACACATTGGTGAAACACTAACTTGGCAGTCCACCATAACACATTGATAAAACTGTAACTTGATGATACAACAATAACACATTGGTGACACATCATCAACAATCATAACAAAGGAGGTAAAGAATTGCAAAGACTTCCCCAAAAAATCACAATTTATGGAATCTTATAATAATCCTAACGTGGCATTAGACAATTACAGATAATGTAATGTTTCCAGTTTCACTCTTGCTCTGTGTGAGAGATGTCGCAGCTCAATCAGTAGCATGCTTGGGTCATGGTCAAGAGATTTCGGGTTCAAGTCCTTCCATAGCCTTATTGATGTCTTGTCTTTTGGATGAGACGCGGGTTGCATGTCGCTGTAGACGCTAGTTTGTGAAGAATCTCATTCTCCTAAGTTATACAGTTGTAATTACACCAGGCAGATGTTTACACTATCCTATATATAGTTATACCCCTGCAAACAATGTTTTGGGGGAGGGGGTATACAAATCACCTTGTCCATCTGTCTGTCTGGTTACAAAGTTTAACAAAACAGATTTCTCAAATTGTACAAGTGGAACATCCATTATACTTATTCCAGTGATGTATCTTTGAATGAATTGTTGCATGTTTCAACTTTGTTGCCGCAGGGGGTATTTGTCCCGTTAGGACAGCTCTAGTTTTCTTATAGGTGAAATTTAATTAGATTACTTCACTTGTGTGCCATCTTGGAGATGAAGACATAGTACATGTTTCATATTCATAGTAATTTTATCGAATTATTTTAAGAAAGTTGTCTACAACTCTTTGAAAACATTTGTCATCGTTCATTAGTTTAAATATTGCAAAGTTTCAAGAGGCCTCTTTAGTTTGGAAAAATCTCTTGCTTTGATTTTGGTAATTTTTTATACATTTATTCACTCATATACCTCCAACATGATGAAAAAGGGAAATAAATCGAACTAAATTTTATGAATTTGAAAAATATTATAATATTTTTGTTTTGATTTAAAACAACAATAAACAAAACAACTTGCTTGACCCCAAAACTAAAGTGAAATATTTGAGATTATTGTGTTACATTTACTCCTGATCTCAGTTTTCTGTTTGTTGTATAAAGCGATGGATAATGAAATGAGTGTTGGTTATAGAATTAAAGTTTGAGATTTCAAATGAGTAGAATAATTTTTTAAATTGAGTGAATTTGTCAGTGATGCATGTATAATGGATTACGTGTGTTCATGAGACAGTGATTGCCTCTTATTTATCAAAGCTAAATGTTGATGTGTTTTCACCTTGACCCAATAACATTTACAGTGTTCAATCCCAGTGTTTTTGACTAGATTCAACATGTCTAGTAGTAGAAGAAATGAATTGGGATGAAAATTTATTTCATTTAGAGTGGTTCAAGGCCGGTACAAAGTTATATCATGATCTGGACCTTACTAGTACTTGGGATCAAAATCACACAAGCATAACCTTGTACAATGTACTATAAATAGTAACTTTAAAGTGAGCTGACATTGAACTGTGTACTCTACAATTTTTCTGTGCATTTAAATAAAAGTGTCCCTATAACCTTTATCAAATGTTGTTTTTATAGCATTTACACCCTTTCTGGAATTGTTAGATTAAAGTGGAATTTTCATCTTACACTATTGTGTTCCTTGATTGAGGGTTCAAGGTCATTTCCCAAAGGTTAAGGTCACAAGTAAAGGTTAAGGTTACAGTAAAGGTTAATGCCACAGGTAAAGGTTAAGGTCACAAGTAAAGGTTAAGATCACAAATAAAGGTTAAGGTCACAAATAAAGGTTAGCATTGTCATCCTACATATGAAGGAAACGCTGTGTCTCAGTGTTTGTTTGTCAGAGCTTGATTATCCACTTAATGAATCCGATTCCTTTCTTTGATTAACATATTACACAGCCATCATATTAATTGTTGCCCATGACACAGAAATATTTCATCAAAGTCAAGGTCACAGTGACTGACCAACAAAACTTGGCAAGGAAGTATTTCAAAAGTGGGGTGGGGGAACCTTGAATGTAGTTTCGTTTCGTAATGTGATAAAAAAAAATTGGTCCATGATCGACCAAAAGAAAAAGGGGGTGCCCCCATGCAGTGCCGTCATTGTTTTAGGCTCACGAGGATTACTTCGCTCGTATGGTGAGGCGCGTAGCCAAGGGCATAATAATATGTACGCAGAGATGGTCAGGGGGTTTGGGGGCCGAAGCCTTGATGGGGGCTGAGGGCGAAGCCCCGGGAGCAAATGGATTCGGGGTTTTACAGAAGGTTATAATACATGATTCTGACCATTTACATGTACTTTCAACAGTCAAAGAAATATTAACTTTGAAATACAACATGTACATAAATGTCAATTATTACACGCAAGTTCGTGCCTGAAACAAAAACAAAAGTCGCCGACTTTTACTCTCTGCAAAGTCTCGGAGGAGGACATCTCTCTCTCTCTCTCTCTAGTTCTTTTTTCCATCACAGTGCGTACTTGGCGTAATGGCAGGTTCGCGCCTGATGGTCATTGTACCTGCCGGGTGCGTAACTAATATTATCCTTGCAATAGACTCATTTGCGGCCGAAGAAGTGAGGGATCTCCACTTGCCAGAAGAAGTCTTGGTTTATACTGTTTTACTCGAAAGACAAGGGCGGAAGATGAGAAATCATCGTAGAAAATCCGAACTTGGGTCGTAAGACTAGAATCCCAGTGCGATACCACCGGATCAGTGCGATACCACAAGATCAACTTGCTAGTCTCCCACAGAAACCGGAATCCCAGTGCGATATCACCTGGCCCGCATAGAAGTAGGAATCCTAGTGTGATGCCATAGCATCAACTTGCCCCCCCCCCTTACCATAGAAATAGGGAGCCCAGAGCGAAACCACCGGGTCAGTGCGATACCACAAGATCATGCTTTGCGATGCCACTGGATCAACTTACCCCTATAGATATATGTACAGGAATCTCAGTGTGATGCCACTGGATCAACTTACCCCTATAGATATATGTACAGGAATCTCAGTGCGATACCGCTGGATCAACTTACCCCTATAGATATATGTATAGGAATCTCAGTGTGATACCACTGGATCAACTTACCCCTATAGATACATATATAGGAATCTCTGTGATACCACTGGATCAACTTACCCCTATAGATACATGTATAGGAATCTCGGTGTGATACCACTGAATCAACTTACCCCTATAGATATATGTATAGGAATCTCAGTGTGATACCACTGGATCAACTTACCCCTATAGATACATGTACAGGAATCTCAGTGCGATACCGCTGGATCAACTTACCCCTATAGATATATGTATAGGAATCTCAGTGTGATACCACTGGATCAACTTACCCCTATAGATACATATATAGGAATCTCAGTGTGATACCACTGGATCAACTAACCCCTATAGATACATGTATAGGAATCTCAGTGCGATACCACTGGATCAACTTACCCCTATAGATATATGTATAGGAATCTCAGTACGATACCACTGGATCAACTTACCCCTATAGATATATGTATAGGAATCTCAGTGTGATACCACTGGATCAAATTACCCCTATAGATACATGGGTAGGAATCTCAGTGTGATGCCACCGGATCAACTTATCCCTATATAGATACAGATGTAGGAATTTAAGTGCGATATCACCGGATCAACTTACCCCTATAGATATATGTACAGGAATCTCAGTGTGATACCACTGGATCAACTTACCCCTATAGATACATGCATGCGCGGATCCAGAAATTTTTGTCAGAGGGGGTCCAACCATAAAAGGTAAATTTTTCTCTTAGACGAGGGGGGTCCAACCACAAAAAATGCCCAAATATTACCTTTTTTTTGGTAAAATTTTCGGATTCCAGGGGGGGTCCAAACCCCCCCCCCTCTGTATCCGCGCATGACATGTATAGGAATCTCAGTGTGATACCTCTGGATCATCTTACCCCTATAGATACATGTGTAAGAATATCAGCTTGATACCACCGGATCAACTTACCCCTATATACACATGCGAACAGCTAAGAACTTCTATTTACAGTTAAAAAGTGGATAAATATGGACAGAATAATGGTGTAAAAGCCTTGACACGCTGATGGTCTTCATAGCGTGTCTGAAGCAGTCCACTGACGGCGAGTTCCTGAGTGTGACTGGAATGTTGTTCCATGCCACTATGGTCGCCGAAATGAAGGAGTATTTGTATACGTCAACTCTGGTGCTGATCTGGCGGATGTTGTTTGCCATAGAACCTCGAGTTCGGCTGTTGGTGTTCATCAGTAAATGGTGGACGAGAACGTCTTATTCAAACTTCTTCCGCCAAGGTTTAATGTATTATTACAGAAACATAGGCTGTTTTCACATAGTCTATATTTCTATTATTTGAAATGCAAATATAGATTACAAATACAGAAACCAGATAGTTATATCTGTATATATAGATCTACGTGTAGAAATCTCTCTGGCAAAAAAAAAAAAAAAAAAAAAAAGGAATTCGGGTACGGTATACTGAATTTGGCACACCTTCACATGCTTTTCGCTGGAATTTAGTTGGTATGTTACTTATTTTTGTTAGCATCATAGCATTTGTTAATTCATTGATACTTTTTAGTCTTTTTGAAATAAATGTTAATTCCTTTATCTAATGGCGTGCTAGTTTTTGCTCAATTAGAATTGACATCTTCGTAAGAAGTTGGAATCAATGGGCATGTCAAATTTACCCATGCCGCCATGGCCATGATGATGGCATGATCAGAACTTCAATCTTCATGAGAAATGGTTTACCGTATATATTATTTTTGGGCTCTTTCATATTCATAGATAAGCAGAAATACGTGTTACGGCAATTTGACCTCCTTATTGCAAAACTGCCAAAGGTGACGTGGAAAAGAATTTTTTTTATCGGTTGAACCTTTTAAAAATCATTGAATTGCACACAATAGACCTTTTCACTTTAACTGCGGGACTGATGTTTGGAGTGGCAAATCATCACTGTTCCTGCAAATGACATAAGAGACAATCAATATCATATTATGATGTCAAAAATTTTACAAACCATAACTATTTGCCACCCTTAAGTTAACAGGGATTAACTGTTTTGACAAGGTACATATAGACATAGAATCACCGGAATTACCGCTATTCACTGGAATTACCACATAAGCGACCAGAACTACCATTTAATGGACCGGAATTACTGTTGTGTAAGTAGATAATAACCCAATGTACCTAGAAAATATAACTTTATACTATATAAAATTAATATTGGCAAAGAACAACGAGATATTGTTATTTTTTGCACCACATTTACATGTATGTACAAACAGAACGGGTTCGGGGTTGGAAGTGTGAACTACTACCCGTTATTTATAATTCTGTTATATTTAATTCACCTTTATATTGATCTGTTGGTAAATTTAGATTCCAGTTTATGATTTTCTGAAAGAACAGATGAAATTTAATGTAAAACTAAAAGTTTATATATAAGAATTAGATTTATCATTGGTCAGTTAGACGAGATCGATAGGGCTTTAACCCAAACCCGACCCCAAACTGAAATTGCTAAAATACAGAGGAAGGACAATTATTGTCATTTTTCATCAGAAACAGATTTTATGTGGTATAAAGTTATACTTTCTAAGTATATTGGGTTATTATCTACTCACACAACGGTAATTCCGGTTCCTTTAATGGTAATTCTGGTCATTTATGTGGTAATTCCAGTGAATAACGGTAATTCCGGTGATTCTATGTACCCGTTTTGACATGGTAGCCACCCGGGCCCTTAGATTTCAAAACTTAGGAGTCCGGAGTAGTGTTTAGTAGCCTGTAAATAAATGCAGACTTTCCTAACTTTTTCGAACTTTAATTTTATCCAATTGACAATTCCTCAGATATACAGTTTGTATCCTTTGTATAAATTTAACTCCAATTACTTTAAACATGATGATAAAACATTTTCTCTTTCTTTTTTATTTTTTAAAACTATGCTTAATCACATCACTTTCATTCTTTGACACCTCTGAATCTCTATCTTCTTGGTGTTCTCCCAGTCTCTTCCTATATGTACATGTATCCTTGTCCCTATCTCTCTCTCTCCATTATTTGTCACTGTCTGCTCTTTTTGTCTTACACGTCATGAGATACAATAAGTGGTCCTCCAAAGGGAAGTAAAATATACTAAAAGAAATAACACAAACACTCTTTGCCGCAAATTTTCGGCCTCCTGGCCTTTATCAAGCAATAGTTAGAATAGTGCAGTAGATCTATGTAATATTCATCTATGTAACAAGCTTGTTTATATTAGACATGTAAAGATGGATGTTACATAGATCTACTGTAGATCTACTGCACTATTCTAACTATTGCTTGATAAAGGCCATGAGGCCGAAAATTTGCGGCAAAGGGTGTTTGTGTTATTTCTTTTACATGTCATACTCACATATCTCCTGGATATCTTCCCCATCACTCTGTTTCTCATTACTGTGAATTTGTCCGCCCCCCCCCTTCCCAGATGGAAGCTCACGAATACGGAAATTCTTAGGTGTGAAAGGTTTTGGTGCAAGAACCCCTGTTACTCTCTGGTCTACTAGTTACGACGGCATCAGAAGAGCTGTTTTGTCCTGTCAAAGATACGGGATAAAATAGCTCTTCCGTTGTAGTCATAACTACTGGTCTATGAGACCATAACACATTTGAATTCCATTCCTGACTTGGAAAAGATCGACAAAACTTACTTTGATTTATTGCTACATGTATTAAAGAGGTACTAAAATAAATATTTGAATATTACCACAATAATGCTAGTATGAAGTCTCACAAAAAAATATTTCGACCTTTTAGAGAAATCAATAGTTTTGTTTTCTGAGTTGGCGTCAGCATACTAATTTTAGTGTGGGTCCTTCGCAACTTCAAACATTCGACAGACGGAGATAATGTAAGCATCCAAAGGACATTGATATCAACAAAAGATGCGCTCAAACGATTCACAATATGATTGTTCGATCAGTGAAATGTTGACTAAAATTGAAAAATTTTAAGTCGCCACTCTGGCAATCAAGTAGGAGGATTTCAGGGACCTGGAAGCAAAAGTGGTCGTTTGGGCGATCAGACGACCGCTAATTTTAGTCCCTGCTTAACGTCAGTCCCACAGTTAACCATAAAAGGTCTATCAGAGTTTAACAAATGTCTCTGTGATTTGGTGGTCATTCGGACCGGCAAAACAGCAATTTTTGCTGGTCCGAATCATTTTTTGGTGGGCCGATTCTTTTTTTTTGCAAAAATATGTAATGAGTGTTGCATGCAACCACGGGACGCTTACTTCTCACGGGCACCTGGTCTCACCTTGATTTTATTGGGGTTCTTATTCGTCTGAATATGATACTAAACACGATGTTGTGCCCTTTATTCCATGGACTATGAGATATGGTTTACCCTTTGGTACTTCTTCGTTTTTTTACTCAAATATGAACATGAAATCATTTATTTCCTTCATTTCATTAATTATTTATTGTAACCACCCCCTCCCCACTTTCTGTAGCTGGTTAAAACTCCTTTCTTTCCTTTGCGCATCAGAATTTCTTTTTTTTTTCTTTTTTTTTTTTGGAATCACCCCCTCCCTCCTCTGAACAATTTCTTTTCTGGCCGGGGATAGCAGTCAATGAATATCTGATCAGCCAGGACGCTGCCATTGTTGTTGTGTACATGTAACTTCCTCATATGAGTCAGCGCATACACCCACAAGGGTGTGGATGAGAAGCTACATGATCTCTTTCTCCCTAAATTTTATTATAATGTCATAAGCAAACGTGACATATATCAACATCAAGCGACTTCATTTTTGTTCATATTGCAACATATCACAAGGGGAAATGACAAATTTTAAGGGGCAAATTAATCAATGGGAGAAAAACAATCAACATCTAATGTCCGATGATGAATGACATATTCACAAACCCTCCTGTCAAATTGACTAGTCCATGTCTCGGCAAGCCTTGGCATAGACCAAGTAAATTTGACACTTGGAATTGTGGATTTCTCAATCATCACTGGATATGAGAGATATATTCTATTAATCTCTTTTGAAATTCTTGCATGTGGCAGTTTTATTATGCTGTCATTTACTATTGCCACTCACCAGAGTCTCTTTTCAGCCCTTCTTTACATTATTCGGGTTTTTGTGATTTGTATAAAAACTTATTTTTTATTAGTTTTATTCCGTGATTTTTATAAAACTATTGGAAGTAAACAGTTTTTGTACAAAGAATAGTACTACAGATTCAGTAATGGTTTCATATATATTCAATCTTCCAGTTCAATCATGATTGAATTTGTAAACACACTATAACTCATGTGACTAGTTCTGTTCTGATACCGGTAAATACATAGCCAGGATTGAAGAGAGGATTTGTGTTGTTGTTTTCATCTGGACATAAATTATCAGTGTTGTAGGGGGTATACAGTACAGTCCAGGTGGAACTTAATTTGCCCACTGGTCACAGTGGGCTTTTTTAGAGTGGGCATTAAAAATGTCCACTGGACACAGTGGACATTCTTGTAAGAGTCAGTTAGAATTAACATACAGGTAAGTGGACAGCTTGAGAGCTCAGGTAAATGTCCAGTCCTATTGCCCACTGAAATTTCAGGTGGACTGCCCACTGTGGACAGTGGGTATTCAAAGTTCCACCCGGACTGTATTGTACATGTATGATACTGTACTGTAGCTACATGTATCATGGCTATGACATGACTTCCAGTACATCGCCTTTCTTTGGCAGAGGGTTGGGACAAGTTGGAGCAAAGAGAGGACTATTTTCCACATTTCTCTCTATTGTACCTGAAGATGCAGGCAGTGATGACAAAATTGCCTGTTTAAACATGGTGTCAATAGTTTGTGTTTTGCCATTCAGGATTATATAATTATTTGAGGTCGTGTTAGATTTTTATGTTATCTGTTTGAGAAATCCGAAAGGAAACAGATAACAGTTTACACTAGACAGGTACCATAGCTGCTTTGTCCCAATTTACAGTCTACTCTGGTACCCAGTCCTATTTAAAATGGAGCTAACTTTGATATCCTGGTGTTTCAAGCTCTTAAATTCAGGACAGAAGATTATTACATGTACATTGGTCTCTATCAGCCACGTATGAGAATCTATCATCCTACTCAAATCCTGCATTAGATAACACATATCAAAGGTTTGGGGGCATCTACTTTTTGGTCTGTCTGTCTGTATGTGGCAAAAAAACTTTAACATTGGTCATAACTTTTGAACCGTAAGAAATGGAGACTTCATATTTGGCATGCATACTCAACGAATGAAATCCTTTCAGTTGGCATCAAGGTCAGTGACATTATGACCTTGACCTTTATACTAAAAATAGCTGTTGCTACCTGGGGAGGCGTCATATTTGGTAAAAAAAAAATGGTCTGAAACTAAGTATGATGAAATGTTGACAGGTTTCTCCTTAAGAGAAAGTACATAGAAAATGAAAGATACCTATACAATGTTATGGTTAATTTTTCAATACCCATATTTATATTTGTATACTTACATTCTATTTATATTGAAACCGGCAATCTGTCTATCACTCTATGATTATATTATTTTTTCTTTCCCATTTCAGGATCTTGACAGAAGATCAATTTTCTTTTTTTTTTTTTCAATCAACTTGAAGAGGCTTTTCCTTGACAGTGAAAGGTAATTTGCTTATTTGCTTTTGACGATATGTATATATATATGTATATGACTCACAAAACAAGAACTGAGTCTGTTCATTTTTTTTTTAAGCCCTGAATGCTTAACAGGAAAAAGCTTAAATTTTCAGAGGTCCATTACATTGTCAGGGTTTTCAGTAAGAATTATTTGAGAGGGTGATTTAGAAATTTGAGGTGTATCATTTTCAGCGCCGTATGCGTGAATACGAGTGGTAAATTTGAAGTCGGAGGAAATTCGAACCAGTGATTTCCATAATTTCTCAGGGTGCCGGTTCTTATTGAAATCTCTTCATTGTTACGAGTACCACAGTGATATAGCACTAGATACATGTATTTTGTATTCACAGGGTAAATTTGTTAGGAATATATGAAGAAACACTGTTGTGACTGAGGTCAAATTTTCAGTTTCATCATACAAGCTTATGGTGTATGCAAACGAAATTATTCAATCTAGATAGGACTTTCTTCACCTTTCTAGCACATGACTCATGAAACTGGAATTGGATATTTGAAAAGCATTTTTCTTAGAATTGGGAATTTTTAGCAAATGCTACACTCCCCTCCATTAGTAAGTACCCACCCCAGAAATTTTCTACAAAGACAACAAAAAATAAGTCAATATATTAGTTGTTAGATTTTAACTGATAGAATGTTTGGCAATTTGTCTGCCAGGATATGCACAACACTTGTTAAAAGCATGCCTAAATGTATTCAAGCTGTGATAAGGGCAAGAGGAGGGTACACAAAATATTAGACTGATATGTGCATTATAGATTAGTCCATGTATTGCATTTGTATATGATTTTTTAAAATGTTTCGTTAAACTTCACTTTTTCATTATAAAACATGTTCTTTCATTGAATATAAACAGGAATTATTTCTATTTCTTTCATTTTTGTCAAGACTCAAATTCCAAAAATATGAAAAATATAAGAGTGTGTACTTACTTAAGGAGGGTAGTGTATATGTCATATAAGGAAATAATTCATTTCATAATTGTTAATATTACCAACAGTAATTTTCCTTAAATTTGGTCATCCTTGTATTCTCATTGTGTATGATTTAGAATTACTGGACAAAACTGGAGAAAGAAAAGCAAAAACGGCAAAAAAAACCCCCAAAAATTGAACAAAGAAACGATTGATTCGTGATTAGTAATTTGTCTGAATATTTTGAAAACCTTGCTGTGTGGAGAGAGATACCTGACTTGGCCTTCTGATTCCCCATTGAAAATTTTTTTACCAATGCCAATTCTAAGAAAAGATCTTAATTTTACAGTATTAGCCAGAAAAGTAATATCATGGAGTGCATTGTATGTTGTTTATCACTGTCAGCAGAAATCTCTCTTACTGAATTGGAATTTGTTTTCTTATGCTATCATATGTAATATTTGATACAGAAATTCAGGATTGTGCCTTGAGTTGACTCGTAATAGTCTTTCTGTTTGACTCAGGTCTTGAGTCGATTAAGTGGGAAGGTTACTCCAGAAACCAATAACACTGGACTTGAAGTCAGGACCTGGGTTCGATTCCCGCTGTTAGCTCGGATGCTTCTAAGGTGATCTATAATCTCCTGCCTCCCTATTCATAGTCCACATCAGATGATGTAAACGGAAGCCCCATGTCGCAGTATGTGTTGGATGTAAAGGTCCTTCATTGCTTCAAGTGGGACCATAATATAGGACAGAATTGTGAAGCAATGCACGAGGCAGGTGTTGCCACCATATGAGTGCAATATTCTTGGTGTGTCATAAAACGATAACAGAACAATACGCTTTAGTTGATTTAAAGTCTGCAACTTCGTAATTTAGACAACTCTGAATAAATCTTCTAACAAATTATTTTATATACTTCATAGGCACCAGAACAACTTTCAAATTTTTTTTACTTTTTAATTTTTTTACCATGACTAATCCAGTCTATGCTGAAGATGGCACAGGAAATGGAGGGAAGTGCAACCAACTTAATCATCAACTACCTCCCGCAGACTCTTACGGATGAAGAATTCCATACCATGTTTGTCCGAATTGGTCCTATAAAGTCCTGTAAAATAATACGAGACAGGACAACGAATTACAGCTATGGCTTCGGTTTTGTGGATTATCAGAAACCAGAAGATGCAGAACGGGCAATCAGTACATTGAATGGACTGAGTATGCAAAATAAGACAATTAAAGTAGCTTATGCTAGACCCAATGATGAGCAAAGCAAGGGAAATAATTTGTATATTCGTAACATCCCAAGGAACTATGGGGAAGAAGATCTGACAGAGCACTTTAAGAAATTTGGAGAGATAGTGCAAACTCGGGTCTTAACGGATACAACAGGGCAGTCTAAAGGAGTTGGCTTCATTTTGTTCAGCCTGAAGTCTGATGCTGAAACTGCAATGAAACAAATGAATGGGAAAACACCTCCAGGAGGCGATCAGGCTTTTGTAATTAAGTTCGCCGATGAAAATGCCAAAAAGGTACGTCCTCCACAAGGTCAACAAGGATTTCAGCATCCAGCTTTTACTCATGGGCCGCGATTCCCCTATGGTGGATGCATGGGGAACCATGGGCCAATGAGAAATCCTGGAAACCGTTTCCGTTACAATCCAATGGGAGGTCCAAATAATTATGGCAACAACTACAATGGAGGAGGTCATAACTACAATTACAGTGGGAGTATGGGGCCAGAAGCTGCAATGGGCAGCCAACAGGGGCATGTTTTGTTTGTGTATAACATTGGTAATGATGCCGACGAGAAAACTCTGTGGCAGTTGTTTGCACCACTTGGTACTGTGCAGAAGGTCAACGTTATCATGGATCACGTCAAAAACCAGTGTAAAGGGTATGGCTTTGTCACCATGACCAACTTCGACGAGGCGCAGCATGCTATCGACTGCATGAATGGATTCTATTATAATAATAGACCACTCTCAGTGTCCTTTAAAACGTAAAGCAGATGCTCGATATATCATTTTCTGTTAAATTTTCGTGGGATACTAGTATACTGTAGTGTATTGTTATGATACAAACGTGACTGTTGTGTCGGAGTCTCAATGTATGTCATCCATTGTCAAGTACTAGTGCAGTAAATAACGCCAAAAATATGTATAGACTTCTGGTTGGGGTAACATTAATGTTTTGGCTTTGTTTCTAAACATTATACAGGACAAGTTGAAGTGCATTAGATAATTTTCTATAGATTTTGAAATTGAGAGTTTGACTGAAAACAAAATATTTTTCTCTATAATCACCTGCTTATGCCATGTCCAGTATGTGTAGTACAACTATAGTTTGTGAAACGTGCATTCCCAACTCTGTTTTGAATTAAAGCTGAACAGTCAAACTTGGTCATAGTTGTATCTCATTCTCAGAAAAATTAAAGGGATCCAGTTTTTTTTTTAACTTCCAGTTGAAATTTCATCACATTTTTCAAGTTGACCTCCTTGTTGGTTTTTTTTTTTTGCCAATATGTTACAATTGTTACTCCAACCAGAACACAAAATCATTCCTGTTTTAAATGGTCACCAGTAGGAAGGTGGGAAAGTGGCTACTAAAGTAATCAACAGTTGGAAGGTGGGAAAGTGGCCACTAAAGTAATCAACAGTTGGAAGGTGGGAAAATGGCCACCAGTAAGAAGTTGGGAAAGTGGCCACTAAAGCAGTTGGTCTCTGAATACAGATTGAACTTGTGTAAACAAATAGTAGTAAGGAGGAAAGAAGGGTGGTTGTTTAAGATGGGTGATTGTCTAATACTGGTGGTCTTATTAGCAGGTTTGATAGTGTAATATTTTGGGCTATAATTTGGACAGGAGACTCCTATATTCATTTCTTGATAAACTAAGCATATTTACTCATTTATATCCAAGGTTCACATTGTTGACAGATTTGATGATCACATTTCAAGCTTAAAACTAGCCATGAAACATGGTCATATTTCTGTGTATTTCGTTAAACAGCACCATATTCAGTGGCTTAGTTCGTACATGCGAATTTTTCGTTTATCATCACTTAATAAGTGATTCATGGTAACCATATTTATTGTAATCATTCAGTACTTGTCCATAGCCATATTTCGCTGCTGTGGGCAGATTATAATTTCACTTTATCTCTAATTGATATCTTTATTTTTATGAAGGCATCGTGTGGTCTTGATGGAGTATGAGTTGCCACTTATATTAAAATTTTGAGAAGGAAAATTAGTTATTGTCATCAGTTAGAAATGCAGTGTTATGTTTTTGTCATTTCTTGATCAGACATGAAATTGTCTTGTATAGCTCTTCTATTTTTTTTTTTTTTAGCTTTTCTTTTTTTTTTCAGCTTTTCTTTTATAACATTTGCACATAATAGTATTACAGTATATGTTATTCATTTGAATTTGAACTTTGGTAAAGGTGATTCTCCTCACTTTGACATAGAATATTTGAACTTCTGTTTAAATCAGTGTTAACTTTTAGTGAAATTAATGTTAACTTCTGGGTAGGTTAAAGTTAACTTCTGGTTTAGTTAAAGTTCACCTCTGGTTAAATTAAAGGTAACTTCTGGTTAAATTAAAGTTAACTTCTGGTTAAGTTAAAGCTAACTTCTGGTTAAGTTAAAGTTAACTTCCGGTTAAATTAAAGTTAACTTTTTGTTAAATATATAAACTGCTGGATAAGTTCAAGTGATCTTCTGGCATTGGATCAGAGTGACTCAAACTGATATATACTATTGTTATTCAGTTCTACTGAAGGGTCATTAAATGTTAGAGCGAAATTTGTAATAACAGGAATTTTTAGTTAAATGCAATGAAGTGAGTTGTCTGCTCCTGATTAAAACTCTCTCAATTTCTGCCGGTCACATTGACGTACATGTATATAAAGGTGATTGCTACCTGACCAACCATATCTCGCCACCATATAGATAAGAAAAGCAAATTATATAAAGAGTCATTACACAACTCTTTTTATCACTAAGGACAACCTTCATAAACAAAGGCAGATAACTTTTGTAAAAATGATTTATTTCTGGATTTCTCTTGATGTTCAACTTGTAGAGAATTAATTGTACTAGCAATGTATTGGGTCTTTTCGTTATACAAAGTTATTTCCCATTTGAGCAGGTATGTGATGTTAAACCATTGTGATGTCAACCAGTTCAGATATAGAAATTGTATACGATGTCAGATACCTGCTCACATGGGAAATAACTCTGTATAACAAAAAGTCCAATAGTGGGGGGAAAAAAGTACTGCTCTTGAGTGTGATTTCAGTTTCCATTTCATTTAATGTATTGATGTATGTGGTTTCATACATTTTATGTACCGCTTCAACTTTTTCGGTGAATAAAAAGGTGTCCCTCGGGACCTTCAACACTTAAATTTTATAGTTCTTATAACTTTGTATTGATAAATGTAATATGAAAATTATACAAAAAAATGTCTTCAAAACAGATTTTGTTTTTTTGCAAGAGAATTGTAAAACTGTACAAAAATACAGTGAAAAATTGTAGACTAGCTGCTCTACTGAACAGAGTGATTGTCAATACTGTAATTGTTTTTGAAAGTAAATTTAGAAATAAAAGTATCTAGTACTATCTATTTATTTATATCTTTGTTTCTCACTCATTCCATACCCCTGGCCCTAAGGTTATAAAACTTTTACTGTGCTTAACTCAAACTCCGTGCTCAACTCGTGTTCATTTGAGATCGCTACTAGTAGAGTTTGAGATTGGTAGAGAATAAAGATGTTTTGAACATGGGTTTGAGCAAGGTATTTACCAATCTTAAAATATTTGAGCACATGCTCATTTTAAACATATGCTCAACTTAAACATAAAGTTTTTATAGCTTTGATGTTCTTAGGTGATCTCGTATTTGAGCATGGGATCAGAGTTTGAGCACGGAGAACATTCTCAAAAGGTTTTATAACTTCGGGCAATGGTCATTCTCCTTTTCAAAGTGTTCATTACCATCCACCCTGGTACCTTGTGAGTTTCAGTGGCATATCACCAGTTACGCCTAGTACTTACATCTGTGACTCCTGTCTCAAGGACACGTCCATGATAGTAGTATGTGTCGAGTATGATCTAGTTTGTCATTGATTTGTATCCTTGACATTAGGATGACCTTGACCCATACTTCCATATCGAGGATATATACATAGAATGATCTGCAACTCGATGCTAGAACTGATTTGTATTGATACATGTACATTGTATTGTATCAAGTTGAACAATAAAGGATTGAAGGTGGATTAAAATCTGTTAAGACTAGCTCTAGAATGGCTATATCCTACATTTTTTGGTTTTGATGTCTAGGAATTTGGTTTGGAACCGAGAGGACCCCCGTTAGAGCTTCAGCGGCGCTCCTCGGTGTTCTTACTGTAAGGACCGAGGTCCGGTCAGTGTAAACGGTCATATGGCGTACAAATTGTCCAAAAGCCCTTAATCTAAATAAAATTTTGGTGAAGTATGATCAGATTCTGATGAAAGGTATAGGAGATATAAGTACTTCATGGAATTTTAAGTCATAATGAATGTGACCTTACCCTTTCAGAAATGACCTTGAGTGCCTTCGCAGAGATAAATAGCAATACTCATTGCTAGAAATAGGGGTTTTTTTTTAGTATTTTGCATTTATTTCGAGGTAACACTAGAAGGTTATTTAAAATTCTAACCAAGAACTTTTCATGTGTCATGTCAAATTTTTACGCTGGCTATGGATTTACATCTCGGCCACTGGGCATAAATCCAAAGTGACCACGGCATCTGGTCATTGAGTAACACTAGGAATGATGACGATACATACTTTGTTGATTTGGTGTTTACGTGGCATTTAACGATTTTTCAGTCATATTGCGGCATGGAAGCAGAAGGTAATCAATATTTTGTTTGAATATTGTTTTACGTCACTCCAGTTATTTCACGTATATAGTGATGGCATCTGCCTGATGCATTGCATAGAAATTTAACCTTTGCAACGGGCCCTCCGAGTTGAGGGATATTTTACGTGCCATGCCTACCGTGACACGGGACTTCGGTTTTTACAGTCCCATCCGGATGACCGAACACCGGTGTGTCCACACACACAATCCCGCCACGCTCTTGTGAAGGTATGAAGAATCCCAAACAAAACAATTCTATTCTTATCTTTAATATCTAAAACATGTTACTGATTTCGTACATCATAAGTCTGAATTATGAAACCATGAAAACTTTTGTGAAAATCTACATGAATGAGAACTCGTATGTTAAGAGATACACATTACAACAAACACGAGAAATGCTGATCTAATGTTAACAGTACATGTATATAACACACAAACGTGATGCGAAGTTTGAAGATTCTCGCATGTTACTACAGCTGGCTTTCAGAGGAACATGACGAATCAGATCCGTGAGAACACTACCGAGTGCTGTTCAGCTGGTCATCTAGGAACACAGTATGTACGATGTATGAAAAACTGGGCAACGCCATCTAGTCACATGAATGAAATGCTTAGTCGAGAGTTCGAATTGGCTTAATGTATACATTAAAATTATTAAACTTTCCAAAATCCAATAAAAATACCTTGCCGTTTCAATTTTGGCGCTGAAGTTTTAATGTCTCTTTGATCAAGTGCTGGGAAAAAAACCTTCGTTTTTCTGAGTACTATAGGCAGAAAAGAGTTTACAGATTTAATTATTTGTCTCGACTTACTGATCGTATTTTATGCTGCCATGGTAACCCAAACCGACATGTTTTTGGTCTCATCGCTGGATGACTAATGGCGTTTATACCATATGCTTTAATCCATTAGGACACTAAAGGCCTTGGAAACCTGCATGCCCTTTCATTATTCATATGGATAAGTATATATATGAAATAATGTTTATACAGTTACAAATGTATCGGTTTGGCTGTTCATAATCTGCAAAGCAGTTAACACTATATAGGGAGATCATGACACCAATAATATAACAAAATCAAAGTACTGAAGGTATTGAAAACACTATGTTGCCTACTCTGATGATGAAAAAGCCCAATTGTGTTTAACATTATGATATTTAACTTGAATGATAGCTCTTAAAGATTATGATGACAGAAGAATATAAAATGAAGCAGGCAGCATGAATGAAATATGCAGTAGTATTTGTGGCTACTATACGCCCTACCTCTTGGCTTCTTGATACTTGAATAGTTAAAATGTGGGTTGAGTACATGAATGTAACTACAAATGTAATGAGAAATGATACACGTAATGCATATATGTAATTCATAATGAATGCTTTATAGATGAATTATCTTCAAAAACTTGAAAGGGACTAAGAAAAAACCTTGAGTTGTCTGCTGATTCTAGTAATTGCACAAGAAAACAGGAATAAACACCTGGTGAAAGCAGTGATCAATATTTCAGTCACCCATGTTTAATCAATTTTTTTAGGAATGATAAGGAAGATCCAACAAGAATAATACAGCTGTCTCTGTTGCTGATTTTGTATTGGTATAACAATATATATTTCTCTTCCTGTTGTACAATTCACTCATGTAAAACTTGATGCAAATCCATCTAAAAAAATCACTATAAACTGTGAAACATCTAGAAAACCACATAAATAGTGATACATTTAGAGAGACGCCATACACAGTGAAACATCTAAATAACCATAAATGGAAAAGCATAAAAAATACCCAGTAAGTATACATGGGGTGTCGGAGTCCTCTGTGGAGAATCATCTTCTGAATCACTATAATGATGAATCTAAATTCACCATAAATGATGAGTCAATTTCTGAATCACCATAAATGGTGGTGAATCTAAAGTCACCATAAACAATAGGCATCTATATACTCAACACACATTAAAAAGATCTGCTAACCTTTCATGCTTTTTTTACAATATGATGCAAGAGAAATGGAAATTTTCACATTCTTGTGCAACAATTTTTTATGTCCTTTTTTTAAATACTTTTGCGGTCTTTACTTTTTAATTTTTGAATGAGACTGAAAGTTGCTTGCCATTGTGATAGGCACCGTTCATACAGTCTATGGCATACTGTGCTTCATCATAGTGTGGCATTGTGACAAATCCGTACCCTTTACACTGACCCTTAGCATAGTCCATAATTACATCCACTTTCTGTACTGTGCCCAATGGTCCAAACAGCTGCCATAATACTTTCTCATCTGCGTCGTATCCGATGTTGTAGACAAATAAAATGTAACCCTCCTCATTACCGGGTGCTGCTCGACCGCCAGCTTGATTCATTCCCATAACATTCCCTCCTCCATAAGTATTGCCCATTGGATTGTATCGGTTACCATAGCGACCTCCTTGATTTCTTATTGGTCCTCCTCTGAAGTTATTACTTTGTGGGACTTTGGGAATAGGTTGATAGAATCCACCTTGGAAATTATGGGGTTGTTGAAAATGCTGCTGAGGATGACCTTGGACATCTCTTAATTTCTTTGACTTGTCTTCTGCATATCGAATCGCATATGGTTGGGTACCACCAGGTGGCATGGTATCATTAAGCTGCAAAATGGCTTCATCAGCCTCACTCTTGGCGCTGTATAAAACAAAGCCAACGCCTTTGGATTTTCCTGTCGCTTTGTCCGTAAGTACACGTGCCTGTATGATATTACCAAAGGGTTCAAACTGTTCCTGAAGTTCAGCTTGTCTAAAATGGAGTGGAAGGTTACGTACGTAAAGATTTGCTCCTTTGATGTTCTCACCGTTAGGACGGGCAAGAGCAACCTTAATGTGCTTGTGTTGGATATTATAACCATTTAATTGGCTTATGGCTCGTTCAGCATCAGTGGGATTATCGTAGTCAACAAACCCAAATCCATAACTGTACCTGTAACGAGGAAAACAAATTAAAGATCTAAAAAATGTATATATGTATGCACAGAATATTTTTCATGAAAGTTTTCCATTGATTTTAATGTAGCGAAAGAAGGTGATCACAATGACTTTTTTTTCATATGGCAAAATTATTCAAATTATGTATTTGATGTTTTATGACGATGAGTATTAAGAAAATTCACTTCTGATCTGGAATCTGTATTCAATTATCCTGCTCTGTGACCTTGACCTTTGGACCTCTAAATCAACAGGGCACATCCTTGATTGACAGGAGTCTGAATTTCCCAATCATAGATGTAGAAGAAATTCAGTTATGGTGCAGAAACCATATTTAGATATCCATAATCTATAATTTTTGACTTTTGACCACTAAATCAATAGGGCAAGTCCTGGACTGACAGGGAGTATGTATGTAAAGTTTCCCGATCATGTAAGTAAAGGGAATTCAAACCAGTCCTTCAGTTATGATATTGACATCAAATTCAATTATCCATGCTCTGTGACGTTGACTGATGCCCTTTTGAACTCTAAATCAATTTGACACATCCTTGACTCATAGTTTCCCAACCATAACTGGAAAGGGATGTTATAGTTGGAAACCATATCTGAACACACATACAGACAGACATACAGTGTGATTCCTATATACCCCCTACCAAAACACTGTTTTTCAATATTTAACTCTCCAATAAGTCTGCCTTCATTGACTACCTTTGCTTTGTAAAATGCAACAGACAAACATCACAAAAGGAGATAAAGCATAAAGTCTTCAGGGCTTGACATTAATGCTTGTCCGCTTGCAGTGAAAATTTTTCAAGGACAAATGAATCTTGCTAAGTACTTGTCCAATTAGACAAGTGATTTTTCTGTAAAGAAGTTTCAAAATAAAAGAAAAGAAGAAACTGAATTGTAATTTTTTTATCGAAATTTAAAGTTGAATGCAGTGAGAGAACTACAATCAGGAAGCTGATTCTCAAAGCGAGGTCGGCAACTTTAAAATCCAGATCGAAGTTGACTTGTTGGACAATTTGGATGTTATTTTTCTGGCAATTGGTAAATACCCTCTAATTGGTAAATACCTTCTTACCCTTATCAGGAGCTCTGTATTTTCGTTAATAAAATAACTTAACACAATAAGTAAATTGTGTAAAAAAAATTTTTATTTATTACAGTAGTTATAGAAGTTCAGTTTTGACAAATTGTCAGACAAGTAAAATTTATATCTGGACAAGTAAATTTCATGGCTACTTGTCCAAATGGACGAGCAGGGAAAGATGTTAATGTAGAGCCCTGGTTTTAGACTCTACACACATCTATCATAGTCTGGGACCAATAAACCTAGCAAGAAATGAACACAGATTTAAGCTTTATAAAACTGATTTGTTAACAAAACTTTCAGCTGTATATCAGTGTTTCAGCAGCATACTGTTAGTGCATGCTTCAAAATAAATCTAAGCAGAGTGATAATCGAGTCTACAAGTACATTGGTAAATACTCTATCATTAATGTGACGAACATATCACTTTTTTAAATTAATAGATAATAATATAAATATTCTATCAAAGACATTCAACTGTAAAATACAGATTAACTTTATCATGTGAAACAGACATCTACCCCACCATCCTACAATACTTCATTATAAGTTCAATGGTGTATATTAATTACATCAATATTACTCTAACTTCAGAATCTGACCATAGGTCAGGCTTGTACGCTGGCCAATTGATTGGGGATTTACATCACTTTCAACAATTTTTCAGTTATACATGTATCAGGACTGTCCGACATCCATGACATGGAAACAGGAGGTAAGCAACCATTGTAATATAGTGCCACAAATCTGTGAATTGGCGTGGCCTAGTGGTATCACGCTGGACTCCTGATCGGGAGGCCGGGGTTCGAGTCCCGCTCTGGTTATGCCGGTGTCCTGTCTTTCGGATGAGACAGTAAAAACCGAGGCCCTGTGTCGTGGTATGCATGGCACGTTGAAGATCCCTCACTGCTTTGGGTGGGTCGGTTTCAAAGGTCAAAATTTCTATGCCCCACATCAGGCAGATGCCGTCACCATATACGTGAAATATTCGTGGTGTGACGTAAAACAATAATCAATCAATCTGTGAATTGAATGTGGATCGTCTGTGCGGTATGTCAAACCCTTAAAGGCACTTTTGAAAGTTATATCTATGTTCTCTATGAATCAATCTCGTGCATAAACCTAGAGTATTGCATAAACAGAATTACACTCCCCTCCCTTTATCATGGTGAACTGATAAATAAATATTTCAATTCTGCTTGGTATATCCTTTTGTCCCTGTTATTATGGGGACTTTTTGAAAAGTATATTTATAAGACAGGAGACATTTATCAACAGTAATGTAGGGTACAACTGATTCTACACTATCAATATGTACATGTAATATACAAAACAAAATGACTTATACTATGTCACTGTGCAAGTTAACAAGTTATGACCATGGTAAAAGTTTTTTTTTAAAGTAGGCCATACTTCAAGCAAGGACAAGGTCAGAAGGTATAAAATTATGGTACCCAATGAAAAGTCTTGTCACAAGGAATACAAATAAAGTGTGGAAGTCATATCTCTTGCTGTTCACAAGTTATGATGAAAGTTAAAGTTTTGTCTACAGACAACGACACCAGGGGTATGACAACAGCTCTTTGGACATTCGTCCCGGCGAGCTAAAAACGACTGATACTGTGACATTGTGGCACTTGACAACATTGAACATTCACAGACCAGTAAATCAGAGTTAGATCAGCATCTTCTGTTTTGCTGGCCCCATCCACTATGAAAACCAATTAAAACTAGATTTCCTAATGTGACGAATGCTCCCCATGGCAACAAAGTTGAATAACAAGTTGAAGGGCCATAACTCTGTAAAAATTTTAAGAATGGAAATATCTCCCTTCATGAAAATCTTCATATAGTGTCCATGATGTAACTTGAAGATGTTATAGCCCGACAAGAATTTTGGCTTTGGCTATGTGTACACTGTAACCTTGACCTTGTAGATATGACCTTGGTTCAAGATCATGACACACCCTTTGGTCTTGGACAACAACTGTGTGAAGTATCAGTCTACGATGAAGCTTGCAGAAGTTATGGCCCAGTAAGAATTTTGGTTATGTGTACACTGTGACTATGATCTTGTAGATATGACATTGGTACATGACACACCTTTCATTTATGGAATAATGTGTGAAATATTAATGGTCTGTAATATAGCATGAAGAAGTTACCGCCTAGACAAGGTTGATGGACAGATGGACAGACAGGATGATTCCTATACAGTGCCCGCCACTTAATTGAATGTCGCATTATTGAATATTTCGTTTTATTGAATAAGATGCTGAAATCCAAAACCATTTTCTACTAAATCTATTGAAAATCCGCCACGTATTACACTAGAATAAAGAAGCAACTTCGTTTATTTGAATAGCGCGATTATCCTACCAAGCATACCTTTGTTAAAACTTCACCGTATCACGCCCAAGGTCATGTTGTTTACTACGGTGCGAGCGACCTATCAATTAGAGGTAAATGGTTTCACACCTGTCCAGGTAAATGCTGTTGACAAAATCACACGTTAAATGTCGAATAGGCCGTAGCGGTAGGGATGAAAGGATTAATTAATTACCAACTGCCGAAGCCATATCGTGCGCAAGATCACCAAAAACAACGACAAGATGACGCTTTTAGCCAACGGCATTGCGTGAAGACTGACCCTACTAGATTCCGTCCACTTACTCAGTAAGTCCTGGCGCACCGTCAAGCCCACAACTATCGCCAACTGCTTCCGAAAGGCTGGCTTTGTCTCGTCAGACAACGACGCAACCGAAACTGACAATGTACGGCCCCCAGAGGATGTTGATAGCTAGACGCTTGATCCTTTCATGACAAACGATGGCAACCTGGAGAGCTAAGCTGCCCGGACTGAGGAGAAAATATGCGCCAGTTTCCCTGAAGACGAGACCCGACCATGCCACACCAGTGATGACGAGGAGGCTGAAGAAACGGCACCAGTAATGCACGGCGAACGTAAAGATGCAATAGCCATACTTTGACGATTCCTTGAGGAAAAGTAAAGCGATGACTTCAGCCTGTCCTATCAGATTGAAAATTCAAATTTTACTCGCTTTTAATTTGCCTTTGTTAAGATAAATTGTTGAACCCGTCTTGTGTCTTTGATCACCGTGGTCACACGACTGAGATACAATTACATGTGTTTCAATAGACAGCGGATTTATCTTTACGGTCAGACGAGCAGGTGTAATGTAACTATTTAATAACATTTGGTCACTGTACTTAAAAACACTGTCACAGTTGCAAAATTATGGAAAATGTAGTCTATTCACGTTCATGTAGCTCAAGCAAACAAGAAGAGGATCTAAGAGAGGTAACTCTAGTGTATCTATATATAGATACATGTACAATGATTCCATTACAGATACCGCGAAAGTTATACACGTATGCAATTCTTACACAATCTGTCGATCTTCTGGTCTTTGAAACTGCATTCGTTCGTTACGCCGTGTAATTGAATATTCGTTTATTTGAATAATAAAGTCCTGACAAATAGCTTATTCAATTAAGCGGCTTGCACTGTATTATAGTATACACTTATCCCTAAGCATTGTTTGTGGGGCATATAAAAGGAAAACACACAAACAGTTTATCACAGTACATATGGGATTCTTAAAAGCAGGTCCGTTATATTAAGGACCCTTCCCAATGGAAATTTTATTGATTTTCAAAAAAATTGTCTAAATTTTTCCCAAACAGTGATCTTTTAGCAATACGTAAATGGGACAAAAAACTCCCAAATGAAAAGGTACAAGCACCTTTGAAAAAATAAAAAAAAACTCTAGTTGATGTGAGATGTTTAATGTGAATCCTTTACTGAGAATCCTGCAATCTGATTGGCTGATGGTTTGGCTGAAAATTTATTCTTCTCACAGTTTTTATAAAGGCAATATGTGGAGCCTGACAAGCACATAAATTGTCACATAAATAAAAGATGTTCACAATAATATGTGGGTACAGCACACATAAAGTGTCACAAGCACAAAAGCTGTGCACAATAATATGTGGGTGCCACACACATAAATCGTCACATGCATAAACGATGTGCTCAATAATAAGTAGGCACCGTACACATAAAATGTCATGAGCATAAACGATGTGCTCAATAATAAGTGGCACCGTACACATAAAGTGTCATGAGCATAAACGATGTGCTCAATAATAAGTAGGCACCGTACACATAAAGTGTCATGAGCATAAACGATGTGCTCAATAATAAGTAGGCACCGTACACATAAAGTGTCATGAGCATAAAAGATGTGCTCAATAATAAGTAGGCACCGTACACATAAAGTGTCATGAGCATAAAAGATGTGCTCAATAATAAGTAGGCACCGTACACATAAAGTGTCATGAGCATAAACGATGTGCTCAATAATAAGTAGGCACCGTACACATAAAGTGTCACATGCATAAACGATGTGCTCAATAATAAGTAGGCACCGTACACATAAAGTGTCATGAGCATAAACGATGTGCTCAATAATAAGTAGGCACCGTACACATAAAGTGTCATGAGCATAAAAGATGTGCACAATAAAAAGTAGATACCACAAATAAATTGTCATGTGCATAAAAGATTCACATGCATAAAAGATGTGAACAATAATAAGTGGGTAGCGCACACATAAATTGTCACATGCATAAAAGATGCGCACAATAATAAATGGATACCACACACATAAATTTTATAAGTTTTATATTTATATGATGTGTGCGTATTTACAAATATTTAAAAAAAAAAAAAAACTCCTTGGAATAAAACGTTTATAATGATAAGCCTGTACTTACCCTGTGCCTTTATCTCGAATGATTTTGCTTGACTTCACTGGACCAATACTTTCAAATATCGTCTGAAATTCCTCATCAGTCAGTGACTGTGGCAAATAATTTATTATCAGATTTGTAGCACTGTTGTCCTCCATGCTTCAAGTTCAATGTTCCTGCTGTGTTGGTCTCTTCATTTTCATGACGCCAAACAAATAAAAAAAAAAACAAACAGGCAAAAAAATTAAACGTTGGCCAGGAGCCTGAGAAGTTTAAAAATATAAACAAGTCATTAGTCACTGTACACAATTAATCAATACATCATGATTTAGACCAGGAATGCTTAATTTAAGCATTTAAAATTTTCATATTTATTCTTATTTCACGTGAATTCTATAGGTTTCAGGACCAAACTTTTCCTGAACTTTCGTCACCTTCATTTACTAACAAAGTAAACAATCATATAAGGTTATACATGTATATTGAAATTGACTTTCACTGAATTGCATATACATGTACTTGTGTATAATATATTGTCCACTAATTCAATATAATTTGAACCATATTATGCATGTTTTATAAAGAGATTGGTGATATTAGCTACTCACAAAACTCCCTATATTAAATAAAATTACCAGCACCAAACAAATAATTAAACATTTACATAATATCTATGACCGACAGTATTAAATTTTTTACACCAGAGTAAAAGATAAAATCATATTTTATTACATACCAGGTCAATATTTCAATGCAAGTAGATATGAAACTATAGGAACTATCACTTGGAATTTTGAAAATATTTTAAAACTTCTTAAGAAATGATTCAACAGTAAAGTAAGTTAGAATGTATACGCACCTTAGAATAAAAGAGGAATATTCGGTTCTCTGAGGGTTCAATTTAGAACACAAATGAAAAAAAAATACTGGGACAGTAATGTAAAATACGAAAGTAACTGGTGTCACATGACTATGGCATTAACAACAATGCACCACAGTGGACATTGACAGACCCCTGAAATTCAGAGGTCAGGCCAGGTGCCCAGGAGTCAGTGTCTCCTGTTTGGCTAGCCATGTCTGCTGTGAATGCCCTTAAATACAGACGAAACAAATATAATTCAGCACTGCATATACATGTATACATGAATGTGAACAAAAACTGTGTAGAAAGTGCCACTGCCACATAACATCAGGAAAAAGGGTTTAATAATACTCAAGTCAAAAAACGAAGTAAAAACAATTATATGACTGATCAGTAAATAAATGATATACTTTGGAAAACGGACTGATAATTGTAAATTAGATTTTAAAAATTGTCAAGATACATGTTATTGGTACTGAAAGAGTGCTTAGGTCACATTTATACATGTAATATACAGAACACAATCTGTCCAGTTGACATAAGCTACTACCATTAAATAACTTTAATATATTCCATTTCCATTTTAATTTGATCTGAAATACATTTCAGCTCTCATCTGGGATCAAAACTTGCGGCGGGGCTTGACCTTGCAGCCTTACCAGTTTGTCACATACAGTGATTGGGATAAGGAAGGGCCCTGTGCCACTGTCACACTATTCTAAATCATGGCACATAAAATATAAATGGTACTGTATCACATCGTGCATTCAATTCTTACTATTCATAAATCACTTTTGATCTTTTTTTTCCTAGCTCCAATATCTTCCCCTGAAAAGGGCTGATCTTTTATTAATTTTTCTTAAAACTGACTTGACATAACTGGTTGGTTGCAAGATTGATGTTTAGCGTAGCTTTCAACAATTTTTCAGTTATATCGCGACATGGAAGCAGGAGGTAGCCAACCTCTTAAACATAAAGGGGCAACCCGAGAATCTAACCAGATCATCAGCGCCGCAAGCCAAGTGCTTAACCACTACACCAAGCCTGCCCCTAGACATGACCAGAAAAAGATGTGAATCTACAGATGATAATGGCTGCCGATATAAAGTTAAATATAGCAAGGCCAAGTGCCTAGCTATGTAAGGACTATGCAAATCCACTGAGGAAATAAAATGAAAAATGGATTGAGATTTGGCTAAGGCTATGGCTTCTCATAAGGATAAAATGTACTGTCACAAATGTATACAAGACAGAAGTAAGTACTGTTTACCAAAGTATGATTACTTTCCATTATCCATAGGTCTTGCAGGAATCTACATGTACAACTGATCTTGCTTATAAGTTATATATGGATTGAGTAACATTCAAACATTACATACAAATAAGATGAAAAAAAAGTTAGTGGGGATGAGAAACAATTTGTTTTAAAATTTTGAAAATTTGGAAAAAGTTGAAAAAAGAAGAGAAGAATGAACATTAAAACTGTTTGAAAAAATTACCTGCACGCCTATTTCTTTATTTTGACATCTATTTTTCATTAATATACAGCATACATGTACCCAGTATCTTATATAAAACATGTGGAAAAAGTCTGGTGACAGTAAGTAGTTTTTATACTTAAATGGCACATTAAATTTTTGTATGGCACATTGGAATCAGAGTTTGGCTCCTTGACAGTGTTGTACATGTAGGAGGTGCCAGTGTAACAGGAAGCTTTTTGCTTATCCAAATCAGTGATGTCAAACGTTTCATTGATCACTACATATCCGTTCAATACTATGGTACATGTAAGTATTGTATTCATTAGATAATATTTACCTGAAAGAATTGAGGGATTTCCACATAAATCAAGAAATTGTTACTTGATCCTATCTGAAATGTAAACCAGAAGGCTTATAAAAATTTATTGTGGATACACATAATGGAGGAACAAAATGGAATGAATAAGAATATTTTAGATAAGTATTATTAAAGTTTTTTCAGTTTGTTTCTATGTGTTATGTCACACTAAGAGTACAAAAGCAAGATTATCTGATTTATAAATGTATGGTAATGGCATCTACCTAGTGCATTGCACGCAAATTCCGACTTAGTCAACAGACCCATCTAAAGCAACACACCCACCCAAATGCAATAGATCCATCCAAAGCACAAGGGATCTTCTAATATACGAACTTCTACAGTGAGAGCAAACCTCGAATTTTACCGTCTCATCTCAAAGGCAGTACGTAAAACAGGCTATTTGTAGGACAGGAAATTAACCTTTGACCTCTCATCCCCAACCCAAGCACATCAGTTGAGCTACACCAGTTCTACAGTTCTACAGGATTTTCAGTGCGATGTGAATGGAGTAATTTGTTGGTAACTGCACCACAGCAATGACCTGGCAATAATACTCTTTCTTTCTTCCTTTTTTATGTTCACTTGCATCAGAAGATAGATGGAATAATTTTCAATCAAATACTGTAAGGCCAATTTAACTTAATATGAATAATTTTCATCCAACCTCGTGAAAATATATGGAGGGGGGTGGGTGGAATTTATTTTTTATAATTTAGTTTTCCTGTATAAAAAATGTGTGCCATAAAAGCAATAGCAGTACTATTCTGTAACAATATCTTGCATAAAGTGTCTTTCAATCGTTAAAATTCAAAGCAAACCAGCTTTTCTTTTCAGATATGCCAGCAACAACTCTCAGGACAGCGAAAACCATTTTGTCAACTACCGGAAATGGCGATATGTATATAAACTGAAAAGCATATATATCGGATGCGGACCCGAATTAAAATACCGGCTTTCAGACGCGCCAGATTTGTTGGAAAAATAAATAATTATGGGGTGGGTCAATTTTCTTGGGCCGGGCAGGGATGAAAATCTACCAATTCATTTTAATTGGCCTAAATTTACATGTAAATACATTCTAGATAAAAAGAAGAGAAGTTAGTTTACATGATTTCATCTATAAATCTAAGTGAATGTGAGAAGGTCTGCCAAGCAGATGACAGATAATGTTATGTACAGTACAGTCCAGGTCTTCTGTAAATTTTCCACTCACCAATGTGGACCACATCCAGGTGTAAACTCAAGAATTACATAATACACTGTGTATTTTACAAAGGTGTGAATGAGCACAGGTAAATTTCTACCTGGGTTCCCAGTGTGATTCTGGGTGTTTTTTCCATGTGTTTTGTGCAAATTGTCCAAAATACCTTGATCTGACATCATAGGTTTTTTTACTGGCCAGACTTCCATGAAAACTATTAAAATGAAAAGTAGATACTCAGGGATGAAATTAAGCTTTGGCCCACTCAACAATGCCACCAAATTTTGTCTTTGGGCTCCTAAAATTCTAATTCTGATTGCCCACTTGGCAACCGTAAAATTCTGACCATAATTTTTTCTCAGTTTAGTCCCGTCCTAATTGGTCAATGTCAATGAGATGCTCTTACTGCTGTAAAAATTTCAATCAACTTAAAGCGCTCTTTTGACCTTGTTGTCACTTTCATCATCAATCGGAACTTGGTGAATGTGAGGACGAGAGTGATGAGAGTCTGAGTGAGATGAGTGAGGATGAAAAACATGCGTTGTATGAAAGGTTGGGAGAGATTGAGCATGAAATTGAAAGAGAGCAATTGTAGCTACTCTGGTATGTTAATTCACTAAATTGGTGAAACAAATGAAATCAAAAATGTCATTTTGGATGTGGGCTAATTGTTTTCAATGTGGGTCTGATAAAATTATCTTCGGTCTGCTAAAATATTTCATGTTACCAGACCAAATGTCAGGCAAAAATTTACAACTTTTGTGCAGTCTGGACAGTGGCTCTATTCCTAACAAATATTGTGCAGGCAATCAAAAATATTTGCTCTTTTAAGTTCCACTTTTAGACCAAGATATTTAAGATTTAAGTTCTTTAACTATGATTATCAAAACAAAAATTGTCTCATATTTGTTTGACTACAAATAAAAGGAGAAAATATGCATAACATGTGTAACTTGATTAACATCACAGTTACATAAAGATTTTCCTCTATAAATTTCAAACCAAAATTCATCTAAACCGTTAAATCTTTGAAAACTGAAAATTACTTCTTAAAACAGAGACTTCTACAATTTGACAGACTATCAATCTAACAAGAAAGAGTCACAAACATGAGTAAGTTCATTAACAGTCTTCGCGAAAGTTTTGAAAACTCACCAGACATTTTTCTAATTTTGTTGAAATTTACATGTATATAATAGGAAAAAGATGAAAAATTTTACCAGACAAAAGCTAATTTTACCTGATTTTGTCTGGTGGTCTGGTGACTTTCAGATTATCTGCATTAAGTGAAGTGTAATGATCAACTTTTGAGTACACTTGGCATTAGAAGAAAAAGAAGTGAACTGGTGATTAACATCACAGTTTGGAAATGAAATGCCTTGAAAAGGCCTGCCGCACTGGTAGTGGTAGGCAGATTGAAGATTTTATATCTAGATTTACTACTTTTTCCATGATTAATTCAAATTAAATACTTACTTATATAAATAACATTATAAGTACAATTTTATGATTGAATAGACGCGTTAACTCAAAGTATTGATATAACTTTATGCAGTAACGCGTCCATGCAATCAGGATAAATTTTCAACAGAGGAAACTCGAAATACACGAGTCAAAGCATTCAAATCAAAATAATACAATGAAGTACACAATAATCAGATTGAAGATTTTATATCTAGATTTACTACTTTTTCCATGATTAATTCAAATTAAATTCTTACTTATATAAATAACATTATAAGTACTATTTTATGATTGAATAGACGCGTTAACTCAAAGTATTGATAGAACTTTATGCAGTAACGCGTCCATGCAATCAGGATAAATTTTCAACAGAGGAAACTCGAAATACACGATTCAAAGCATTCAAATCAAAATAAGACAATGAAGTACACAATAATCAAATGAAAAAACACTAATTCATACAAAAAGTTCTCACTCAATTTCCAGCCACTGCTAGGGAAAACTTCTTTGTAACACACTTTTTTGTCCGAATTTCAATCTTGGATTTAATTGCACACTGATCTCGAATTTTAAAAATTTAGTAAAGGCCAATATGATGTCGGTGGATGCATGGTTGATTGATCGGAGTTTTACGTCGCTTTCAACAATATTTCAGTTATATCGCGACATGGAAGCAGGAGGTTACCAACCTCTTAAACATAGTGACGCAACCCGGGAATCGAACCCGGATCGTCGGCGCCGCAAGCCAAGCGTTTAACCACTACACCAAGCCTGCCCCTCGGTGGATGCATGGATGCTTATCAATATGAAATATATAATAAATAATAATAGTAATAATAGATTCTAATAAGATAATCTAATAAAATAATAATAATAATAACATTAATAATAATGATGTAATGATAAAGAAGGATGTGGTTTGCAGGGCATCATCAACCCCTAACACTCTCACGCTCTCTCATAGATCTCCTCATTGAAGAGACTATGAGTATGGCTTAACGAAGAAGAAGATAAAGAAGACTGGTTGGTTGATTGGTGTTTTACGTCGCTTACACCAACTATTCAGTTATATCGCGGCATGGAAGCAGGAGGTTACCAACCTCTTAAAGATAGCACTTGGCGCAACCCGGGAATCGAACCCGGGTCGTCGGCATCGCAAGCCAAGCGGAAGAAGAAGAAGAAACAGAAGAAGAAGAAGGTGGTGATGATGATGACAGTACCGTAGTTTCCATATTCCATACAGGCAAAAAATCAAGTGCCTACACAAAATTTTTGCTAGAACTGAAAAATGTATAAAAATCCGAAGAGAGAGAGAGAGAGAGAGAGAGAGAGAGTTGTACAAGTGAATATAACTAAACCATATTTGCCGATGCAGTGTACATATTTTTAAATGTTCGAATCTACTTATTATTGCATTGCATTGGTATAAAAATACCCCGAAGTATTTCAAATTTGTTGCCAGAGAGCTACCTTCCTGCCTAAAATTGCCGAAATACCGGTACCGTGCACCAGACATGCTTGGTTCAATTCAAGAATGCAATTTCGTCGGAAGTCTTTGAGAAAGAGTTTTTAAAAATAATAATAAAAATCAAGGGTGAAACGTACAAAAATGTATAGCGGGTGGTTTTTTTTTTTTCAAGGGGGAGGAGGGACTTGAAATCATTTAGATACAGAGAGGAGATACTAGTATGTAGTAATATCATTAGCTAAACGTTAATAACAGCAATATTATTGTTGATGGTGGACTTTGATGTAGTATATATAGCTCGAAGAATATACCAATGCTGTAACTGCACGAGTTTTCTTGCATTCAGACTAGTTATATATATGACAGAATATTTCAATTTTATCCTTATAAATTGTAATATTTCATAGGACAATATATGCAACGAAAAATGATCTCAGATTGGATTATTCTGCGTCAAATTTCCAATTTTTTTGGGGGAGTCCCTTAGACTCCCCCCCCCCCCCCCACCAGCGGCAGGGGATGGCCCTCTCCTGCGCCTATCCCTTTTCGGCGCTTTGCGCCTCACTGAAACCTTCGGCTTCATTTTGCCTACACTCAAAAAGATGTCGCGCTACGCCATTGCGATGATGATGATGATGATGATGATGATGACGACGACGATGATGAGGACGTCGATGATGAGGACGTCGATGATGAACAACAACAGTAACAACAATTTGTATTCAATATTTCACGTGTTTCAAACAGAGTACATATGTTGCTGTTCAACTAGATCGAGTTTTAAAAGCATTTAAAATTTCAGTTTAGTGGAGAAAGAGAAAACCAAGAAATTATTATCCAGCGTTCAACAGTGAAAAGGTTATCACGTCTATAAACCTCGACTCCAGTGTTCCAGTATAACTTGTCTCAACAGATATATTTACGTTAGTTATATGATGGTCACGGCAGAATTACACTGCTGTATCGGGGGAGAGAATCCAGCACTACTTTTCATGAAAACAATTTGATGGATAAAAAGGTAAGTAACAAGAAGCACTCAATGTCCACATATTTTGTTACTTGTATAATTCATACTTCCATTCGGATGACTTCTTTTTTATTTCTATAACGGTCCAGTTGTGTGTGTTAATTATAAGGTATTCTGAGTGTATATAGAGGATAAGGTCAAATTAAGGAAGGAAACCTTAGGTTTATCCCCCAGTATGTTAATCGTACACCAGTTATACAGAACAAACGCGGAGTTTCCAGTCTTTGAGTAATCTGTACATATAACAGGTACCTTGGTCCAGTGCGGCCATAGACTGTGAAAATACGTAAGTCATAATTTCATATTCTTCTTTTCAACAATGAATTAAGTACTGGGATTTAGATTTTATTGTGTTTTATTCTATCGATAAATAAAATTAAACCATTCTGCATGACAATTTATTTGAGTGTTTGATAATGGAATAAATTAAAAAGAAATAATAAACTTAAATATTTTCTCAGTTTATGGCGCCGGACCCAGACATCTGAGAATCATCTCCTCTCAGACAGCCGCAGTACGTAGTTACAAATGTACCTAGATCCTCTTTCTGTTCTTTTCTTATATCATCGATCCTGGGTATAGATCTCGATCTGCATATCCCTTATATTCAAAATGGAGCAAAACCACGTATGCAACCACTAGTGATCTATATGCAGTTCAGCCAGCCTGAGTCATCTTCCTCTCTAAATCCTGCAATCAGACATTAACGATATCGACCAAAACTGATTTAGGAAGCAGACACCATGCTATGCACGTTAAAAATCAGTGTTTTATCTTCAAAGCAGGTCCGTTACAAGGACCCTTCCCACTGAAAATTTCATTGATTTTTCAAAAATATGTACCAAACATTGATCTGATATCATTATGCAAGTGCATGGGACAAAAATTTCCAAATGAATAGGTACAGACACCTTTGAAAAAAAAACCCACTGAAAATTCCTTCCCACCAATCAAGACCTCACAAGAAATAATGATAGTTCAATTAAAGAACATATTGATCTGGACTCTTTTTATATTATATGTTTTCTAAAGACTATAAATCCACACGACCAACCTCCATGAAACAACCCCCACCCCTGGATTTGTCTGTTCTACTAAAATGTAACCTGTCATATACTCATCAAATGTTTCACTGAAAGAGTCGTACGCAACTAAATCCGAAAAAGATGTTAAACTAATAAGAGAGAGAGAGGGGGGGGGGAGAAAAAGAAAAGAAAAAGGGAGAAAAGAAAAAGAATATTATGTAGTCAAATGACTTGAATTCCAATACCACTCAAACCAGAGACATAGTCTATATTCAAAGAATTCTATGTTTCTGCTCAAACTAAAACGGTCCAGCTGCAGTATCAAGGACGACCGAACTCTTTTATATGTATGTGAAAAACAAAAGAACTCAATTTTATTTTTCCTTCATAATATGAATATCAGAGGGATTGGTTTATCATTTAGAAGGAACACGATATGACCAATATTTCCCGTCGGGAACTCTTTTAATATAGAAACTACAAAGAGTATGTTTGACGTCATGTAATTGACCAATCAAATAGCGAGAAATTTTCCGAATAACAACAAAACTGATCGCAGCGATGTAATACGGCGGCAATGAAAAATATCTTCTTTTAAGAGTTTGACATATCAATCCTTTTGCTTGGATATAAAAGCATAGGTAAATATACTGCATAGAATTTATACAGTATTGGTTTTGGATGCACATTTTTAAACATTCATACATGAGCGTGCGACCACAAAAGGGAATAGGGTAGAGATTCTTTGATACCGTGCATGTCTGGACAGACATGACAGATGTTGTCATGTAAAATTAATGCAGCTCAGATTTGATCGTAGATGAATAATTTAATACCAAAAGGTCATTAGTTCTGTCTTCGCATTTTTGCACGCTTTTGTTCAAAAGTGGATGCTTATGGTCGTGTGTCAGGAGGTAAATCATACTTATTCTTACTAATTTTAGAACTCCTAATCGGGCTAAGTAATGTCTAATGAGTAATGTCTCCTTACATGTACCTCCATGTACTGTAGTACGGTACCCAGTACTGTAGTATCATGCTTTTATTGTTACTGTATCAGTACATGTAAGAACTAACTTTGGCCTTAGTTAAGTTTAAGGGACAGGGGTATTATAGTCTAAAATATTGCATATATCAAAGAAATTTTACAGTAGTCCGTAACAGGTGCTCGTTTTCATATAAACTACGGCTCCGCCCCTGTACACCCCTGTACGTCTCCGTCTCGTACTATAAAATAAAAAGGTAAGTAACTTCTAATCTCTCTTGGCCTTGCTTCGAGATTAAAGGGGCCTCAGTATTTCGTTTTACGTCGATTACATTAAACTTGATGGCCTCAGATGCTTCGTATTGGTAAATCATGCCAGAGAAGACAAAGTTACATCACAATCGACCTACATTTACTTATGTACAGCGAGAATCTTTATTTACCTCCCTCCGTGAACGGAAGTAGAATTCAGTTTGAAAACATACGCGGGATTTCGTTTTCTGAATGACACTGACGATACATAAACAAACGAGACATCCAAAACAATTTTGATTTTGATTTAATTTAAGTTTAAATTTAAATTTAAAGCAGTTTGCTGAAATTCATCCATTTTTTCAAATTTTCCCAAACTTTTTCGCTTGTTACTTTTTAACCATAAGACGTAGGGCCTTCATATTTGGCATGTATGTTCCTAATTGCAATACTTTTCCGATGGTACCAGAATTTTTTATCAAGTGACCTTGACCTTGACTTTTAACCTACTTCAATGTAACTTTTTAACTGTAAGACGTAGGACCTTCATATTTGGCATGTGTGTAGGCATGCACAACCATGACAATATGTCACAGATCACTGCACCCTTACTGATAGAACCCCAAAGCAGGGGACCACAATTTTCTGAATTTTCTTGTTCCTATCGATGTTATGTTTCATTCAATGCCAGACATGCATAAAAGCCGTAAAAAAAAATTGTGTCGTTTTACTCCGACATCACTATGCTAGTATTAACGACATAATAAAATCCTGGTAAAAAGTAGCATATTTATCTATTGGAAATAGATCTTTTGGTGATAACTAGAGTCTTACAACTGGTGTATGCATAATAGCCCTTCTGGCTGATCTCTGATAATTGCTGGACAATGTGGATCAATACGTTGAGAATTTGTAGCTACATGTAGTAGCCATGCGGAGAAGCAATTCTGCATATATGAATGGTAAGACCACAATTAATAAACATGTACATGTAAACAGTTTCAAGAGGACAACCTATTATTTGAAGAGGATAAACACAATGCATAACAGTCTGTGTTTTCAGTTTCAAGGATTGAGTATATACATGTACAAGTACTGAAAATAACAAAAAAGGCTGTCTGCTCTCCAGGGGAAGAGCAAATGGGCAAGGTAAAAAGAATTGTCCTCACTGCTCTTTCTAAGTCAATAAAGATACAGCTGGTCTAATTATGTTACATGTGAAAGAGTATAACTTGTATTAATGCACATGGGCAATAGCATCAAAAAGTGTCAGTCCCAAGGTTTTGACTGACAAAAATTAATTTGACAAAATTCTGAAATTGTCATTATGACTTATGTATCATTTCATTGTTGTGATGGACAGTATTGCCAAAATCACTAAAAATCACATACTTGTTTGAAAACGTTTCAACATCTCTGTACCGTATGACATACTATGGGGTTATCATTAAGTTCTCAGGAGCCTGCAGCCTGAGGATTCAAAGTGAAGTGCAGAACAGCAGGTCACAATGATTGAATGAGGGTGACTGCAACCCATGCACATAAACTGTAAAGGTAAGACATTCCTGGTCGTGCAATATCAACAAGAATGTCAGAAAGGGATCTGGTATACATGTATATTGTGTATATATTGAATGTCTCAATTAATGTACCCTACATGTGAGTGTAATACAGATACAAGTAGATCATCGTTACATGATCATTTGTGTTAGATGTCGGCTATACATCAATCTTTAAACTTACCTAGCTCTCTATTATAAGCTTTCTAACATCATGATAAGAATGTCATTTGAAAATTATGGTTTACTTTTTAGCAATGCCTGGAGAAAAAGGACTGCGGGCAACATCTCCAGTACATGTTCATGTGGACGATGACATCCCTGTGCATGTCCATGTAAAGCAAAAGACCAAAACTAAAGGAACAAAGAAGGTAAAACAATATTATGATGAAGACAAAAGAATAATTAGAGGATATGTTTCTCTTTATTATGAATATGATTCAATTCTGACCCGGAGAGGCATGTCAGTAGCATGAACATCTCTTGCATTATAGTATGTATAGTATAGAAACTGAGTACTAGTCTTGTTATCATATGTTTTAATAGTCATTGAGTCAGTTATTATAATATCTTAGGTACTATCAAGTGCAGCAAACATAAGGGGGAAAAGTGCCAAAAGACCATCTTCAGCCAAGGTACGAAATAAAAGCCCCACAGCAACAGGTCCATGGGTCCCTGCTCCAGGCAAGGCAACAAAGGGTCAGAAAGTCTCTTGGCAGGTATGTAAAATGTAATACATGTATATACTGTTAGGAAATCAACTTTACATGATTAATGAAAGTTTGCTGAATATTAATCAAAGTCAAGGTCACTGGTGAAAAAGGCCATAACCCTAAACTAAAATGTGTGCAGGAGAAATCTCTCTCTCTATATATACATGTATATATATGTGACTTTTAAAGCCCTGTCCTTTGCAATTCAAAAGATGTTGTCCAAATTTAAGTTTTTACACACCCGTCTTTGACGGGACATATTATGGTATGGGGTTTGTCTGTCTGTCCGACTTTGGGGACAGGATACAGACCAAACCATTGGGACTAAGACTGTCAAACTTGGTACCTATACTCCTTATGCCAAGACAAAGACTCCTATTGTTTTTCAAAGCCAAAGGTCAAGGTTGTAGTACTACGTGGTAGGAAACTCTTGTAGGCAGGATACAGATCAAACTGTTGGGGCAAGGACTGTCAAACTTGGTACACTTGGACCAAACCATTAGGGCTAAGACTGTCAGACTTGATACTTTTGCTCCTTATGCCAACATAAAAACACCTATAGTTTTTCAAGGTCAGAGGTGAAAGGTCAAGGTTGTAGTACTACATGGTAGGAATCCCTTGTAGGCAAACTGTTTGGGCTAGGACTGTCAAACTTGGTACATTTACTCCTTATGCCTCGACAAAGACGCCTAATGATTTCAAGGTCAAAGGTCAAGGTTGTAGTACTACTTGGTAGGAACGACCTTGTAGTTAGGATACAGACAAAACCGTTGGGGCTAAGACTGTCAAACTTGGTACTTTAACTTCTTATGCCAAGACAAAGATGCATATTCATTGTTTTTTAAGGTCAGAGGTCAAAGGTCAAGTCAAGTTCATAGTACTACTTTTGTAGGCAGGGTACAGATCAAACTGTTGGGGCTATGACTGACAAACTTAGTACACTTACTCCTCATGCTAATACAAAGATGCCTATTGTTTTTCAAGGTTAGAGGTCAAGCTCGTAGTACCACTTGGTACATGTAAATACTAAATGTAGACAGGATACAGCCCAAACTGTTGGATATAGAATTGTCAAACATGGTACACTTACTCCTCATGCCAAGACAAAGAGGGTTATTGTTTTTCAAGGTCAGAGATGAAGGTTGTGGTGCTACTTGGTTAGAAATCTTTGTATGCAAGATACAGAATAAACTATAGGGGATAGAATAGTTCAAAAATTTAAAATGTGGGAATGTTTCCATATTTTCAAAATCTTCCCTTTCAAACTAAGCGATGGGCGTATTATGCCACGATAAGTGTTGGTCTTGTTGAAAAATAGGTCAAATTCCAAGGTCATGAGGTCAAACATCATGGTACCAGATGAGAGTTCTGATCATATTTAATCTATATATGAAATATCAAAACTCTGCTCCTTATGGAATGGCAGGCTTGGTGTAGTCAGTAGTGGTTAATCAGGTGGCATGCAGTGCCAATGATCAGGGTTTGATTATCAGATTGTGCCACTATGTTTAAAGGTGGGTTACCTATTGCTTTCTTATCATCTGAAAAATTGTTGAAAGCGACTCAAAACACCATTCAGCCAGCCATCTAACTATCAGTTATGGTTCTAAAGATTTAACTCAAGTTAAAAAAGTTTCGAATCGTATAGATAAAATGATACTGGTGTGGCATCAAACAGATAAGAGAGGTCTGCAGAGAAAAATAATAAGCTTGTGTCTGTTGCTTTAATCTTTCATTTTCTAATGGAAGAACACTCTCTTCAGTGGCACCCTTCTCACTGCCATTGTAGTAGTGTCAGGAACAAGCCATGGTATAGGTATCGTACCGGGTACACCCATCCCCTCACGTGGAAGGTAACATATTTAGCATGTGAAGTCGTATATACATGTCGCATGTGATATGGTGTACGAGTAACGAGGCATGTGTAATTATGATTTGTGAGACACATGTGAAATGATGTACACAGAGTGATTTTGTCTTGACTTAGCATGACTACTTCTAGTTGCAGAACTTGGCTCAGTATTTAGCTTTGGTTGTATTATATACAGCTGAGCCGGAATTTGTTTTGTGATTTATCATGTTTGGTAGCCAAGTCCTTTCATGTGGTTAATGGTGATGTGTTCTTAATAACTGCCAGCATAAGGTTTTATCACAAGAATTTAGGATGTATCAGCTATCATTAAGGAATAAGTTTACTTAGAGTTAGGCTTCCATATTTTGTATCGGATATCATTTCTGATTGATAGAAGTGTAATGATATACTGCGATACAATTTACATGTACTGTACGTGTACTTATTATAGCGGGATTCATATTTTAGCGCAGTTAGCACTGTCCAAAGTGCGCTAATTCATGACTACGCTAATATAAAGTACATGAGATGATAGAATTAAATGGGCACTTCAGTTTCAACTCTATAGATATGTCTATCAAATAAGTATCAGGAACAAATTCATCATTTATTTTGATAAAGCATAAAGAGGACACAAGTAACGATCGATTAAAGATGTTTGCATTACCGGACACTGTCAATATGATTATCACAAAACCAACGCAAGAATTATAAAAATGTGTTTTGAAGTTTAGGAATTAACCCCAGGCTATGCATATCGTTTCTGTAATACCGTCTATTACGTAATTATAGGCAAAGAGCGGTCAGCGATACAAGTGATTTATCTCATATCAACTTATGAAAACAATGGCTTCGCCCGTAAAACGTCTTTCTTTAAAAAAAATTATTACTTATCATTATAATTAGATGTTGTGCTTTCAATGATATGGTAGGTTATTGGATAAACATGAATGAAATGGGGTTGTATTTGATTCACTGCATATACTGTGAGTAAGGCAAGTGACCCGACGCTTGTCATCCAAGCCAAACAACGGTTTAACAACTCCAGCTACGTGTACTCGTTAATTATGTCCAATGGCAAATGTGTCATACCAGCCGATTCGACAGTCGCACGTCTGGCATATATTTCAATTCGTCGAAAGTAAGATACTTAAACACACTATTTTTTACCTAAAACAGTTTTGAATGCGCTGATTTAATGGATAAATTGCACAAATCGAACATGACAAATGCGCTAATTCATGACTACGCTAAAATATTGCCGACCCCTCTTTCCAGCATTTTGCGCTAAAATTTGATTGCGCTAATATATGTACACGTACAGTATATTGTGACAAAAAGGCCATGATATGATACATGATATAGTAATGATGTGAAAATCCCTTTCTTAATACAAATCTGAAATTTTTTTTTCTATGATATAATTTTTCAATCAGAATAGAATTCATCATTTTATTATAAAAAAAGATTCTTTATGGATTATCAAATATTTTTTTTATGCATTTGTATTTAATTGTAACTCATTTCTAATTAAGTTATCATGTTATTTTCATTTTGTTTTTACTCAAAACAGCTTTTGGATACTACATCATTACACATATATAAAATGGAGGCAGTAAGTTAGGTCTTAGTCTCCTGACTGGAAATGTTTTGTAATACATATTGAATGATTGTTCAAGTATCTTGAGACGCATCATATCTTGAGGAGGTGTATCGTTACATCTTTGCTAATTGATGCCTTTCATGTTCACAAGTAAAAGTTTTACTGCCAACAGGAGTTACTGAGAACACAGGGTCATCACATTCACGTATAGGTCTCTATCACAAAACATAATGTGCATGTTACTTAAGATTACAAATACTGTTAATACCGATGTCATATGTACAAGTTGGACAAATCAAAGTATATATGAACAGAGGGTGAATTATTCTGTGTAGTGCTTGCTTGATATATGTCGTCTGTAGAGCACCTGTTGATTGTGTTGAAACATGTCTCTTTCGTATGCATGGATGTAGACAAATGTGAAGGTTTATGTTCACTTTAAATTTATTTGTAAATTAATGATTTGCAAATTCTGAAGGTTAAAAAATAGCAACAAAAATCAGTTTGTTAATTTATATATACTACAAATGTAGCTGTAATTATAACCTTAACTTTTCATTTTATGTAAATTCGACTGCCTACGTTCTGGTTGGTTGGTTGATTGGTGTTTTACATCGCTTTCAACAATTTTTCAGTTATATCGCGACATGAAAGCAGGAGGTAATCAACCTCTTAAACATAGTGGCGCAACCCAGGAATCGAACCCAGATCGTCAGCGCCGCAAGCCAAGTGCTTAACCACTACACCAAGCCTGCCCCTACGTTCTTATGTATTTAATTATACTTTTAACCACATCAGTAATGATTATCAGTCGATCGTCTTCGTTCAGTATCATAACTGTAATGTAATTAAGAGCCAGTGTACATGTAGCTCTGAACGAGTCTTGTGATTGAGAGGTCCTGGGTTCGATTCTCACATGGGCACACGAGTGTGTTATCTTTTGGATGAGACAGTGAAAACCAATGCCCCGTTTCATGGTAGGCATAGCACGTTAAGATCCCTCACTGCTTCAGATGGGTCAATAGCAAAGGTATAGATTGTCATGCAGTGTATCAGGCATATGCCGTCACAATATACGTGAAATAATTGTGGAGTAACGTAAAACAACACTCAATCAATACAAGTCACTGAATTTGTTTTTTATGTCCGTATATAATTATGTCATAATTTTGTTTTTCCTTGGATGGACTTTGCTCCTCAGTTTTATCTATCTGGGCAGGGCTGGATTTTTTCTTGTGATTGAGTCATGTGATTTTGTCCTGTGATTGACTCTATTTTCCCATCCAGAACTATATATATTATGTTATGTTGTTTATTTATCTATAAAATCTATAAACTGGCCTCGGAGCATACTATGCAATGATGTCATTGTTAGCAAGAGTTATGTAGACATTGATATCGTGTGATGATACAAGACATTACAAGGTAATAATGTGCATCATAAGTTTTGGTTCGAAGAATTCATTTTGAAGTTTGTACATCATTCTGACTGCAATGTTATACATTTGATCGCTCAAATCAACCTGTAATCAATCTTATTAATTATTTGTGTATTTTTTCTCTTTAGGGCCCCACTCATCGACTCGAGATTCCTACGGCTCGTGACATGCAGGATCTGTCGACAGATGAGGAAGAGATTGTTCATGGTCAGATGAGGAACTACGAGAAAAAGATTGAGAATTTGATGACGGAAATGGGCACCTTAAAAAATGAGGTAGAGTTGGCACTGATGGCATTATCTCCGTGTATTTATGAAACTTGTATCAAGGACAAAAATGTTGTGTGCTGTAGAGATCTTCCTTGTGGTTACTTTATTTGTGTAAAACTTTTTTCTTGTGTTGTAATAACGTATGCAATATTCAGCCTGAAATTTTGCTTTCCATATTTTTCAGACGGAAGTTTTGCACACTTTCATTGGATATCTTGCAATTCCTATACTATTTAGAATTGTATCTCGTCTTATTTGTCTCACTATGTACATTATGCTGATCATTACCGGTATTGCCCTTATTTTAAGTTTAAATCATGAAGTCTCTCAAAAGTTCTCTAACTTAATCATTGATTGAGAAATCTAGACTTACAAGTTGGAAAAAAATTATGGGGGAAGGTAGGGTTTAATAAGGTTGAATCTGAATTTTGATGATTTTTAACCCCTCCTCCCTTCCCGCAATGCAACAAATAGATACATGGAATAGAGATTTGGTTTTAATCAGATTGGACATACTGTATGTGCAATGATCTTAAAGGATTCATGTTTTAGCAGTGTTAGCACTGACCTTTGTGCACTTACACATCAATGTAGATGTATTCAAAGAGATCAAAATGGCCAGGGAGTGACTAAGCCATTGTACCATACACACCTCTACACTCAACATTTTGTTCTCAAAGTCTGCTGTGCTACAACAAATACACATACAGTATAACATTTGCCTTGTGTGTCTTTCCATCATGCCCTAACACATTTTGCCTTATCTGTGCTAGCAGTAGTATAAATTGTTCAATAACCATTTGGCTAATGCAAGCACAAATTAATTAGCCAAATGTGTAAGTCATTAGCCATGTATGCAAAGACAAAACAACTTATAATTAGAATTTTAGAAAATTTGATATTGAAAAAATAACTGATTTTAATATTGAAAAAGTAATTGATAACACAACTGACAATAAAATTCATAATTTTTTTCTGTTAACTATCCAAACTCCGTAAACCAAGTTGATTTATCTCTTTTGTTAGCATTTTTCTTTTTCTTAATCGGTGGTTCATCTTGTTCATCTGTTGTCACAAGGTTTAGGTATCGATGTTTGTTGACACACATCATTATTACGTCATAATGAGGTACTGTAGTACGATGCGTGTCAACAAACATCGATACCTGAATCCTGTATTTGTTGTCACAGATTCTAATGACCGGGTGCTACTCAGCGATTGTATAAACCCTTGAAATGATGCCAGAGAACTTTGTTCACGGTTCAAAATGTTTAGATATCATTTACATCGTGATCACTTTGAAGTTTGATAAAGTTGATATCAATAGTCACTAAATTAAAGTGTTGTGATGACCATGATTTATGCTAACGATATAAACAGAAAAAAATGAAAAAAAACCCAGACTTTTTAAATTACAAAATGTATTCGCCAAATTGATACTCATGTACATGTATTAAAAATGTTTAGCCATTTCAGTTTTGAATTCGCATTTGGCGAATTGGCAATCGGGTAGCGCTCACACAGCTTATTCAGGTGAATATCAGCCACAGACATTGTATTCTAGTAACCATGAAAACATACATGTATATGAAAATGGTTTAAAGAAAAAAAGTGGTCCCACTTTGACAAATGTTGGTCTTTGATCTTTGTGATAGGTTGAGGTTCAGAGGAGTAAGAAGGAATTGGAGAAAAAAGAGGACATGCTAGAGACCTCACGTCATGTGATGGACATGCAGGAACGAGAACTTGAGGACGCCAAAGATGAACTAAACCTGGCTGAGCACGAGAACAAGTTACTGAGGAAGAGCATGGAGATGCTCAGTGAGGAGGCAGACATCAACAGGTCAGTAGAAATATCACTGTGTACTGAGGAAGGGCATGGAGATGGTCAGTGAGGAGGCAGACATCAACAGGTCAGTAGAAATATCACTGTGTACTGAGGAAGGGCATGTAGATGGTCAGTGAGGAGGCAGACATCAACAGGTCAGTAGAAATATCACTGTGTACTGAGGAAGGGCATGGAGATGGTCATTGAGGAGGCAGACATCAACAGGTCATTAGAAATATCACTGTGTATTGAGGAAAGGCATGGAGTGAGGAGGCAGACTTCAGTAGGTCAGTGGAAATATCACTGTGTATTGAGGAAGGGTATGAAGTGAGGAGGCAGACTTCAGTAGGTCAGTGGAAATATCACTGTGTATTTAGCAGAACAGATTGGCTTTAGACTTTGGATAAAGACAAGGAAAGTAAAGAACTTTACAGAAGTTAATGATATAAAAAGCATGGTATTCATAATGGTTCATTATCTGCTTTAAACAAAAGGAAGATTAGGATTAGTTTATTAAGTGTGAATTTTATTTCAGACGTGATGTCACTGTTCTCTCATCTGAGCGGGAAAAACTAATGAAAAAGCTTATAGAGGTTGAGATGGATGGTCAGTCAGCGGTCAAACAGATTGGGGAGTTACGAGAAGCCCTGAGGAGAATGAGAGAGGTAGACCAAATAAATTTCATTAACAGTGAAAAAATAAAAAAAATGTTGACTTCATTACCAAATACTTCTGGTTTAAAGATTCACTATTTCTAGCTATCAGTGCAACGTTTAGGTTATCCTACAGTTGATTCTCATTTACTCGAAGACAAATAATTCTGACCACTGGTCAAGTTTAACCAATTTTTTAAAGGTGTTAAATTTTTTCTTCTGTCACTCGGCTCAAAACAGAAAAAGACTATCTCAAATTATTGTCTAATGAAGCCTTCCTAAGGGAAGTAAGTGTTAATCCAAAAAATAAAACGCACTCTTATTCTCAAATTTTCTGCCACATGGTCTTTTTCAAGAGAAAATAACTTACACTGTTATGGTATTTTCTCTTGAAAAGGTCACTAGGCTTAAAATTTGTGAATTAAAACTCTTTTTCTTTATTGGATTATCTCAAATTAATTGAAAATAAGCACATTGGAGAAAAGTAATAGGGTTTTGATGTGAACTAAGTTAAACTGTCAAGTTGTCACTTGAGTTAGTGGATCTCTCTATCAGCACTTGCAATCTAGCAAAAGATTAACCTTCCAGTTTAGGCTTCAGAAAACATGAAATATGCTAAGATCTGGCCAAGTATCACCTAATTTTTAGCAAAGAGGATTAATATCCTGACAGTTTTTACTTAAGTGAAGCACCAGTCCAGTTGTATGAAGTTGAAGTGTGATCAGTTTTGTGTTACCTTCGTTGTGACACTTAATGATCACTTTGGGCGTTTTCTGGTTGTCCGTCTTTTGTTATTGTTTGTTTGATTCTTATTTTATCTTACACCAAGATTATTGCACTTATAGATGGTGACAGCGTCGCCTGATGTAATGCATAGATATTTAGACCTTTGAAGTGGACCTCCGGAAGCAACAAGGGTTCTTTTAAGTGCCTCGTCTACCATGACATGGGACCTTTGTATCTACTGTCTCATTCCAGTCTTTACAAAAGGTTTTTTGAACAAGGAGATCACAGATGAATTCTACTAGCCCATTCTATTCTTTGTTGGAGAACTTTTACTGGTCCAGTGATAAATCTGGTAGCCTCAGGCATCGGGGCTAGTGAGATTTCATGAAGACTGTCATTCAAATAGGAAGAACACTGACAAGCTACCTGCGGGACTCAAACCCAAGGCCTTTTGGTCAAAAGCCGAGCACTTAACTCATTGAGCTATGCCATCTACAATATAATTTGCATCTCATGATTAATTTGGTTGTATCTGTAGGAGAATAGAGTATCATCTGCTGATGCGAACAGATGGTTGAAACAAAAAGACATTCTCCTTGAGAAGCTCTCCGATTTCGAGTCTACGAATCGCACCTTAAGACGTCTGCTACGAGAGCAACACCAGGCTGAGACTGCGGCCGTCAGGTTAGGGGAGCAGAGGGACCATCTCATGAAAAAACTTGCAGATGCTGACAGGTTCAATGAGGTCAGTGGGCAATAAATGTCAAAAACTCACAGATGCTGACAGGTTCAATGAGGTCAGTGGGCAATAAATCTCACAAACTCGCAGATGCTGACAGGTTCAATGAGATCAGTGGCAATAAATGTCGCAAACGATGCAAATATGTAAATGATGTATCATAAATTCTTTTTATTGGTAATAATTATATTATATCATTCCAACAACCTTGCAGAGGAATGTAAGTTTGTGTTTTTGTAGTGGTCTTGGCATACATGTGACATACCTGATGGAAATTCTTAATCAATAAATGCTGCATGATAAACAAATGTACAAATTAAGCAGAGGTTTGAAAAACCACATGTGCTTGTGAAACAAAATATGTACCACCAGTGACAAATGTTTTCCAAAAAGAGGCAAGTTTGTGAAAACAATATTAACACAGTGATGTTTGCACTGCAATATTTTTGATTTGTGCAGGGATTTCAATAAGAGCCGGCACCTGGCAAAATACTGCTGCTTCAGTGGCAAAAATTGCTGGTTTGAATTTCCTCTGATCTCAAGTTTACTACTCAAAATCGCACATATGGCGCTCAAAATGATACGCCTCAAATTTCAAATCACCTCCTCAGATAGTTCTTATGGAAAACCCTGCTTGTGGTGTAAATATATATAGCAAGATTGAAATTTAACATGAAAAGATAAGGTAGAGAAATGTTGTAAAATGTAGCTTTTGACTACTTTCAGTACTACAGGAAACTCCCCAAGGTCTGGTAATTAGTTGTTGTTTCACTGTACATCCCGTTACACAGCATAATTTGTTTTTATGTTTATCTTGCACACATGAAGCCATTTGTTCTTCTTTAAAAGATCCACTTGGTATTTGCTAAGGAGACCTTGGATTCAGAACAAGACTAAAACTCTGTGATTATGTGTTACATGAAAAGCAAAGTGACATACAGGGATCATTTTGTCTGGCATCTGTCTGTCTGTCTATCTGTCTATTCATCTGTATGTCTGTCTTGTAGAAGAAACATTTCTTGAAAAATGGATAGCAAGCAGCAGTTGTCCCTGAAAACACACTACCTAATTGTCAGAGTGTCATTCAAATATTGGAAATTTTAAATAGCTATGCATGCTTTCTTGCATGAATTGTTATTCACGATACCTTCAGATCAAACAAAGCTTTGTTTGGCATTTCACAATGTCCACATTATGCCGTCAGCTTAGACAAGGCTTTGTTTGGCATTTCACGATGTCCACATTATGCCGTCAGCTCAGACAAGGCTTTGTTTGGCATTTCACAATGTCCACATTATTTCAGTTACATAGTGAGAACATCTGCCTGATGCATTGCACAAAAATTCAAGGCTATGCCACTTCCCCATTCCAATAAACAAGGGCCTTTTATGTACACAATGTACCAACATATACCACGACATTGGACCCTGGTCCTGGTGGAGTTCAAATCTGGCACATGTACTTGACCAGTCACACCATCAGACGAACATTAACAGCTCTAATGCTTGCAGTTATATATTGCATAATATCTACATATCATTCTACTGTAAGTGACAAGTATACTTGATAAAAGGGAACAGGTTATATTTCTTATGCAGTGAATGATATAGGTAGAAGAAAGAAATCAGTGCGGTTTTTTTTATTTTTTTAAAGGTGCCTGTACCTTTTCATTTGGGAATTATTCGTCCCATTTGCATAATGATAAAAGATCAATGTTTGGGAAAAAATCTAGACATATTTTTGGAAAAATTAATGAAATTTCCATAGGGAAGGGTCCTCATGATGGACCTAATTTGAAAAAAATCCCCCAAAACACAAAAAATACCCTACGGGAAAATGACATAAGAGTTAAGATAGGAGACTGTACAGAATCAAGGATTAAGGTTAGGGTTAGGAAGTACAAATGCATGAAACAAATATGTACACCATAAGGTTTATTGATTACACTAGAGAGGACACATAGTTTGAAAATAATTTGTTTTGTTTTTCAGAGGATTCAGATTGAGCTAGCAGACCGTGATCGTCTTATAATGGAGCTCAGGTCACAGATCATGGCTCACAAGGTCAGTAAAGGTCAATGTAATGACCTTGTAAGGTCAGTAAAGGTTAATGTAATGAGCTTGTAAGGTCGTAGTGAATTTGTTATCATACGTGTTGATTTTCATTCACTTTTTAGCATGTTTATTGTCTCAGAAGTTTGGCACATGCTTCCAGTCATTTGGATTTTTATCCAGTCTCTTATTGTACCTGTTTTTCATCAACCTTCATTACAAGTACTACAATATTACTCAGGATTTTCTCCATAATTATTGAAACGTGAAACTTCTACATTCTACAAATATGCAAAGAAATAGATGTGAACAGTGAGATTTCATGCCATTGATCATGTTGTTTAGAAAAAGTCAGCAGAAAAAGAAAAAAAATTAAATGTAAGTTTTCATTCGGAGAAATATGCATGGAAAACCGAGTGTGAATCTCACCTTAATGCACTCACTGCATGTACTTATCATTGACTTGAAGATATGGATCATTTTAATATAATAAATATGATACTGTGTTGGTATGACATAAAGTTTGAAAGAATTTTCGTGATTTATCTTAAAAGTGCAAAAAGAATAATTATATTTGGGCTCGAACTAACTTGAAATTCATTTATAACAGAAAACTAAATTTAGAATTAGATAATTCCCAGATGGTATTGGTCAAATGTTAAAAGGACTTTGTTTGTTGTTAACTATATAAAGAGTGAAGATCAAGATTTCATTGAAATTAATTTATCTTAGTTAAAAGAAAATGGTGTGTTTTGGTGTAGATTAATATTGAACAGTGCATGATTAGTTGTGTAGAGTGATCCCAGACTAAGCTAGGATTGCATGCTGTAATATGTACTAGTGTAACAGGAGATGCTCTGGGGTGGAGAGAGTTTAATTCAAAGTAATAAATTGTCTGACTGTCAAAAACCAAATGTAATGAAAAACTTTGGCCTTCAGCTATTTATGTTTGAAAAATTCATCTGAACGATTAAAGATACATGACAATGTAGTGTAAAATGTTAGTTTGCTTTTAGGATAATATAAACTTTTTTTTTTTGATTGTTTTCGCATCAGTCTGTTTCACTGATGATATAGAGTGATGCCTTTCTGTCTGTCTGTCTGTCTGTCTGTCTCTCTGTCTGTCTCTTTGTATATCTGTCAGTTGTCATGTCAATTTTTGAGAATTTAGATCAGCTTTGGTTTTGACGAATGGTCAAGACACCATTATTTAAAACTTCATATTTATTTTCGAACTGACATGAAATTTGGTGACCTTTTTTATTTTCATTAAGATTGTCTCTTGCATACCATAATATCCTGATAAATTTTTGTGAAATTTTTAATTTATAAATACCTTCATGGATTAAACTTTGTGTGAAAGAAGAGTATGATTTGATTTCAAAGGAAATGAAAGGCCTTTAAATTCCTCATTTAGCATGGGTTGCTTCTTGCAGCATAAAACAAGAACTATGAAGTTTGTCTAAGCTGGGTATTTCATCGTTTTGTAAGCTCTTTCTTTGACCAAGATGATATTTTTCTAGGATGAGAATGTAGCTCTCTCTGGCCTTCAGTCATCTATTGAAAGCACAAGAGCACATTTACAAAAACAGTTACGCACCAAAGAGGCCGACATCAACAGAATGGCCGTACAGATCAGGGTGAGTCGATGTGGCAGAAAGCGGCAACAAAATCTAGATTTTAGTTATGAAAAGTTCCATGTTGTCAAATTGTATTTTCTGAATGCTATCTACTGGAAACGTGTGTAGGAACTGTACGCATACTACAAATAAATGCTCAGTCTGACGAGCATTTTGAATTATGTTAGGTTATTTACTGAATAGGGCCTTGAGCATGCAGTATGGTGAAAACTACAAGAAGATAAGAAATGTATTGAAAGATATGGATCCTTTTACTTGAGGAAATTGTATGAGATTTGCCAAAGTATGTTTTGGTAAAGAATAAGTAAATGTAAAAGTTCTAAAGCCAAGAGATTTGCAGAAAGCTGAAATATTTCTTAACTTTTCTTCTCACTTTGCATGTATTATATACAGTAACAGCTTTACAATGTACATATATATATATATATATCTAAATTGGCTTCATCTAAACAACCTCAAAATTAAAAAAAAAAAAAAAAAAAAAGTAATGTTAATATAGGTATATATTGCATGTGATAAGCTATAATAAATCTTGCATCTAGCTGAGGATATGTCATGTAAGAGGTCAAGGAATGGAGTGTTTGTAATTGTATTACATGTTCTTTCATCCATTGATATGATCATATTGGTATGATTTTCTAGAACCAATTTTAAATGCTCAAGTGAAAGTAGACTTTTATAGATATAACTTTACATACCAGATGAAATGAGAAAAATGTAGTTGTATTTCCAGTTGGAAGTGGAATATTTATTGATGAATGTAGGTAAAAATACTTCTGTGGGATTTGGAATAAAAACTCCCGAACTTCTGCATTTTTCAGTTGCAATGATTTTCTTCAAGAATTAGTGGGAAATTATAGTTGTTATTATTATGGGACATAATAATTCTGTTTGTTTATAGACCATAGAAAGTGCGAGAGCTCAGGATAAAATTGAGATTGAGCATCTCCAAGAACTCGTATCTAAAGCCAAAGACAAAGCTGATCGAGACAAAGAGTCGTTGAAGAAGGCAACAAGGTAGGTAACTCTGGATTCCTAACATTTAGTATATATATATATGGGTCGTGGTATTTACCTTCCCCTTCCTTTATTCTGGAAAAGCCTAGATATATGATGGCAGAAGGGATTTATTATATATATATATACATGTATATATATATCAATACGTATTTGTTATAACGAGAAAAGGGAATTTGAGTGAACCTTATCAAAATTATATAGAATGAGTAAGATACTGACATTCATGTATGGAAAGTGTGTTTCATTGTTAATCTGAGATTGAAAACTTTGTAGAAGTATTTGGGATATTTTCTTTTATGGATTAACCCATCACGTTTTATGGCTTTTATAGCATGTTTTCCTTGTTTTGACCTCTCTTGTATATGTATGTTAATTTTATTTATTCCTTTTGTTTTGTTTGTTTTTTTTTCGTTTGATTTCAACCTGTTTAATGATCCGTCTTGTTAATTTAATTGCATATGCATTTATTTTTGGTCAGGCATGAGTATGTACTACCCACCAACGCAAGCTTTTCAGGCTGGTTTTTGCACAATGTCGTTGTTTGACCATACAGAAAGTCATCTCTCCGTCTTAAGCTAATCTGCTGTAGTTCTTACTTGTAAATTCTTTGTGTTGGAGTAGTATAAAATCAGAAAAGTGAAATCATGTGGAACTCAAAAGTGAAATAATTATAATGAGTTTGTTTGTTTTTCTTTTCAATTTTTCTCCTTGTTTATGTCTTTTCCGGTGTGCAAAATTATATTATTTGTCAATATCAATTTGTAAAATTTCTTTTCCCTTTCATATTTAGACTAAAAGACTTGGTAAATTTGATTTGCACTTTACTTTTCTGAGACTGTGAAAAGCGAAAATGATAAAAGCAATTTTCATTGATATCCCAATTGAACACATCCTTATATTTGAAAAGTACCACTTGATGTATAAATTGGCAGATGTTTTGAAATTTAAATACATGTATTTATAGGAAGTTAAACGTGAAGTTTCAATGTTCAAGAAAGAGAGATGACTTATAAAAACCTGCATGCATGTAGAATGACCCAATTTCTTTCAGAAAAGAAAGAAAATAATGTAGTGAGTGTCCTTCAGTGTAGGAATAGCCCCTCTTTGTTAGAAGTAGATATATCTATCTCAAATATATAATACTTCTCTAACAGATAAATATTACTGAAATTGTAATTTGACTCATTCAGAAAAGTTACTTCAACAATTTGACTCATTTGGAAAAGTCTCTCCTACAGTTTGACTCATTTGGAAAAGTCACTCCTACCATTTGACTCATTCGGAAAAGTCACTCCTACATTTTGACTCAATCGGAAAAGTCATTCCTACAGTTTGAATCATTCAGAAAAGTTTCTTCTAAGGCTACAATTTGAATCTCTAGAAATATCGTTCCAGCCTTCTACGGTGTCAACGTTGTGTGAATAAAATTCACCAAATATTATAAGAAGCAATACATTGATCCAGTTCTTCTGATGTTAAGTCAGGTCAGACATGACATCATTTTAGGCTGGACACCAGTATTTGATTATGAAATCACAAGCATAATAATGGAAAGCCCACTTAATATAGCTTTATTGACAAAAAAAGAATTGGTGTATTGATTTACCAGTGACATTCTTTCTTTTGTGAGAAATCGATGTTGGAAGTTGTGACATTCTATCATGCCAGGTGTGAGCTTTCAGTACTTCTTGTAGCTCCAGATTTCAGAGTTATCTCCTCATAGCATGGTGTGAAAGGTGTTTTCTGTCCTAAAATATCAACCCCATTGCACATCAGAGCTGTTGTAGTGCTCACCTTCACTTACTACATGGAAAGCTTTTGGAATTTGAATAAATGGAAGCTTCATCTTAAACATAATCATAACCTCCCCCTCCCACCATGAGGACTGTGGTGTCTTTTCTTCCCACCATGAAGTCTGGGATATCTTCACTTTCCTTCCATAGGAGCACCCAGTCCTAGTTAAAAAAATTCTGTAATATAACTCAGAAAAAATCAAGAGCACCGCTTTAAGTTTAATTTACGACATATTATAGAGTTCAGAAACAAAGAGCGGAGAGAAGCCAGGATGCGTTAGAGAAGTTAAATTCTCAGCTGATGGAGCGTGAAGCACAACTAGAGGATTTACGCTCCCAGCTGGAACTGATGGGACCCAGATACGATAAAATGTCGAAAGAAAAATCTCAGATGCAGGCTGAGAACTCCGCCTTGAAGACGTAAGTCTTGCATGCTCCGAAGTGTAAAGGACGAATCTTTTTCTTTTCTTTTTTTTTTTTTTTTTTTTCCTCAATCTCTTAAATTTTTTTTAAAAACTCTTTATCGAATATCATCACACTACTATAAGCTTACAGGCGTATTATAGCAGACATCAACACACCATTTAAGCTTACCAGTGTATTATAACAAATATCGGCACACTATTATAAGCTTACCAGTGTATTATTACAAAAGCATGCAAGGAGCTTGAGTATGGTTATTTTTAAGATCCTCTATCCAATGAAAATGCACAAATTATCAGCTTACCCAGTATTTAACTATGTCAAGTAAGGAGCCTCAATAAAGTCTAGCTTCTGTCAGATATGTGCACTTTGACTAGAGGTGCAAAGAAATAAGTAAAGTATAAAGCTGATTTAGGTAGGGCATGCATCTATACATAGCTAGAACTGCTAAATCTAACCCAGATATAAACAAAGCTAGCAGAACCTAGTTCATACTCATCTCTAATGGTGTTTGTAGGACTCTAATATCACACCATAATTTTACTCTTGGCTCTTGTAGTGCAGAACTTAGCTGATACACGTCTTTTTAATACGCAGTTAATAGTTGGTGTAAGTGACCCGTCAAGATTTCCTTATGTAAATTAAATCACGTTTTACCGGAATGCTATTTGATCACTAAATATAGATAAGCTTGCTTTTTTAAGATTTTCACTAATTTTCAAGCTTTTGTTAAAGATAACTTTCAGATTTGAATTTTTTTTTTACTCCTTGCTCTTTTGATTGGTAAATTATGGAGAGAATTATACATTTTCTGTTCTTATGATTGCAGATTTAATCAGAAATGTTTACACTAATAATCTTGAACATTTTACAAATTTTTAGTTGTTTTCTCATATACTATTGTAAATATTAAAGATTAACATCATAATGCAGTTATGGAAATAATCTATATTCAAAATAAAATGTAACTGTAATATTGATAAACTAGTCCTAAAAAAAGGGTAATTGATAAAATAGATGTTTTATTGCTTTGGGGGATTTTTGTAAGGAAAAAGAAAAGATAAAATGGATATTGATGATGTCTTTAAAGATTTCTTTATTTTGACCAATACACTGAGCACAGCAGACATCTTAGCAGGTGTTGTGATATTTTCTAGGCGTCTTGGAGAGTTGGAGGCTCTCATGGACCGTGTAGAGAGTAGCTCAAAAGTTCATCAGGAGAACGTATCGCTACAGCTTCATGACAAGAATGCCGAGGTGTTGGCGTTACGAACTGACAATGAAAGACTAAAGGTGAGAATCTGATGAGTGTCATTTGTTGTCTTCGTCTGACTCTCTGTGTCGTTGTAGAGAAATATCTGTAGTTATACATATATGTTAACAATAACGATGCAAAATGAGAAACATAATTTTCTTTAGAAGGGTCTGAGGCAGATGGGTTTTGAAGAATTTCATGATCTATTAAAATGTTTCAAAATATAGACTAATTTATAAATTTAGGTTTTCATAATGTGGAGAACTGCCTTTTGTGTGTCGTTGCTGAATTATTGTTAATATGGTCGTAGCTTTATGGTCAGAATTTTATTGTCAAATCTTACGAATAACAGAAGTTATATCTCGGAAGTCCTAAGTAAGACTGAATTTTATGCCAAGCAAATAAAGTATTTACTGTTTCATTTTAAACTTGTTTAACTTTGATAACGATTTCTGTTGTTGCTTTTAAGATATAATCCTTTAAATCTGTCTTCATTATTCTCACCATCTTTGCGTGCCAAGGACAGGATCTTCTTCTTTCCTCATAGAAGGGGATTGTATCCTTGGCCAGCGAAGATGTGCTCTCACGTATGCACTCACCTTTTGAAACCACATACACATTTTCTTTATCATGTTGATAGTTGCCATGCTTTTGTATATTGTATATAATTTTTTCAATTAATTACGTCACCTAGTCCCTTCTAACGCTTAGTTCTATGCTAATTGTGTGTGTTTTACATAAGTATATCAGCATAGATCTTAGCCGAAGATACCAAGCTTTCATTGAGGAAATGTATCGAGTGAAAGCAAAGCTTAAGGAAAAGGAGGTAGTGGAAGCATGCTTAACAAAATCATTGTTAAGGGAGAAGAAAGAATATAAAGAAAATGAGTCAGAAGCTAAAAACATTCAGAAGGAAATAGATTCTGTGATCGAAATGACAAACAAGGAGCTGAATGAAAAACAAAGGCAGATTGACCTGCTAATGTCACAGTTAGAAGAGACTAAGAATGAATTAAATCTATCATCAAGTTGTCTAAAGGATGTTCAGATGGAAATGGAAAATGTGAAAATGGCAAAAGATGATGAGATTGCAGAAAAGCAGCGACAAGTGGATATGTTATTATCACAGCTAACGGCTAAGCAGGAGGGAAGTCAAGATGATGGACAGCCCCATGTCAGTACCCCCTCGACCAGTATACAGCAAGACCAGACAACTAGTGTGTATTGTAACACCCCTGATAGTCAGACAGACCATGCTAGCGAGGTAGAACTAACAGAACAGAAGGTATTCAGCTAATAGCCTACACAATACAGCTAAATATCCCGAGTCCTTGAATTCAGGCACAGGTTTAATATGTCATCTTTTGTTCATGCATAATATAGATCTATCACATGAATGTCAAATTTGCTATGTTTTTAAGTGTTCATATTCCTAATAACTTGTGTAGGTAAGGTTTCTTCTTTTTAAATCCCTACAGTCAATGATCATTAGTAGGTGATCCAGGATTTAAAAAAAAAAAAAAAAAAAGAACTGCGTGATGTAATGTTTGCCAATAATCCTTAACAAAAATCACAAATGTGGATTAATATTATCAATTTTTTCTTACCAAAAAAAACCAAAAAATCCAGACAATGTCAGATATTTGCCAGATGGATTCGCTGTTTGTTAATTTGAGTCATTCTAATAACAACGCCGATATGGTATTGAAACTGAAGGAAAAAGAGGAGGAAATTGTGACATTAAAACAGTCTAATGAACAACTTAAGGTACAGCTAGACCTGTCCAAATGATGTCTGTTCTTATGACTGGAAATTTTATCTGTATAAAATTGGTCTCATAAAAGCTTGAATTTTGATCAAATGAATGAACATTATGTTTAATACCAAGAGATGAAACCACATATACAGGAAACGTCTCTATTCACTGATTCGTTAATAGATGATTCTGAGAAACGAACCAATTACTGTTCATGAAATTAAGGAAAGGGTTTGCTCTCGTTTTATTTGATGATAATGAATGACACAAAATGAGAATTTTAAGTAATTGGTGATATTTGTAACTGTTAATTTTAAAATGCACCCATTAGCTATATTCTATATAGAAAATAAGATAAAATAATTCAAGTTCTCTATATTTTTCACTAGCTAGATATATAACAGATTCTCATTATAATAGATTATAGTAACAGAGGCGCACAAAGGTATACGATCCTTTCAGAGTGTCTCCACACTGCAGAACAATGCTGAAAATACCCTTGGTGCTAGAGAAATATCAGCTCTCAAAACTGAAGTAGAGCTTATGAAGGTACTGTGGGGTAATTGTTACAAAAACGACGAAGTCCAATTTAGAATAGAAAAAGATTCGCATGCTATTACAAATGCCCTATTTATTGATTTGAAAACGGATAAATAAATAGATAAAATTAAAGAGAATAAAATAAATAATGTTTAAAGTAAAATTTCAAAGATTATTACTTATTTGACAAACGGTGACCAGACATTTAAAGAAAGTTACATGAAACAGAAAATAAGAATGTTTCAGTCAACATGAGGAGAAGTTCGAAGATTTAAATCATATATGGATGTTTTCAACGTATCATAACGATTTTCATTTGTATGATTTTGTCATGTATAAGGCACTTATGGATCAAACGGAGAATAATGCCCGATCGCAGCAACTCAGTCTGTCATCACAACTGCAGGAACGATTGGAGGAAGTGGCAATACTACGAGCCGATAATCAACATCTCAAGGTTGTCTACCGAATGTTGGCGTTCCAGTGTTGAAGTTCATGATGTTTACTATTACAAATGTTGATGTTGAATTTTGCTGTTTATTTTGTTGATGTTGAATTTTACTGTTTATTTTCTTGATGTTGAATTTTGCTGTTTATTTTGTTGATATTTATGCTGATTACAAACAAACTGTCATGATTATATGTTCAAGTATTGAAATGTTTGCCATATAATGTAATTATCCCTGACATCATCTTTCCGTTTGTTGTGATTGTTCTGTTGAATGAAAATTTCATCCTGCAGGTTTCTTTTGATATTTCAGTAAATTCGTTTTACTAACACTGCATGTTCATTAAGTTTTCTGCGAATGTTTCATCATGAAGTGTTATGCTTTTGCTTATCTGAATAATGCTTTTCTCTTTCTATTTTCCTTAATATTTTGACCATGTAATTATGAACATAAATGTGTGGTTTCCTCTTTTTTATACTCTTCAAGGTTTCTATATGTCAAAGTTTTGAAATATTAGTTTTCTGTTTTTCTCTGCAAAACTTCCATACATACTTTTAACTTCTTTGTTTTCACTTCAAGGCTTCCATACCAACTACTAGGATTTTTTTTCTTCTCAAAACTTCATTTTAATTCTATAGAGTTACTGATACTCTTTTCAGAACTTTGATACAAGCTGTCACCTGTAAAATTTTTGTGTGGTTTTTTTTTCTTTTGAAGGCTTTCATATAAATTGTCGGTTGTAAAATTTTTGTGATTTCTTTTTCTTTTTAAGGCTTCCATACAAACTATAGAGGCAAAGTTCAAGACAGCTGATGAGGAATTGATCCAGCTGAGGGGGAACCTGAAACAGTATGAGAATCTGGTAGAGGAATACAAAGCCCAGGTATGTATGGTGGACCATCTGGGAAATAAAAAGAGTGAAAGTGGCTAAATCCATCATTTCTTCAATCCATTTTACTACACTGTTGTAATGTAATAACATCTACCAAAGTTACACCAGAGAAAAGAACAAGAAAAATTCAGGCGGGTTGGAATTGCTTTGTAATTTCATATGTAACATTGAATATATAGTACTTAGTAGTTGTCCCTTCTGAGCCAAACATTTACTGAGGGAGGTAAAAATTTGTTGCTGAATGTTTTAGAGAATCTCTCTCTCCCTTCAGCGCTAAAGTTTTTCCGGGCCCTCTACTTCTGAAAATCTTGAATCCCTAATTGATTTAGAAAAAAAAAATAGAAAAGAAATTTAATTCTTAAAAGCTTTGGTAGATGCTTAATGCTGGAGTAATTCTCTAGAGATTCGCTAGATTTTTAAAAATCTTTACATCATAGTTAACATCAATGATAACAGTATTTTCTCCATTTATGTTGTCAATAAGTACAGTAATGTCATAATGAGTTGTGTATTTGTTCTATAACATTACCTATGTTCATACATCATTTTACATATTTCTACCTGGTTACATCTACACCTGTACTGACCTGAGGGTAATTTACCTGGGAATAACCAGCTGAGTTTATATCTAGTATATGTGTAGTCAGTGATAGAGTGATGGTATGGTATTATAGGGTTGTTTATATCATGTCTTACAATCTGTATGAATGTTTACCCGAAGGTCCTTGATTTCCTGAATCTACGTCATGAGTTTCCCTGATCACATCATACATGTCACAATATGTAGAATGACTTGAATGAACATTAACTCCCATCAAATCAGATGTGCAGTTTCATTCCTAACCTTTCTTTTTTTCTGTATTCTATATTTCTATTTCATTATTTTTGTTTATTTATTGGCTAAAGGCAAACGTAACTAGTCTCTGAATATTGGTAGTGTTTTCCTTCCCCCTTCCCCATTTTCCTGTATTATAGAATGATGCATCATTTACTGTTGAACCTGATAATGTGGTGCAATAGTAAGCTGCTAGTAGCCAACACCTCTTTGGGTTGCCTGTAAGACTTAGCAGCATTTAGTTTTCCAAAGCCATAAGAATTCAGAATTTTCAATTGTGGAATGAAATTTGAGTAATGAATATTTTTGAATGTCACTTCATAAGGAACAAAGGGTGCCTCAGTTGTCTAAAGTGAAAGTACAAACTCCAGTGCTGGATTCCCAGAATCAGGTAATGGGCCTTCCCAGCATGGAAATCGCTCCCAACACATAATTATCTTGGTCACTTTGCAGCAGTCAGTTGTTCTGACCATTACAGTCACCCATGCCTTGGTCACTTTGCAACGGTCATTTGTTCAGACCATTACAGTCACCCATGTTGTTTCTCTCAGCATGCTAAGTGGACTCCTTCTATGCATGTGTTGCCTGTACAATAGTTTTACAATCCAGATATCATTGATGTTGTCCAAGTTTGTTACATTCACAAAATAAGTGTTTTGTTGAATGTAGACTCCTCAAAATAGATCATCATTGTACATTCACATTCACAGTGTACTCAAGTAAATAAGAATGCTCTTCAGACTTCAGGCCAATCTCATTAAAACGCGACTTGTATTTTGCTCCTCTATGATACTCTCCATGTACAAGATCTTACAACTGCCGATTCGAGGTCATCTCAGGATGACCTTTCAGAACAGCCAATCAGAATTTGAGTTGGAGATCTTTCGGTGTTATATTACATACAAACAATACCGAAAGATCTCTAACTCAAATTCTGACTGGCTGTACTGAAAGGTCATCCTGAGATGACCTCGAATCGGCAGTTGTAAGATCTTGTACATGGAGAGTAGCGTAGAGGAACGAAGTACAAGTCGCGTTTCAATAAGATTGGACTTCAGGCCAAGTTAAGATTCTAAACTTTCAAATTTCTTCACTTTGTAGCTTGAACTGAATGTACGTGAGAAAGAAATAAAGTCTTCTTTTTTTTTAATTCTCTTTTCTTACTTATACATGCTTTATGTATTGAATATTAGAATCAGTTATAGGGTATACATTCAATGTTGAAAAAAAAAAATCACAAGCTTCTATCTATGTTAAATACAATGTTGAGTGCATGTTTGAAAAATGATTTTGAAAATAATCGGTAATTATGAAAAAGTCAGAATGATGGGAAAGTTTTGAGGTACATCGTTTCCTGTTCAATGTTGAATTTGTACTGGTAACATTTGCCTATATTGATAGGATTATCAGGTATAAAATAGATTTCACCAGTTATATCAAGGGTAGGGTAGTTTACCATAGGCCTCATGTGATAAAAATAGATTTCACCAGTTATAACAAGGGTAGGGTAGTTTACCATAGGCCTCGTGTGATAAAAATAGAAGTAGTTAGTTCAGCACCCAGTTTGCATGATGTTATATTTGGCTTGGAATGGTATTCTCCGCTATAGTCCTGTTTTTGAATAGGTAGATATAGACCCTTCAACATGGTATTGATCATCATCGAATATTAATACATTCCAATTAGTCAGATTGTAATGAATGATTATGTCATGCGTTAGGTAACCATAGATAATGGGTTCTTTCCCTACCAAGGATCCCTTTGGAGTATGACTCAGGGGGCTGCGTTATTTAACACTTTTCAGATTATGGATACAGAGTTACGCCCCCTGTAGTATGTTTAAAGCTTTGCATAGATATAACCAGTTGTTGTTGTTAACGGCAACACACACAGCCAGTTAGATAGTGCTATGTGTGAATTTCCTATTTCCCGGTGTCTTGATTGTAGAGTTTGGTTTGGGTACGAGTGTACTCGGGGAAGTTTGACTCACTTGTTTGATGTGTTTTGGTTTTGCGGTACGCATCACCAGGTACTTGTTTTACAGATGAACCGTTCTCGACGTGAAGCAGATGACACTATTGTACAACTTGAGGAAACCAAAAAACAAAATGAACGCTTACAGCATGAGGGGGAATATGAGCTAGAAAAGGCAAGGAGGAAGATGCCATGTTTAATCTGTTGTGTTAAGATATTATCTTCATGCCAGCATGTTGAATGGATGTTATTTGTATGGTGACATTCTGTAAATGTCATATACACACCAAAAATTATCATGGAAACGTTGAGTGTTAAAGCTTAAAGTAACATATTCATAGGTGTTATTCAACTGAGGCTTGTAATAATTGCTGCTTAACTTACTTTTAAAAATGGGAATTTGACTTTGAATCCAACAGTAAGCAATATTACAAAGAAGTTCTTGCATTTAAAGCCATTGTAAGCCATTGTATAGATATTACATTGCTAAGCAGCTTCTTAGTACAGTTATGAGAATAATATCCTTAGAAGACTTCTTGTATGATCTTTGTATTCAGAGAATTTTTTTTAAATTATTATTTCTGTCATTTTGCCGCCATGAAATTTTATTGGGCAGGGTGTGTATATAAGTCCAGTTTACCCTCAAGCACAAATTACGACAAAAATTAATGAGGATCTGTGAACGAATCACTTTAAAATGAAACAAGAATCATGTGATAAAATTAATTTCTTTAAAAGAAACAGAAAATATAGAGTGAAAAATAAATATGCAGGTAGCATCAACAAGATTTTACAACATGCTGGCATAGACTGTCCTTTGTTATGTTACTCAGATGGTTACAGCTGCTTCAGGGATCTTACATATAAGCTTTGAAATTGTGTGAAATGCTCCTGGTTGTTTGGGGCTTAAGTTATCATCCATATTATAAATATACATGTACCGAAATAAGATACTATACAGAATGAAAATCATAGAGACAGTGCGACCTGTCAAGTATTGGACATGTTCCTTTTTCAAAGCTTCTCTAAGATACCTGGTGTCCTGCAGTTAGCTTTTTTCAAGGAGGTTACTTAGATATCACAATTAATCAAATCATAAAACTGTCCAGCGATCTATGAAGTATGGGCAACATTGTTTTTGAATTTAAGACATCCATCCTGTTTGGATCTTGAAAGTATGATTATGGTGTTTGTGTTTTGCCTTAGTTTTGAAGTGAAAGTTTTTTACAAGCAAATTTGATTCTTATAGTGTAAGTAAAGGAATGTTCTAATTGAAGAAAAAAATTCGAAAGCTTTTGAGTTTGCCTGTAAAACAAGCACTGCAATAGAAGAAGTACAGGGTGTTGTATGTATTGCTCAAGTAACCTCCTTACCTAGCTAACATGCTGGTTATATTCAGACTAACACAGTGGTAAGGGATACATGCTGGTTATATTCAGACTAACACAGTGGTAAGAGATACATGCCTACTCCATAACTTTAGCTTCAGCTTACTATTTTGCATACTCCTATTGTATATATATGTAATGGTGTTGGAGGAGATTCAGACTGTTTACCTTTTTTTTTTCAGAAATCTAGTACTCTGTAATTTTGGGCCCCAAACAATTTATCTAGAAGAAAAAAAATAGGGATATCAGTAATACTAGTAGCTGATAGTTAAAAAAAAAAGAAAAGATTGTAGACATTGACTGAATCGGTTTAGTGAAAGAAATTTTAATTCATAGCATTCAGTCTGTCTACCCAGCTTACACTAGGTGAATAGACTGAATAACCAGGAATAAGACTGTGTATAGAATTTTCAAGTTATCTGTGTTCTACAGTAAACAACATTCCACTTTATTATTTCCAGTGCAGAAAGTAGACTAAAGTGTGCGTTTTTATCTTGATTTATTGAGTGCATTATTGTAATGGTTTCAGTATAGAGGGAAGAATTTGGCCGTTTTTTATATTGAGATCCTCTTTGAAATACTGTTTCCTATTCACAGTAAAGGGCATCATCAGTAACCCATGGTTCGTAAGAGAAGCACAACCAACCGTGGGTTTCCAGTGATGGGTAGAGGGTCACATGTTGCAATAAGGAAACTTTTGTACACGCATCATGATGTTAAATTTTTTAAAAACTGTAATATCCTGGAAGCCCAAAAATGACCATATTCTGCCGAATTCTTGCCGTTGTGGGTTTCCAATGATGCTTTTATGATTTCAATATTATCTATTGTAACGACTTTCCTTTTGTAGGTTTGTATCATGCTTAATCCAGTGCATTTTATAAGCTATCATAACATACTCATTACCTTCTCTATACAGATGTTTACTATTGTAACACTTTTAATACAAATATTTAACTTTCGAAAATAATAGGGTATGATCATACAAATATTCACTAAAGCATCATCTGAAAACAGTAACATTTGAATGAGAAAATATCATCTTTACTTCACAAGCAACCAGTCTCTGTAAGTGGAAGTTACTTTCCTATATCTCAGTCCAACCCTGTAGATCACATGACAGGTCACATGACCTCACAGCAGCCAGAGGTATAAACATGGGCACCTGGATCTTAATTTCTCAAATGTTCTTCACTTTTCAGTTACCTTTGAATTTCTTCTGTTTCTCTTATGCGTCATATTTTCACTTTCAGATTAAAGTTTATGAGTCTTATTTTAGTTTGAACACCTTTTATTGGGACAAGATTTAAAAAGAAATAAGAATACTGAATTTTTGTATAAAGATATATTTTCACTGTCACCTTGTGATGATTATAATACTGATCATGTATTAGAGTTTAAGTTTACTTAAACGTATGGTACACTTATATCTGTATGTAGACTTTGAGCTTAACAAATTGAGTCGTTCCTTTTATATAAAATATATGATATAGACATGAACTTTATGAATTTATTGAATTATGAGAATCTTTTTGAAATGATTTATGGAAAGTGTAATTAATTAGCAAACGAAGAAATTTTATGAAATGATTTGTGGAAAGTGTAATTAATTAGCAAATGATGAAATTTTATGAAATGATTTATAAAAAGTATAATTTACAAAGGGGGATGTTAAAATGTTTTCTCATATATATTGAGAACGAAATGCTAATTAATTAAAATGGATTTTAATATTATTGTAATGCGCCCTGTTTTTCTTGAAATAGGTGAAAGTGAGATTACATCAGCGACTGCAAGAATTAGAACCCCTTCCTGACATGTTGAAGTCCACGGAACTGAGGCTTTTCGAGTCCCAGGAGAGAATGATTGCCTATGAAAAAAAGAATGTAGAAAATACGAAGCTGATAGCTGAACTGACAGCAAAGGTCCGCTCATGAGTTGAATCTCAGTTCATTTATATGACTGTACTTTTAAAATTTAGTAGATTTATCAGTACCATTTGGTAATTATAACTTTGTGCAAATTACAGTAAATATTCAGTGGTCACATATTTTTGCCTTAAGAAAAGGTTGGAAATATCAGCAGTGATGAAGTTGTAATCATTATGTAGTTCCACTTCAATAATTGAATTTGAATGGAGCAAGAGAAATGTGTTTAGCTGTCAGTAAAAGACTTGTACATATGATGGCTCTTCACTACTTTTTAATCATGACTTTGTAAAAAATTTGTCCTATTTAATTGAAAATTAAAGTTACCTGTATGCATAAACACGAATCTACTTTATTATACCTCTGGCCATCAGATTGATAGACAACTCTCCATTTGTTGACTCAGATATCTTACCACATGACAACTAATGACGGCAAGTGCTATGTCTTGTGTCATCATTTTGCCATGCTGACCTCATGAACAGAAATGAACTGTTAATACATTATTTATATATTCCTTTTTTGTGGATATTGACCTGTAATTTATAATGTAAGAGAAGTTTTTTACCTATCAGTAATATACCTATACTCATTTCACTACATTTTTGTCATGATTTGTTTTGGAAATTGTCCTATTTGATTTAAAACTTAAGTTATCTGTATGCAAGTGAACTGAAATCAACTTTATGACAAGTTTAGCAATCTGATTGGTTCACAGTTTGACCATTTGTTGACTCAGATATGTATCACATGACAACTAATGACGGCAAGTGCCATGTCTGGGGTCATTTCGTCATACTGACGGCAGCAGGAGATATTAATTCTATAATATATATTCTTTATAAGTGGATATAAGGCCTGTAATTTATAATTCTTAGGTGGAGTATGTGACGGAACAGCTCGATCAGATGCGAGGAAAGTTCCATGAATCTCAGGACGACAATAAGATGCTGCAAAGCAAACTGGAAGGATTTGAAAGGTATCGTCATGAAATCAGTCATTGAAAATAACCTGTTTTATCATGTGGTTTATTTATATGTATGTGTTGATTCGCTAAACACTTTACACTTGGCCAGTAAATGAGAGAATGTATTCATCAGTTTTGAGCTTCTCCAGTAAATATTAAAATGTTTGTGAAAAATAACGTAATTGTTGAATTAGTGACGTCATTAATTTTATATTTGTTGTTTGTGTCTTATCAGCAAAGTAAAAATTTTATGTTTTCAAGTTCTTTAAAATACATATCAACCACTAAAACTGAATAATAAAAGTTACAGACTTTTTACTCCTCCGTCTTGTTCATTATTTCTAATCTTGTACATCTCGCAGCATACTCGCTGAGTAAATCCTCCGTACTTGTATTGTGTCTTACAAAGTCTGATACTTCAATGTTTAGAAGTAAACATGGGATGCTACACAGCATATGGAAAGGATATCGATTAAATGTTGTAATTTCTGAGTTTGTTTCCTGTAGTATATTAGGTGACATTTTTCTGACAGGAAACTGTGTGATTCAGAGGAGCAGAATCGAGATCTGATGACCAATTTAGCCAAAAGAGAAGAAGCCCTGCATCAAAATGGAGTGAGTAGAAGATCTGTTCTGCTTATATTAAAGATTTTTTCTATTCATACTGAACATTCAATCTCCAAATCATAGTACTTCTGTCACCTTTTATGCCCTCATATCAGTAGATGGTGGATGGGATATTGTTTTTGTCTTGTCTGTCTGTTTGTCTGTCAACTTTAACCTTTGCCATAACTTTTGAACCATGAGAGATGGAGACTTCCATATTTGGCATGCATACTTCGCAATTAAAGCCCTTTCAATATACACCAATGTCAGTGACCTCATGACCTTTGTTAAATTCATGTTGCCACAGGGGCATACTGTTTTACAAATGCATCTTGTTTTCTGTATACTTTTGTGGTCTTCCCAAAACTTAAAAACTGCATGAAAGTCGTATTAAAATAGTTCAGTAACAAAAATTGTTGTTGCCCATAAGAAGACTTCCTGGCAGTAGGTCCACATTAGAATCATGCCATCCACATTAGAATAACTTTTTTTTTTTTTTTTTTGAAAAGTGTTAACATTTTTGATAAAGGTGAAGAATTTACTTAAGCATTACAATTTCTATTTGCAGTTACGATTAGAGGAGAAGTCACGAGAGAATGCAGGATTGACTCGGCAGTTAGAGAATGCCTTGTCTGACATCCGGCGGCAGGCGGAGCAAACGAGGGATAAAGCATCACAAAAGGTATAATGACTGGGTCTAATGACATGATTTCTCTTTTTCTTTTGCTCAAACATTGAACGTAAATCCTTGACCTTGAAGTGGTTCTATGTAATTTCCTGATGAATAGAAATTGGAAATATGATGAAGTGATGGTTTGTCGTATTGTATGTATGAATTCATCATTCTTAGCCTATTTTAGAAAAGGACCATTTAATGGAGGATATCTGTTAATCCAGTAATCTTGAGAAAAAGAAATATTGTCACCAAATTGCATCAGATTTTTTAGCGGTAAAATAGTTTTATTTTATGCTTAAATGCTTGTCAGGAAAGTTGGGGATTTGTTTGTATGAAAGGAATGAGGACTTATCTTTGTATTAATTTAGTTGTAGGAGAGAATTTATCATTGAGTTTATCTCTTTGTAGGAGAACAATTATAATCGCATTACTCTCCATATAGAAGAGGACTTATCGTTGTATTAATCTCTATGTAGGAGAGGACTTATCATTGTATTAATCTCTATGTAGGGGAGGACTTATCATTGTATGAATCTCTATATAGGAGAGGACTTATCATTGTATTAATCTCTATGTAGGGGAGGACTTATCATTGTATGAATCTCTATATAGGAGAGGACTTATCATTGTATTAATCTCTATGTAGGAGAGGACTTATCATTGTATTAATCTTTATGTAGGGGAGGACTTATCATCATATTAATCTCTTTGTAGGAGAGGACTTAACATTGTATTAATCTCTATGTAGGAGAGGACTTATTGTATTAATCTCTATGTAGGAGAGGACTTATCATTGTATTAATCTCTATGTAGGGGAGGACTTATCATTGTATTAATCTCTATGTAGGGGAGGACTTATTGTATTAATCTCTATGTAGGGGAGGACTTATTGTATTAATCTCTATGTAGGAAAGGACTTATTGTATTAATCTCTATGTAGGAGAGGACTTATCATTGTATTAATCTCTATGTAGGAGAGGACTTATCATTGCATTAATCTCTTTGTAGGAGAGGACGTATCAGGCCAGAATTTCTGATTTGGAGTCTCAGTTGAGTCAATTAAGAGCCGAGATTGCAAGAATAAAAAGAGAGAAAGAAGAGGTAGATTTTTATCTTCATTCCTCCCTGTTTTAGAAATTATGAACAGTCGCTTGTTACCCTTTGAAAAGCAATTCTGCTCATCAGTTATGTGCTTATGTATTGATTTATGCCAATCCAGGATTTTTGTCGTTTGTATGGTGACAGCAACTGCCAGGTGCATGGCCTCTTAATTTTCACCTATGCAGGAGACCTTTATGAAGCAGTTTACTTGTACCTATCTGAAGTTATTTACCTGTACAAGAGATTCATCTGAAGCAGTTAGGGATATTTTTTTTTTTTTTGCAGCCTACGTATAGTCTGACACTGGGTCTCAGATTAATGTGGTCTGATCACAAAGACAGGGAGGTGGAAGATGGTAAATTACTTCAGAAAAAATCTTTTCTACCTGCCAGGTGTGAATGCCACTTGTCAGATTAGAAATCCTGTGCTAGAACACTGGAATTCTTTGATCATCCTAACCTTCATGTTTAGTGTGAAACATGTGCTAGGAGCAAAAGATGTATCCAGTGTCTTATAACTCTCTGGAAGAGTTCGATTTTATCAATACTGTTTTAGAATTAATTTCCAAATATAAAATTTATTTCCACCACAAAGTGATCATGAATAGTGATTTGCTTGCCTGTAGTTTATTCATCTTGTTTTCAGATATTCTGCCTTAATTTGAGGATTTGTTTCTTTTAGGATCATGTAGGTTTATATCTTGTTTTCACACCCTATATTCTTTTCTGTTTCAGAATGAGAGGAAGTTTAATTCACGTTTATATGACCTGAAGGATCGACTTGAACAGTCTCACAGTACAAATCGTAGCATGCAAAACTATGTACAATTTCTGAAGAATTCCTATGCGAACGTGTTTGGGGACAGCTCTGTTTCGTTTCCATCGACGCCAATGGGCCCTGGTCTGCCATGACACAGCGCGATGTAGCGTGTGACCTTATAGAGACCACAGTAGATTATCAGGGATAGTTAGAAGTTGATCTGATACAATGACGTGTTTATGAAATTTGTCGGTGTGAGGAAAAGTCCTCTTTAACAATCATGAAGATCTGAAGACAATGGAGATTATAAAGCTTTTAAGAATTGACCTTTATGAGGATTGACCTTTATGAGGATGGACCTTTATGAGGATGGTTTTTGTATATTATCCAACAGTCTCTTAACAATGTATAATTGAGATGGGAAAAAGTCACCAGAGCATGGTGCCAGCTTTAGATAAAAGCAAGACAAGCCATAAGGATTGTAGAGGGGAGAATTTGGTTTTGTTTGTAAGCTTTGAAGAATATACCAGTAGTATGGCTGTTTATGCTATATATGTATCGTTGAAATATGGAAGAAAATAAGTCAGAGACAGAAAAGAATGTAGAATTATGTAGAAGTTTTAAGAAGGTATATCTGTGCCATGACCAGAGCTATGGTATGTCGTCACTGTTGTTTAAGTAGGGCAACTGTGTGTAAGCTGCAGGGATCTTCAATGTTAAATTGATTTTGAATTCTTTAATTGCAGAGAATATGTTAAAGTTGATATTAGAGTCATATGTTACATACATGTAGAGGAAGAGGTCTTCCTTCAATAGATTTGGATGGTAACACGACGTAGCTAGAATATGGCATGGGATGGTGACTAGAATATGACATGGGATGGTGACACCTGACAGCAAAGCTTGTGTACGGCCATTGTAACATTGAATCAGAAGACTTTCATTGTACAGCACAATCATCTTAGCTGAGGATGATTTTTATTTACTGTCCACCTTTCCACAACTCCCGTCCACCTTTCGGCACCATTTTTAATCAGTTAAACCCCAAGCATTTCGGGTTATCTCTGGTTTCCCTCCACTCTCCCAATGTTTATTTAATTATCATTGTTTTAGGGCATAGCCATTGCAAGAGAAGGTTGTTGGTTTTCATTCCTAAGTTTTACCTTATCATGGTGATATCTACCTTATAGATAAGCATTGTTGTAAGCACCAGGTTTGTTTCAGTTCTCATTTCATCTTTGAGGAAGGGGAGCTGGATTTAGTATCCATGGCTAGCGACAATGCAGTTTACGTTGTCTGTGATATGTCTTTTACACAATATAATTTATTTTGATTTTTTGCAATTGCTTTTTATTATTTTACACAAAGTGTCAAGTGAACAAATTTTTACTCAGTGCTTTACACTTATGCATTGCTGTATGTAACTTGTAACTAGAAACCTATCATTGGGGAAAAAAACCCAACTTAGTTTTAGGAATGAAATGCTATTATGCAAGAATTTGACCATGCTAAAATAACCTATATCGCAAAAAAAGCAATCTTAAGAATTTATCATAAAGTTTTACGAAAGGTGAAAGAACCTTTCATTTTTTGTGACAACCATGAAAAATATGAGGTATTTAAAGCAACACATTCGCGGTGTTTACCAGGTAAACCCCTCTTTTTGATAATTTCCAGGTATTCCAGCCACAGGTATGAAGTCAGTTTAGTATTTTTATGTGATTTAGTATGTATCTTTCTCTTGCATCACTTTCTGTATTTTGTTTAAATGTAAAAAAACAAAACTTTTTGGGAGACTGAATAATGATTTAAATTTTCATTTTTTTTTTGTACATGAAGAAAGAGAAGTTCTTTGACAAAGTATTATATACAGGAGTCTGGAGTTTTTCGTTTGTCCTTCATTGGAATCATTCAATAGGTAATCATGGGAAGTAACATGTCTTGTATGGGAAACAGCATTTAGTTTTATGTTATCTTATAAATATTACAATTTTACGAGTTTATACTTTAGTACAATATGTATATATATAATTATTTATATTTGACATATGACAGCAATAAAGGAGAAAAAATCTTACTTTCTTTTTGATTTTGTCTTGTGTTTGTACAAGTTATACCAAAGGAAACCAACCAACCCTAGTCTAATCAGTGCTGCAGGTCAGATGTTCATTACTCGTCCATCGTCCAAGATAGCAGTACAAAGTAGGTGCTAGGAGTAAAGAGGCATACATTATTTGTGTTTGAACTATATATTCACCACAGACGAAATTGTGGATATATAGTTCAAATACACTCGGTCCTCAGGTTTCCCAGTCAAATGAAATCTATATGCTTGCATTTATCGGACTCTGGTATGGCCCAGTGGCTGAGGTGCTTAGCCGGTGACCGAAAAGTCCCGGGTTCGACTTCCGCCGTGGGCACAAGGGTGTCCTGTTTTTCGGATAAGAGTAAAAACCGACGTCCAGTTGCACGAGAAAGATCCCTCACTGCTTCGGATGGGTCCGTTCCAGAGATATAAAACCGTCACCACATACCTGAAATAATCGTGGAGTGACGTAAAACAATAAACTTGGCATGGTGCCGCCATTGTGATGTCGGTAGCATACTTGGATCCTGGGTTTGAGTCCAACCGATGGCTTGCCGGTATCCTGAGAACACAGAGGTCACGGGATGACCTTGGCAGGCATAAGATTCATAGCTGCCTTGGGTGTGTTCGTAACATATATGTGGAATAATTTTGGTGCTACGTAAAACAAGAAACAAAATCAAAGGAAATGATATAGCACAGTTAACATCAATATGATATGGGGATTTTTTCTCTACAGACCAAAAAAAAAAAAAAAAAAATAGTACTTTCCACTACATTATGCTGTCCATTATACAGAGTTGTTTGGGGTTTATTTCAGCCCACCTAAGCTGAAGGCTCAAGTGACCTGTTGCCATAGCGCGCCGTCCGTCGTAAACTTTCTCATACATCCGATTTCTCTGCAACCGCTGTACAGAACTTCACCAAAACTCATAGGAAGTAAGTACTCAAGGTCCTTTACCAGGTTTATTTTTGGACCCGACCCGTTATCCAAGATGGCCGCCATTGGTTGAGACATTTTCGATTTCTCCGCAATCGCTGCACAGAATGTCTTGACACCTATGGCTCTCAGGTGAGCGATATGTGATCCTTGGGCTTCATGGTTTTCTGGGGGGGGGGGGTTTATTTATTTATTTATTTAACGGCTAAACAATTTACCGAAAGATTCTTCGTGACGAATGGGCAAAAATGTGGAGATGAAACTTGCTTCTTATTATTGATTTTAATAAATCTCACTCATGTTCTCTATTATCTATTTCTAAAACTTTACATCACTGTGGTAGTCTTGTGATATCTGAAATAAAAAGAAAATTGAAAATGTACAGAAATCAAACCCTCCCCCTCCAAAATAGAAACATACGCATTCAACATATGATGAGAGGAGATTTATATTATCTTTACCTTATTTGACAATAGCTTACGGAGAAAAAAACGTGAAATACTTGTTTGAAGTGTTTAGAGGTATAAAATCTGCATCTGCTTACCGTAAAAATATTTGTCGTTTCATAGGATCATGCGTTTTGATGTATCCTCCAAATATATATTGTAAAATCGATAGTTCCCAAATGGTAAAAAATTCCGCAGATATTTTGAGGAGAGACGATGTCCGTCAAAGAGTCTGGAAATGTCCACTAATATTTTAAAATGTTAAGTGTTTGGATAATCCTCTGTTCACACTTTACATATCATTTTCACAAAGTTGTTTTCAAAATCTCTAGTGGTTTTTTTCCCTAGATATATCTGTTATCAATTTAATCACAATTATAATTGTTTAAAGTTGTCCGGATAGTTTTTCATTATTTCTCTACCAATTATTGATAAGACACATGTTTATTCATTAGTTTCAAAGCATACGCTAAAATCAAAACTGCCGCAAGAAGCGTAAACACGAAGATCTTGGCGAAGTTCATCCTTACACACTGACTCCACGACACGTAGCTTTTGTACTTTCCCGTTTGGAATCAGTCAGGGTATAGTTTTTTGGCCTATCATATTCTCTTTATTAGATGACGTAAGCGGACGTTATGGGTATTTACCCACGTCTTGCGTTAATGAATTAGAATATTAATATGGAAGGTGACGTGGCAACCTCGGCGATGATCTTCTAAGGTAATCGGGTACTGTGGAAAGGTATGTTATAGGCCAAGAGAAACTATTATTTGTTTATGATATCTCATTCTATGTACTGAAAGTGTTATCATCACACATTAGAACAGGAGGTAAAAGTACACAAAATAATAAATTCAATATCAATGTATAGATTTGGCTGACAACGAATTCTGTTTGGGGTATCGTAAAGCATAATATCATATAACCGAGGTCAATGTTGGTATGCGTTTGCTTAATCCAGGATTTAAACTCCGTTTAATAGTCTGAAAAGAAATTCAGAATGTATTTTTGTAAACCGGTTAACCACACCAATTGAGTGACGTTTGTTACTTCAATTGACCGTCCTAAGTCGGTATCGTAACCGCAGCACAATCGAATATTTTTGTAATGTCGTTCCGTGTATATTATGCTATTGTCATTTTTTTGTGTGCAGGTCCTTGGTGATTTGTGTCATACAGCTTTGTCAGATGTCTTCTGTTTTCTCTTTTTCTTTTTTCCTTTTTTTCATATATGTATAAAAAATTTAAAATGTTGCAATGTAAAATATGAAGGTAACTGAAAGGAAATGAAATTGATAAACAAAATCGAATTATTATTTCCATGACTTTGATGACATAATCTTTTAAAATTTACATGTGTATACTTTTTCCCGATCATTTGCTGTTATTTAGGAATCACATTCTTCTAAGTGGTCATTTCAATTTCATAAAATTCTTCTTTATTCCTTGCATCGTAATATCCACCAAGTAAAAGGAAACTGAAAGTAAATGAAATTGACATAATCTTTTCAAATCTACATGTGTATCCACCAAGTAAAAGGTATAGAACGCAGTATCCGGCTTTTACCATTAAATCTTGCAGCAGTATCTATTGCTTATTTGTTTAACTCTTGTTTTTACGACACCCAAAGATTATTGCACTTATATGGTGACGTCATGCCTGACGTAATGCACAGAAATATGGACATATGCAACGTACTCACCTGAAGCAGTGAGGATCAGCGGACCCACCTGAAGCAGCGAGGGATCAGTGGACCCATCTGAAGCAGTGAGGGATCAGCGGACCCACCTGAAGCAGTGAGGGATCAGCGGACTCACCTGAAGCAGTGAGGGATCAGCGGACTCACCTGAAGCAGTGAGGGATCAGCGGACCCACCTAAAGCAGTGAGGGATCAGCGGACCCACCTGAAGCAGTGAGGGATCAGCGGACCCACCTGAAGCAATGAGGGATCAGCGGACTCACCTGAAGCAGTGAGGGATCAGCGGACTCACCTGAAGCAGTGAGGGATCAGCGGACCCACCTAAAGCAGCGAGGGATCAGCGGACCCACCTGAAGCAGCGAGGGATCAGCGGACCCACCTGAAGCAGTGAGGGATCAGCGGACTCACCTGAAGCAATGAGGGATCAGCGGACTCACCTGAAGCAGTGAGGAATCAGCGGACCCACCTGAAGCAGTGAGGGATCAGCGGACCCACCTGAAGCAGTGAGGGATCAGCAGACCCACCTGAAGCAGTGAGGGATCAGCGGACCCATCTGAAGCACTGAGGGATCAGCGGACCCACCTGAAGCAGTGGGGGATCAGCGGACCCACCTAGGCTTGAAGTAGTGAGGGATCAGCGGACCCACCTAGGCTTGAAGTAGTGAGGGATCAGCGGATTCATCTGAAGCAGTGAGGGATCAGCGGACCCACCTGAAGTAGTGAGGGATCAGCGGACCCACCTGAAGCATAGAGGGATCAGCGGACTCATCTGAAGCAGTGAGGGATCAGCGGACCCACCTGAAGCAGTGAGGAATCAGCGGACCCACCTGAAGCAGTGAGGGATCAGCGGACCCACCTGAAGCAGTGAAGGATCAGCAGACTCATCTGAATCAGTGAGGGATCGGCGGACCCACCTAAAGCAGTGAGAAATCAGCGGACCCACTTGAAGCAGTGAAGGATCAGCGGACTCACCTGAAGCATTGAGGGATCAGCGGACCTACCTGAAGCAGTGAGGGATCAGCGGACTCATTTGAAGCAGTGACGGATCAGCGGACCCACTTAAAGCAGTGAGGGATCAGTGGACCCACCTGAAGCAGTGAGGGATCAGCGGACCCACCTGAAGCAGTGAGGGATCAGCGGACCCACCTGAAGCAGTGAGGGATCAGCAGACTCATCTGAATCAGTGACGGATCGGCGGACCCACCTAAAGCAGTGAGGAATCAGCGGACCCACCTGAAGCAGTGAGGGATCAGCAGACCCACTTGAAGCAGTGAGGGATCAGCGGACCCACCTGAAGCAGTGAAGGATCAGCGGACTCACCTGAAGCATTGAGGGATCAGCGGACTCACCTGAAGCAGTGAGGGATCAGCAGACCCACCTGAAGCAGTGAGGGATCAGCGGACCCACCTGAAGCAGTGAAGGATCAGCGGACTCACCTGAAGCACTGAGGGATCAGCGGACTCATTTGAAGCAGTGAGGGATCAGCGGACCCACTTGAAACAGTGAGGGATCAGTGGACCCACCTGAAGCAGTGAGGGATCAGCGGACCCACCTGAAGCAGTGAGGGATCAGCGGACTCACCAGAAGCAGTGAGGGATCAGCGGACCCACCTGAAGCAGTGAGGGATCAGCGGACTCATCTGAAGCAATAAGGGATCAGCGGACCCACCTAAAGCAGTGAGAGTTCAGCAGACCCACCTGAAGTAGTGAGGGATAAGCGGACCCATCTGAAGCAGTGAGGAATCTTTCACGTGTCTTGTCCATCATGACACGTGACATCATTTTTTATTGTCTCATCCGAAAGAGAAAACAGAAGACAACTGACAAAGCTGTATGACACAAATCACCAGGGACCTGCACACAAAAAACAAAACACTGAGATATCACTGATGGGACTCGAACTTTGAGCCACTCGGGAACGAACCCGAAGCGACTCCCGCCCAAACCCGGAGCCCCTCAGTCTCGAACTAAGTACCTGATCAATTGTGCTATGCCGACTTGCCTTAATACTTTAAATTACATTCGGCTGGACAAATCTCTCTTGACTTGTTAGAAATTTCTTCCGAGAGAAACTGATAAACACCAGGGGCCAGCTGTTCGAAACTTTAACCACTGGTTAAGCTACATTTAACCAATGGTTAAAATTCATCTAACTATATCTTTGAAATAAGAAGACTTTAAGTCATAGTCTGTGCACTGTATTGTAGCATATGAAACACGTTTTGTAAAGTAATTCAGATTTTATAAAGAAATTTTTATAAATTGAAGTATTTGTCTTTCAAACTTTAACCATTAGTTAGCTTAACCAGTAGTTAAAGTTTCGAACAACTGACCCCTGGTCACATTAATACCTTGATATGTTGATACATTAATAACAAAACACTGAAGTTTGGTCATTTAACATTTAAATATCAAAGAGAGATCAATATAAATAAACATATTAATGAACAAAATCGTTCCAACCAATATCCAAAAGAAATACAGTTTTGACAATAATGATATCAATAATAATGACAATAATTAACATAAGAGTTCAAAAATGTACATGTAAGTAGAAACATATATCACAATAGCATGATTATCGACTAATTCCGAGAGTAAATTATGTTTTGATGATAATATAGAAATATGTATATATTGGAGTATATGTTTTTGTGCACTGAAGTCACTGGCCTTACGGTGACTGTCAGGTTAGAATATAGATCTCAGGATGGATGTGGTAACATGACAGCTGTTACTGGTGAATATTATTCAGTATTGTACAAGGCGATGGTCAATGACTGACGCGAAGTGTATGCTAGTATGTCGCACAAAATAGATAAAACCCTCTACAGTGGCGCTAGGAATTTTAGAACACACACTTCAAGCTGTCAAGATAGCATTATATATATGAAAATACTTTTCAGATTCCGTATATTCTATTCACTTAATAAGAAAATACACTACTAAATGGCTTAGCTTTCAAGAGTGTGGTCCTTTGATTGGGTTTGAAAGGACCAAAATATATGTCTTGTCATAATCTGTAGTCCTCAATTTCTTCATTCTTATCACATGTGGCTTCCATGATCCGATCAGAAAACGCGAAAGGTCTGCATGTCTCCATGGCAAAATTGACTAAATTGTCCGAAACCTCTGATCAAATCATCCAAAATAACCGAGACATCAAATAATACGGACTGTCATTGATAACATCTTATCATCTATGTAAAATTCATCAAAATATCAAACAACTATTGACGAAAATTTCCACATTTAGAGGAAATAATCTTCAAAATCATGGGTATTATTTAAAAAATTATTCTAAACATTTACACGTTTTATAACAAAAATATATAACTTGTTTACCCTAAATCTGTATGAGAAAATAAATAAATACATGAGTAAATGAATAAATAAACCAATACATAAAACAGATAGATAAATAGATAAATACATGCTGTAAACTTGATAGGTAACAGTTTTCAAATAAACGGCGAGGTCCGAGCTGTGTGTTTCTTGTATAGAATTAGACCATTACTAAAACCCAAGAAAATCATCCTAAGCTTTTGTCTGTTTTTATCAAAATATAATAACTGTAATTACCATGATGTAGGTTATAAAATGTCCAAGAAATATCTCATCATATTTACAAAATGTTTAATATAAATCTAATAAATATTCCTAAAAACTCTCTTTTATCATAATTTTAAAAATATTCATTTTCGACGTCTTGTATGTTTCTTAGTTATTCACTATGTTCTTGTTTATATTTCAAGTATTTCTCCAACACTCTAATGGCTTCGTCCGGATTCGTGACCTCCCCCACGCCCTGCTGGCAATCAGACGGTATCACAACATGTCCTTGCCTCTCTATCTTAGACTGTATCACCAGCTGTAAACAGGTCCTTATGTCTGTTGACATGATCATATTCTGATCTGAAATAATCATGATTTTTAACAATTACCGATTATGTTTATATATAGACACCTCAGTAGTATAGTGTTAATTTAAAACAATACAAAAAATCGCTAAAGATGACATTGGAAGATTTCGATGCTGACATTTTTAAGTTAAAAATCACTCTATCATGAAATGCAGTTCAAATTGACCCAGTTTCCTCTGAAATAAAAAGTGCATATCAAAGTCATCTGATGTGCTAATGGTCAAGTCCTTGGTCTCTCTAAGTTATGAAGTTTCGCTTCTATCAAAAACTAAATAAGAATGTTGGCAGGCAGGCGCACAGACGGACGTCTTCATTATTTAAACCTGTTTATCAACGTTTCGTCATTTTATGCAATGTGTATCATGTCCTCCAACAATTGAACTCCTTTCAATTACATATAACATTAGGTGTAACTGAAGCAGTTATATTTTGTCTGTAATTAATTTCATAATTCGTTTGTTTCTAAATTGATAAAATAATAATCTTTACTTCAATTCCACGAAATTCTGCTGGTTGGCAGATTACCAAACCTCAGATTTTTAATTTTCATGTCATTTAATCTGGGCATACAAATTATTTTGTTTTATATCAGAAATGGATTATTTCAATGGTTTATTCCCGATTCGCCTACTCGCTTAAAACAACATCTACCGTAATTGGGTGTGAAGGGGGCCCTCATAGGGGTAACTTATATTGACTAGTTTATTCATTAGTGAAGTGTTACCTGTGTAAGAACTAAATAAAGAATTATTCGAAAGTTTTTATAAATTTATTTGTTAATCCACTTCCGTTCAAATACAATATTTAAACATTTTGATAATATCTATTACCATTTTTAATACAATAAAAACCATGTTTACTCAAACGTTTTGTGAAATTTGTTTTTAATCTATAATTTCAGTTAAAGGAAAATGTTTTGCCATCTTTTGGTATAAAAATAATACAGAATGCTTTGTTGCGTTCATGGAGACATGAAGAAGAAGTCCGACCAGTACCCGCCATTTACACAACAGAACTCGTAAAGCTTCGTGATACAGATTGGGACGACACCAGCAGAGAAGTAATCGAGCACCTATCTACATTCAACTCAGTCAAATCATCCCTCTACCGAGCCAGACGGAAAACTACACCATCACTCCCAAAGACCCAAGCTGCAATCACCTTGGACGGAAAGTGGACAGAGACAGCGAGTGGTGAAAGATTTCTACTGATAGACGACACCTACCAATCCCAGCGTACCATCGTATTCGCCACCTTGAGACCTTGCTGCTGCAGACACCTTATACTGCGACGGAACCTTCTACACCTACCCATCTTTGTTGTACCAGATCTACACTATCCATGTTCTCATCAACAACATCAGGACGCCAGTTGTCTTCGCCCTACTTCCAGGAAAGAGCCAGACCATTTACTCACGACTATTCCACCAGCTACGTGACAAGATCATCGCCCTCGGATTAGGCTTCAACCCCACTACCGCTATGTTAGACTTCGAGACGGCAGTACACATCGCCGTGAAAGAGTCATTCCCCGAAATAACTACGAAAGGATGCTTCTTCCATTACACCCAGTGCATATGGAGGAGAGCCCAGACCACCGGACTACAGATACCCTACCAGGAGAACGACTCAGTCAAGACATTGGTGCGACGGGCGGCCATCCTATCACTGATTCCCCTAGACGCAATATAAGATGTATGCTTCCAGACACTAGAAGACAGAGATGAAGCAAACCTAACAGACCTGACCCAACCCTTCACAGACTACGTGACCGAGCAATGGATAGAAGTTTACCGGTTACTGTAGAACCACTTCGGCGCTAAAGGACCTAGGACGACGAACAACATAGAAGGATGGCACAGTAAACTGAAGAAGATGAACCAGCATGCTCATCCGAACATTTTCTCCGCCATTCCACCCATCAAAGACCCATTCAGAACGCCAACAAGATAACTAGAATTCAGCGCCCACGCAGGAGGAACCACCAGACCAAGGACCAAGACACACATTACCATCAACCAACGATTTAGGACATTGTAGGATAGATATCAGGATGGACGCATTGACCTCATGGACTATGTATTTTAATGTGGCATAAATTTATATTACTTTGAAATAAATGTTAATAAATTATTCGAAAACAAAAATACGTGTACTTAACTATTATAAGTAAAAGGTGTCCAGGTGTTCTCCGGTAGCTTTGTCATACAAGTAAATATCAGTAACACCCCCTTAAGTGGGCCCCTTTCACAGCCAATTACAGTAGCTGTTATTTTAAGCGAGTTGGCGAATCGGGAACACACCATTTCAATATCTAGAAATCAACAATTATGAAACAAATGTGTGCATAGTCTCTTACAATAAAGTCACAATATGTGACCTAGTTACACATATTACTAAACATTAAGGGATTTCAAATATATGAAGTGTAGAATAAAATGTAAGTATGCGAGATATAGTGAAATATTGAGCTAGAATTAGGTGCTATATTGCAGTTATCAAAATGTGTAATTATATTTAATTTAATATATATATTACCTTGTATTGATAATAGCTGTCACCATATACGTGAAATATTCGTGGTGTGACGTTAAACAAAAATCAATCATAATAGGATCAAACCTAAAGTCGCAGTCTATAATTAATTGTTGCAAGTTCTGCACCAAAATGAAATTCTTGGTTAATTTAACATCACTTAAGACTAGCCAGGTATCGAGTTTAAATTCAGTTATCTTGCACGTACGGACTCGCGGTTTCGATTTATGCCCAATAAACAGTGCTCAAAAACAGAAGTAAACTGCATGTTCCCCATTAAATCTCATTACATATTGCATAAATCTTTCTTATAAACTATATATGTGTTTCGAATGTGCTTATACCAACATAGTAGTGCCAATTCTTTTGTTGATATAGTGTGCATCTACTCTACCCAGCAGTGAACAAATGAAACGCAGTGCTCAAACTACAACCATTATTCCCCTACAACTAAAATGCAAATGGTAGGTAAACAATGTGCTCGATATGCAACTAAGCCAATAAGCAATGACCAAGCGTAAATTCATTATACTAATAAGAAATCAGCGTGTTCGAAGTGCAGCGAACCCACCAAGCAGTATCCAAGCATAAGTTCAAATGAATAACAAATCAGCATGTTCAAAATGCAGCGAACCCATCAAGCAGTGACCATGCTTAATTTCAAATGAATAAGAAATCACTTCAAAGTAATAAAAAAACCAGCGTGGTCGAGGTGCAGCGAACCCACCAAGCAGTGACCAAGCTTTGGTTCAAACTAAAAAGAAATCAGCGTGTTCGAAGTGCAGCGAACCCACCAAGCAGTGACCAAGCTTCAGTGCCATTAATAATAGGACGAATCCAACGTGATGACCTATATTCTGAGAGCTTGCATGCAGGGGGAGGATATACAGTCCATAGAATTTCCATTGCTTCCGCTTTTTGAAGAGGTCTGCATTTCTGTTTTAGATTTGTTGACTTGCTTTTAATTTCTGTGTAGAGTAAATGAGATACTTATGTAGTGGTATACAAAAAAGAATAGAATCAATACAAAATATTTGAAAACTGTCTAAATTGAACCCTCTCTAACCCAGATATTTTACTCGTCAGAGCGGTACAAATGGATATGAAATGAAGATTTTTATTTTGATCGGACTGCTATGATTAGGTCCCTGTCTTGTTTGATCAATATATTTTAGCGACGAGGGATTCGTTTACACAGAATTTAGCAGCATCTAACGTTGAATTTGTGTGTATTGCCAATTCATTAAATATGTAACGTGCAAATATCTACAATACATTGCGTAGAGATACCATCTGGAAGTGTCAAGTAACAACTAATCTCGCACCCTGGTGGAGCATACAGTGTCCACGCGATGTCCAGAACTTCGGACTTATATAATCCGACATCTCGTATACGAGGGATAATGGTTTGACACAGAACGCAAGAAGCTGTAATTAAGATAGCAATCTCGATATGGTGATGCATCACGTTATAGATTTGATTATAACAATAGTTCTGAGGAATACTTCTCTTGAAAACAACTATTTGTTAACAACAGTGTTCTGTAATTAGACACGGTAAATTAAACACGTGATTTCAATACCCTAATCAGACACCTTAATCGTAAAAAACGAAAGTAAATTAGAAAAATTAGATTATTAGATATTAGGTCAATGATGAATGGAAACAATTTCATATATTTTTCATTAAAGAAAAAGATTAACATGAATTCTTGAATTATGAAAAATACGCAGACAAGAAATATTTTTCCTGATAAACATCACAACACCCGAATTACATTTCCTGTCATTCCCTATGTCAGCAAAAACTTGGCCATAATCAACATTAGGTATTCACAATATGGAGGTTCTTTTTCATCACAGTTCTCATTAATTGATCTTACCAGTTCATCAGTACCACTTTACAGCATTGAAAGGACTTTCTTTTGATATACATTTTATCATAAATAACAAAACACTATGTTTACCTAGACAAGTTTTCCTGGCTAAAGTTTCTTTCAGCGAGTGTAGTGAGTTGTAATCACATGCTGTTAGTACGTTCCTTTCAGAAGAAGCAATTGTTTTGAGTTCATCCATATCCACTTTCCTCCCGATTCCTGTAAACATGAAATACTTAAGGGTAATCCAACATTCTGAGTCTTGAGCCTTAAATAAATAAAGTGCTCATCTTGATTATGTTCCTATAATATGAATTTCATTCTGTCAAACCTAAACAGAACAATCCCAAAGTGAATATTTCACATTAATTTCTTTTCAAGTTTTTCTTGTCAAGTGGGATTTTACTGATATACACAGGTTATACTTTAAAGAGCACGGTTTATCATGTTGATGTCGCATATATTTTTATACCATTATGTGTTTTACAATACCTTACGTGTTTATATTTTTATGACCTCTCAATATGCGACACCTGTTGACCCTTGTTCTTTACATGGAGGATTATTTATAAATTTTTAAATGTACGTCCTTTGATTGTTCTGCTGTTACGGTGAGTGGGAAGGTGGGCCCGTAAACCGGTTAACCACACCATTTGTTTGGCTTTTGTCAAATTAAATAACCGTCCTAAGTCGGTATCGTAATTGCACTACAATCAAATATTTTTGTAATGTGTTATATGTTCTAGTATATTATTTATATTCATGTATTGTATAGCTCCATGGTGACTTCTGCCACATAACTGAGCCAGTAACTCCTCTTTTTTCTTTTTTAAAGGTTTCATTTAAGACAAAATATAAGCATCTCCTGCTGACTGGACACGTCCACCGTGCAATCCGGCAAAACGACATCTTACCCTACGGGAACTCCTTTTTTTATTTCTATTTCTGTTTTCTATTTTACCAATGTTTTGTGTATAGATACAATATATAAAGCATCATCTACCAATTGCACACCTATCCATTACATATAACGTTGCGTTTAACAAATATTATATTCAGTCTGTAATTAATTTCTTAATTTTGTTTGTTTTCTTATTCATAGATAATAATAATCTGCACCTATTTCCTCAATTTCTGGTCACGTGTCTTTGACTTAAAGTAAACATTAGGTCATTACTGTGACCTTATCTGTCTTACCTATAGATATCATGTTGATATTGCCGTGATGTATTTCTTTTGCGGCACAAGCTGTTTCCTGTGTTTAGGATGACCTTATCTGTCTTACCTCTAGATATCATGTGGATATTGTCGTGATGTATTTCTTTTGTGACACAAGCTGTTTTCTGCGTTTCGGATGACCTTAATCATCTTACCTATAGATATCATGTTGATATTGTCGTGATGTATTTCTTTTGCGGCACAAGCTGTTTTCTGCGGTTCTGATGACCTTATCTGTCTTACCTATAGATATCATGTTGATATTGTCGTGATGTATTTCTTTTGCGGCACAAGCTGTTTTCTGTGGTTAGGATGACCTTATCTGTCTTACCTATAGATATCATGTTGATATTGTCGTGATGTATTTCTTTTGCGACACAAGCTGTTTTCTGCGGTTCTGATGACCTTATCTGTCTTACCTATAGATATCATGTGGATATTGTCGTGATGTATTTCTTTTGCGGCACAAGCTGTTTTCTGTGGTTAGGATGACCTTATCTGTCTTACCTATAGATATCATGTTGATATTGTCGTGATGTATTTCTTTTGCGGCACAAGCTGTTTTCTGCGGTTCTGATGACCTTATCTGTCTTACCTATAGATATCATGTTGATATTGTCGTGATGTATTTCTTTTGCGGCACAAGCTGTTTTCTGCGGTTAGGATGTCTTACCTATAGATATCATGTTGATATTGTCGTGATGTATTTCTTTTGCGGCACAAGCTGTTTTCTGTGGTTAGGATGACCTTATCTGTCTTACCTATAGATATCATGTTGATATTGTCGTGATGTATTTCTTTTGCGGCACAAGCTGTTTTCTGTGGTTAGGATGACCTTATCTGTCTTACCTATAGATATCATGTGGATATTGTCGTGATGTATTTCTTTTGCGACACAAGCTGTTTTCTGTGGTTAGGATGACCTTATAATGTCTTACCTATAGATATCATGTGGATATTGTCGTGATGTATTTCTTTTGCGGCACAAGCTGTTTTCTGTGGTTAGGATGACCTTATCTGTCTTACCTATAGATATCATGTGGATATTGTCGTGATGTATTTCTTTTGCGGCACAAGCTGTTTTCTGTGGTTAGGATGACCTTAATCATCTTACCTATAGATATCATGTGGATATTGTCGTGATGTATTTCTTTTGCGGCACAAGCTGTTTTCTGTGGTTAGGATGACCTTAATCATCTTACCTATAGATATCATGTTGATATTGTCGTGATGTATTTCTTTTGCGGCACAAGCTGTTTTCTGTGGTTAGGATGACCTTATCTGTCTTACCTATAGATATCATGTTGATATTGTCGTGATGTATTTCTTTTGCGGCACAAGCTGTTTTCTGCGGTTCGGATGACCTACCATCGGTGATCACAATACCCGTTCTCTGGACGCCAGGTCGAGATGCCTGTTATGGTAGTGGTTATAAAAAGTGAGCGTTCATTCTTAGATTTTGTTTAAAGTATAACAGTAGACATGTGTTACTGGTCAAGTTAAAGCACTAAAACTATTTTATAAAACGCTTTTCGGTAGTAACCATAGATTACAGTTTCTTTCCTTGCTGTTTCTTTTGTACATTTTTAAAATCCTTGAAAAAATCACACCGCTTTTTTTCTGAGATTTATTAATGTTGTTATATTACATTAGAACTGTCATTTCTTCATCGACAGAAAAAATTCCAGTTGCCAAACTCATAAAATGTATTTATATATATCTTGACCCCTATGTCCTCACTCTTAGGTTTTGTAGTGTATATATGCGACAATATTTCAGTCTCGTGACACACTCAAATATAATAAATATGAAAAAAAAAATGATATCGTTTTAAAGTTTTCTACCGGAGGACATGTCAAAATCACTATGGATAGCATCACAACATTGGTTAATAAATTAATCAGGATATCAACATTAATTTTGGGGGGACATGAAACAAGAAAGGGAGGAAACTGTAGTCTATGGTATATTGATCTATATTGATCTTCATCAACAGTTCTAATAATGAAATATTTCAATAATTGATTTCCATTTAACGTCTTAAACTTGTATGTGTATGGGAGCATATATAGCATAGTGGTTCAGCGTTAAGCGAAGAAGACGATCTGGTTTGGATTCCCAAATTGTGCCTCTATATTAAATTTAAGGGTCTTTTGACTTGCTAAAATCAATGTAAACCTACACAACGGTTTGTTATACGCCAGAACGATAAAATGAAGAATAGACCAACCAGATTATTCACAACTGAGAAACTGAAGTGTAAAGGTCACTTAGAACTTTTTAAAAGTCTAAAAAGTCGAGACCTTTAAGTGTAGGTGGGTCGTCCCTTTAATTAGTAAACAGATTCCAAAAAGAGGAGAAAAAATCCAAGGTCCAAATCATTGTATTGAATCTGAAATAGCTTTTCCATTGTACAATATACAAATCATTGTATTGAATGTGGAAAAGTTTTTCCTTTGTACAATATACAAATCATTGTATTAAATGTGGAATAGCTTTTCCTTTGTACAGTATATAAAGGTTTTCAGCGCCTATGACATAAAGATTCTGCAAACGAAGACATTACACAATCTTCCCTCAGAATGGATTACACGAAAAAAAAAAAAAAAAAAGAATAGATACCCAAAGAACGTCATTGGAATATTTTAATACATCGCAATTCCGACTTAGAGGATCAATCAACATACATGTGTTAGTGGTGAAGTGGTTTGTGAATCCTACCTTACCACTAACCACGGAAAAGTGTAAAAATAATCAATAAATAAAACTTAGTCGACTGAATAAACGCAGTAATTCCTACCATGAAATAACTTTTCATTTTTCTTATAGCTAGGTCGGTCCTTGTCAACCCCTCTTTGTGTTTAATCTCATCTGAAAAACAAAGTTGAAGATAATAATAAAATAATATTTTAATGAAAATGACATATTTACTGCCTATGATATTTACTTATATATTTATTTATTACATTCGGTTGTTAAACATAGTTGCAAAACTGTGTGCTCGTTTTCAGATCAGTACGTGAAATTGAATCCAATACCTTGTCTTGGATGTAACAAGAATGTAATGACTTTACCAAAAATAAAAAAAAAATAAAATGGTAGCCAGTTTGTAAGATCAGTTTTAATGCATTTAATATCCACAGTAGTTTATGTAACATACAACAGAAAATATCTCACATCAGGACAAAATTTGTGCAGCTTAAAAACTGAGTCACTATTAGACGAGTCACAAATGCAAAATACGGAAGTAACTGGTGTCACATGACTATGGCACTAACAACCATAAATCCAGTAACTCCTCTTTTTTCTTTTTTAATTGACAACTCACTAACCTATGGCCCGCTGGACCTCGCTTTTTATGTTATGGTCTGTAATGCCGAAGGACTGGAACACGTCATCACTGTATGGGACCACGCCAACTCGCACCCTATTAGGACCAATGTCAAAGGAGGCTACAACATCTTTGACAAAATTCGTTAGATGATAAAAGCTCAAAGGGCCAACACTTGTAGAGCAGTCTAACAAAAATATTATCTCCGCCGTATTGCCATTTCCTAAAATAAAATAAATGTGAGAACACTTTTCTTGTTACTGCAATATTGAAAAAGACATTTCAAAGTAAAATACGAAACTCAATACTTTATCCTATTCAAAGAACAAAAACCATTAATATTCCTATACAATTGCAGTATGAACCATTTAGGGGTGTTCAGCTAACACGTCCTTATAAGTGATTCTACAAATAAATAAATAAATAAATACTTGGAATTTTTTGGACACTTGTGACAGGTGTTTCTAGCGAGGAGGATATGTAAACTCAGCTTAAATACCTGATTTTTCTTACTTTTGGCGTTTCACATACGCTGCTTAAGTGAAATCTCTTTGGTTTGTTTTCGTTTGTTTTTCTTGTTTTGCTGGTTATGTATGCCCTTTGTTTCGTAAATTTTGGGCTACTGAGTTGGATTTCTCTTCATTCATTCCTAGCAAATTCTGGTATATGCAGGGAAAATGTAACACTATTATTTTCAGTAATTTAGCCCTGTTAAAACACATAGCCTCTATGTGATTCAAGGTACATTTAGATGTGATTCAAGGTACACTTAGAAGTGATTCAAGGTACACTTAGATGTGATTCAATGTACACTTAGATGTGATTCAAGGTACACTAAGAGGTAATTCATCATAACACAATAACTTTTATCATTGGGTATATTTATTAAAGGATTCGATCTTCTGCTATAAAAATAAAATAAATTTTAATGTAAAATCTCGAGTATCCGTTGATCACCTTTGAATACAGCATCGAATGCCTTGGTAATTTCGCCCTCTGTCGGGAATAAGCCACAGTAATTGAAGAAATCTGGAAGGTCTTCTTTGAGCATTTTATCTCCGTATGCCAAATGCTGAAATGCTTCATCGTATTCTGCAATGATAAATAAATAACAATAAAGATACATATTTTTCCTATTCAGTACATCAGGAAAAATGAACTGAACGTCTGTTTTGAGAAGTATGAGTTAAACAAAAGACTAGACTCATTAATAAAGGCCAAATTCTTGCCAGTAATTTTTCAAAATTTTGACGAAAGATTTTCATACCATTATAGAGAATGAACGTCGTTGTTCTTCTTTTTTTTTTTTTTGTTTTGTTTTCTTTTATCTACTTGTAGTATTTGCTGATGAAGTCTTAAGATACGTGCATTTTCCCGAATATTAAATTTTCATGTAAAATGTCCAGTTTGAGTTAATGTTCTTTAATTACAATGTACAACACCAAATATTTCCTTATGGCTTTACTTGTTTCTATACAGAACATATGAAAGTACCAGAAATAGGTAAGATTCTCGCGTTTTGAAAGCAATAACTGCTGTATTTTCTTGTTCTCAGTTAATTGGCTTTTCTATATACTACATGAATGTGTCCTCCCAAAAAGGGTAAGACATCTGTCTCAAATCAAACACATCTAAAAAGTGAGATAAAAGTCATTGAGAAGATATCATGCGTCACGGAAAAAAATCTCCTACCTATCTATGACAACGTCTTACAGCTGTTAGTCGTCGCTAGCACTATTCCATGCATTATTAAGTTACATTGATATGTCACATAGCTAAATCAGAACTTTTGTATTCTAAATGGCATGAAGACACAGTAGGCTGCATGACATTGAAGAGTTCATTTAAAGGTGAACTTTGTGATCAACTGCATTGACACGACAGGAAATATATTCCACATAAAACAAATGGATTCAATCAGGTTTTCCGTCTTCGAAATAGAAATGTTATTGCTGACATACAAGGCAGTGGTCGATTGAGGATGATGAGGTTGCAGAGGGAACCTGGATCTCTTACTTCAGAAAAGTTTGTCATAAATCATATACAATTAATTTTGCTAAAAATTGTTTTCTCCTATTTTTTCTCTCCTATCTTCCATCTCAAAGTCTTGTTACATAATTCATTTTCTAAAATCCACTGAAAGTTATATAGCTTTAAAGTACTATGTTAAAAACGAAGAAGTATCGAAGGTTAAACCATATCTCATAGTCCATGGAATAAAGGGGACAATATCGTGTTTAGTATCATATTCAGACAAAAGCGAACCCCAATAAAATCGAGGTGAGAGCAGGTGCCCGGGAGGAGTAAGCGTCCCCTGGTTGCATGTAACACGTGTCGCAAAAGTCCTGCAATATCCTTTCAAATCGAGGAGGTAAATACATAAATATACACGCATGAACATACGAAGGAGACAGGAACACGAAATCAAATTTCCAATTCAAGCCAAGAAATGCTGCCTGCCTGAAATTCCGGTGTCGGAAACGCAGGTGAACAAATATCTGTATATACATGTATACACGTATTATGTCAAATGGGGGCCAGGTAGCGCAGTTGGTAGCGAGGTTACTAATGAACCATCGTCACTAATTGACAGCAGTATATCGAGGTATGAAGCAGAAGATGCGCTCTCTGTAGTATCTTTTATCTCGAGTTCCTTTGGATATATGATGTTGAGGTGACCCTCATATACAAGTTTGTTAATCGAAATGAACCAAGATTAATCGAATTTCATAAGCAGTATTTATGGTTGATTTTAAACTTGAAAAATTGACATGCAAGAGGTATGATTAATAATTAATTTCTCGTCTTTGTAGCGTCAAGTGTGAAAACCTTAGAACGACAGCTACAACTTTGAATCACAATTCAACATATCTGGTGAATCTATCAAATAAGCCCCATATTCCTGTTAAAACGAACTAAGCCGATGTACGAGTGACAAAGCCATATTTCCCTACTGATGAATATATCTTTGATATGTTCCTGTGGACGAATGTAGATAAGAAATTTCTTTCTATGCCTTTTCCATGAACATTGCATAACAAAACTGATAAAACTTATGAAAAACCTTGAAATTATGTACTGAGCTTTAAAGTTTCCTGACACACTCAAAAGATCGTGTTCGCATTTATAATTAATGTGATATATTTTACAAGGTACAATTAAAGTATATGCTTGATATACTGGAAACGGAAAGTCAATTAATTAGTTTCAAAAAAGTACTTATTAATAATTATGAGACCATTGAAACGAAAACAATTTACTCAAAGCTGAAAAGTATAGAATTATCCTGGCTTTGTTCCTAAAGACATTTATTTTTTTAGCAATATTGTCTTATTATGTTGATACGTTCAAAACCATAGTGTTTGTATTTTCATGCATCAAAAGTGATTAAAGCAACAGAAGCTAAATTAGAAAAAAAAAACATGTAATTGACATACATCACAGATCTGAAATAATTTCATATTTGTATTTGCGTTAGTGTCTATGAGTTGAATTCTGATGCTTAATGCTCCATTACCTACATGTCCCATGATTCTACTCTTTTTGAAAGGGATATCAAAGTTTTTTTTATCAAACTGATGAATTGATTTTTCCATCATCTTATCGTGTAAAAAGTACAAAGGTGAAATATAAATAATTCTGAATAATGGACAAAATAGAAGACATCTGACAAAGCTGTATGACACTAATCACAAAGAACATGAACAAAAAATGAATAATGAGACATTGGAATATGAGATATCTGACCCAGTTACAATTTGCTACAGATATATTTAAAAGAAATAAAATATTAATGAAGATAAACATTTCTCCCACTATGGACAGAAATATCTATAAAAATAGCTGGGAAAGATTTCCTTATCTTTATGGGGTGGGGTAAGATAACAAATTCACGTGAGCAATTTTGAAACCGGAAATAACGAACTCTTTCTTTTGTTTTCGTCCTTCGATCCTTTCTACCAGCAACACCGCAAAAACTGCTACTCATTTGCATTCTTCTCTACCAAAAACACCAGCAAATCATTGCCAAATATCGAAAAAATTACAGAACCTAGCTACCTCACCTGCCATCTATCCTCAATTTCCGAGCAGAATTTCTCCTGGAACGCACATTCAAATAATCCAATTCACTCTATTTTTCACGGAGTGTCACTCCATGGAGGCACTTTTAATATCAATATGTCATATTGCTCACATTCAAATCATAACACTAGCAATTGTTAAATGTTGTGTAGTCTTGCACTCGCGCACATCTCTACAGACATACAGTACAGTACAGTGGACTGTGACATCATGTGTGCGCGCTTGATGACGTCAAATACGGAGTTGGAAAAGACGGGACATTTTGAATCATATATATTGTGTAAAGTTTGATTATCGATTTATCATATTGATTTCATTCAGATAATTGTCTAATTGTTCAATATATATTTAAAACTTATTTCGCCTTATGGTTTATTTACAATGGCGGCAAATGGAATGTGAGGCGGTGATGGAGTGAGTAAATCGGCTTCATTCATAATCATTCGATATTTTCATCCGCTACTATAATATTAACTACGATGATGTAAGCGTTGCAGGATTCGTAAACTAACGTGGTAGAAAAAGAATCAACAACCACCACCAGTGATGGACAGAGATATCCTAACCCGAGTGTCAAAAATCTCGGTCCTCCACAACGAGGCTTGCTCGAGATTCTATTATTCCTGTTGATTATCTACACCTGCCAATATCCATAGCTCTACTGTAAAAGTCTGGGCCGGAGCAGGGAGAGAGAGATAGATGCAAAAATGAAGAGCTAACAGAGACAAACATTCTGAGAATATTGCTAAAGCAATTCATGTCCCATACCGACCCTCAAACAGAAGTAAGACTCGTAGTAGTATTGACAATGGAAAAAAAGATACAGTGAAAATGACAAAGTCATTAGCTACTGTTTCATTTGAAAAGGTTTAAAGGGATAAAGTTTGCATGCAATATTTGAAGTCTCATTAACTTTTCGAACAACAATTTTATTTAGGTGTAGAGGTGTTTGAATAACAACAACAATTAAAGGTAGAGAAATAAGGCCATACATAACAGCTTATTTCGCGGTCATGAAGATGAAACAAGAAATACTTTTGGCATTACTGAAAAGAGAACAATGTTGTAATACAGTCAATTGGTGAACAGGCACATATACATCACCAAAGTATCTTATTATAATACAGATGCAGTACCGACTAAGGACGGTCATTTGACGATCAATAGTCACACAACAGGAGTGATTAACGGACCAATTCACAATAACTGATTACAATGTCAGGGATAAATATCTGAAGTAATCGGGGTGGAGAATAACGGATTTCGAATTCTTAACATCTTTCATAGACTTACTTTTCTTGTTTTCCATGAAAGCCTCTACCTCTTTGAGTTCGATACCACACTCGGGTTTCTTCACACCATATCGTTCCTGTATCCTCTTAACAAGATATCTGTATTCCTGAATGAACTTTTGCCATGTGCTTGAATGTTCAAGTCTCGCCTTGAAAATAAAAGATATTACCGGTAATTTACAGTCAAACAAATCACTGTGTACAACTTTATAAAATGATTATATATCTATAATATCCTTTTGGTTCATTTCATAATTCATGTATAGAAATAAATCTAAACTATGAATTCATCAGTCTCTAATTTTCTCTTCATTCCATTTCGTCCGCTTAAGATTTCTGTCATAAGATGAAAAGAAATTTGTTTTCTACCGAAAACAGAGACCAATAAATCTGCTTCTTACCTAGATTTACAGTTTTCTATCGTTAGTTGTGCTCAGTTACACAACTCCCTTCATTTCCATGTATAAAGTTAGGCCTTTCTTAGTAGCACCATCCCTTCCTGGCCCGCCCATTGCTTTTAATATTAATAACATTTAGCTATGACAGAAAATGGTCCTCTTATGAATATTGTGCTCTGTTGGTAAGGCGACTAACATCCCAACACCCAAAAATAATCTCATACAGGGATACGAAATCCATCGCATGCAATTGCCACTGAAGAAGTTTTATGGTCGATACAAAGATATTATTGGACAGTATGAAATTCCCCTTTTCAGAATGTTATATGATACTCTGGAACATTACCTCCCACTTAAACTGATCTTCCAAACTACCTATATAACTTTACGAGAATGAGAAGATTCTATGGAATATTTACGACGGGTATATCACGCTAGCAGGAAATGCCTACTTCTTCCGGACAGCTCATCCCATTTTGGGATTCACAATTGCTACCGCTGAAACCATCATCTCCAATTTTGCAGTGACGATGAACTGAACTCCATTTTATACCAATTCAAATATAAGTAATGTATTGCTTCTGGCAAAAATTATGCTACGCAAAAATAATATCCTCGCAAAAATAAAACCAGAAGAAATATTAATGACTCATTTAAGAAAAACAAAAATTGATCGATGACGCAATGTGGGGAGTGGGTTTTTCCTACGTAATCTCGTTACAATTCCCGGGATTTTACTAAACTATAAGCGCCGGTCGGCTTGGGGTCGGCTATACGTCTATAAAAGTATAATTTGAAAAAGAGGACGATGACATTGAAAACAGATTCATAAGTGTGATTAAGAGGTTATTGACTGATTATCGGGAAAAATTTTAAACCTCAGTTGCACAGTAGTGATTCTCTTAAGCGCGGTCTGTTCTTAAACGCAAAACCGTAAGACGCGCAGAAATATATCCATTTCAAATACTGTGAATTTCATTCAATGATCATTTTCGCTTTTTATCTCACATTGTACATATATTTACGAGACATAATTTTCATCAGAATCCATATACATTTTGTAGTTTAATTGTCCAATCGAAAGTGGCGTCATAGTTTAATAGTCCAATCAGGAGTGGAGGTATATTTTAATAGTCCAATCAAATCCAATCAAGAGTGGAGTCATATTTTGATTTTCCAATCAAAGTTGGAGTTATAGGTTAAAATTCCAATCAAGAGTGGATTTATACTTGCCAAATTATGCAAAAAAACCTTTTATATTATATCATTTGAAACCTCCTTCAGAGAAACATGGTCTTGACCCCCCACCCCACCCCCCATCCCCCCCCCCCTCTCGGGTTGAGACACTGGTTGACTCTTGATCTCTATATGGAGAAATATTTATATCTTTAAATGTATGTCCTTTGATCATTCTTCTGTTGCGGTGAGTGGGAAGGTGGGTCCGTAAACCGGTTGACCAGACCATTTGATTGACTATTGTCATATGAAATGACCGTCCTAAGTCGGTATCGTAGTGGCACTATAATGGAATATTTTTGTGAAGTCCGTATGTGTTTTGTCATATCATTACATTAAATACTGTATATTGCCGTGGTGACCTTTGTCATATGTTTTTTTCTTCCCTTGTACATTCTAATAACATTTAACATGCTTTTACTCTGATTCATTACTCTACTTTGATTGATGAGGAATAAAACACTCATTAGGTCTTTTTTGTATATAATATCTTTGAATTAATCGTGTCTTCACTTACTTTACGTTTAAGTTTATCCATGTGCTTTCTTAACAAGTATCCCCTGAACAGCTTCTGGATTTTTACTGCGGAATCTTTCTTCACCTGCTTTTCCAATCGATATGAGTGGTAGTGGCTTGAGAGAAGTGAACATATTTATATATAGGTTAGAATATTTGAGAAATTACAAATATTTGAGAAGATACAAGCATTGTTCAAAGCGAGAAAGAGAAAACCGGATAAATAGGCAACAAAATCCTCTATGAATGAAGAAAGCAAAAATCTGTAAATTATTTACGCAAATAGATCTGCATGTGGTTTGTCCTCTTCTAAACTCCTTAATCTGCTTGCTCGAAGTTTCGGTGTCGTTGATCGTCGAGGAGTCGTCCTTGAAGAGGTTGGGTATATACTGGAGATGGGGGTGTCAGTCTTTCCTGCAGAAGTACGGGTATTTCTACTATACGTCCACTGTGTCTTCTTCTGTGTCGGCGCTGTTCGCGCCAAATCCCACGCCCAATCGCCACTACAAATCAATTATTCAAGAATTATTACGTTCACCTTTGTTTGAGAAATTAGATTATATTGAAAGAGATTTGTAACGTTGAGTTATGAATTCTTAAATAATGGCGACAGGATCTCAAGAGAAAGGTGTTTATAACAAATCTGAAACTCACTCAAATTTTGTCTAAATAAAAAAGTAATGCAATTCATGCGATGATATTACAAGAATACAAAATCGAAGGCAACTGATGCAATACCACTTTTGCACTAACAGTAACGTACCGCAGTAGATACTAATGGACCCCTGGTGCTATGTCATCTTGGCAGATAGTGGTTTTCACGGACTCCCAATGCTATGTCACTATGACATTCACAATAACGTACCACGGTGGACATTCATGGACCCCTGGTGCTATGTCACCATGGCACTAACTACTATGTACCACGGTGGACATTCATGAACCCCTAGTGCTATGTCACAATGGCACTTACAGCAATGTACCTCAGTGGACATCCATAGATCCCTAGTACTATGGCGCTAATAACATTGTATCACGGTGGACATTCATGGACCCCTGTTGTTATGTCACTTTGGCACTAACAACAATGTATCACGCTGGAATTCATGGACCCCCTGGTGCTATGTCACTATGGCACTGACAGCGTACCACGGTGGACATTCATGGACCCCTGGTGCTATGTCACTATGGCACTAACAGCGTACCACGGTGGACATTCATGGACCCCTGGTGTTATGTCACTATGGCACTAACAGCGTACCACGGTGGACATTCATGGGTCCTTGGTGCTATGGCACTAACAGCGTACCACGGTGGACATTAATGGACCCCTGATGCTATGGCACTAACAGCGTACCACGGTGGACATTCATGGGCCCTTGGTGCTATGGCACTAACAGCGTACCTCGGTGGACATTCATGGACCCCTGGTGCTATGTCACTATGGCACTAACAGCGTACCACGGTGGACATTCATGGGTCCTTGGTGCTATGGCACTAACAGCGTACCTCGGTGGACATTCATGGACCCCTGGTGCTATGTCACTATGGCACTAACAGCGTACCACAGTGAACTTTCTTGGACCCCTGGTGCTATGTCATTATGGCACTAACAGCGTACCACGGAGGACATTCATGGACCCCCTGGTACTATGTCACTATGGCACTAACAGCGTACCACGGTGGACATTCATGGACCCCTGGTGCTATGCCACAATTGCACTAACAACAATGTACCACGGTGGACATTCATGTACCCCTGGTGCTATGCCACAATAGCACTAACAACAATGTACCACGGTTGACATTCATGGACGTCTGAAAACTGACATAAGAGTAGTCGCTCAATTTGGTCAGCAACACCTACCATGAATGCTAAAATATACAGATGTAACATTTCAAGATATACACTTCGGTTAAACTGGAAAATACTATAATACTATTATAGACCGCGTTACCCATTACTCCGATTTGATAATGACGTCTTTACTCCGCTCTCCTTCTCGTTCAGCCATATCAGAAAGTCCCGCTCCCACAACCACGCATTTTGTTTCTTCTCTTTCTCTTTGCGAGGAGTATCTTTGTGTCTTTGTGAAACATATAAGGAAAACTTCGTTTAAGTAATGAAGATCATTTAATAAATTGATAACATATTAAATGGTGTATGCAGTCAACATTCATTACAAAAGAGGAAAAGGGTAGATCATGTACCCCTGAAAGGACCATCGTGATATCCAATGCCGATCGGTCAAACAGGCTGTAATGTCATAGAAATATTTTATCCAGTACAATTAATGACCACATTTTGTACTTACAATATAACCGTAGTCTCAATCAGTAAATATACACTGTCTCAATCAGTAAATATACACTGTCTCTCAATCAGAAAATATACACTGTCTCAATCAGTAAATATACACTGACTCAATCAGTAAATATACACTGTCTCAATCAGAAAATATATACTGTCTCAATCAGTAAATATACACTGTCTCAATCAGTAAATATACACTGTCTCAATCAGTAAATATATACTGTCTCAATCAGAAAATATACACTGTCTCAATCAGAAAATATACACTACAATTAAGAAAAGTTTAATTAATATTGTATCACCATAGTACAAATGGTACTCATGAACAACCCATCAACCGAATCATTAGTTTGGCTTTATTATCTATATGAATATCCATGTACTGTAGATAAATGGGAAGAAAAGTACTCTAGATACAATGTGAGTAATATACAGATTGGGTACTCATTTTTGTTTTGTTTTGTTTTGTTTTGTGCCTTAAGAATCGTTGATGGTAAAATACTTGAATGATATTTACCTCAGTTCATAAATATTTCCGTATTTGACGTTGGCGACGTATTGCCTTGTTCGACGCTTTAGAATATTGGTATCAATATCGGAAGGGAGGCTACTCTCGTAGAAAAATTCTAAAATATAGTTAAAGTGCATGTGATATTTACCTGCATCTACTACTATTACTACTACTACTACTACTACTACTACTACTACTACTACTACTACTACTACTACTAATAATAATAATAATAATAATAATAATTATTATTATTATTATTATTATTATTATTATTATTATTATTATTATTATTATTATTAGTTGAAGTAGTAGTAGTAGTAGTAGTAGTAGTAGTAGTAGTAGTAGTAGTAGTAGTATTTGTTGTTGTTGTTGTTGTTGTTGTTGTTGTTGTTGTTGTTGTTGTTGTTGTTGTTGCAGCAGCAGCAGTAGAAGTAGTTTTATTGACATAATTGATTTGAAATAGCTTTGAAATAAAAAGGTAAATCAGCAACATTCGAAGAGAATTCAAAGGTTAATTATAAATAAACCAGTAGTGTTAATGTAACTGTTATAAATAGTTAATATGAGATCATATCTGATCATATAATATTATAAAGAGATTGATCTAAAGAACATGACATAAAGTATCAATAAATGAAATCTGAAGTTCATACGAGTTCAAAACAAAACAATCTGCGACATAAAAATTACAATAGGATGCATTAACTATAACAAATTCTCAGATACATGTGGGATATCAGTTCAAGTGCAACCGATCAGATATCAAAACGGGATAACATTTCGTAAAGGAATGTATGCACCACTATCAGGGTATCGGTACATGCTGCACGGATCGTGCAAATGTGAGATATCATTTCAAAATGCAGTGTGTATCACATAAATCAAGGTTATCAAATTCACGGCATTAAAAGTGTCTTTATAGCAAAGGATCACTATGATCAAAGGCATCAAAAAGTAACGATGAAGTATTCATCTACATGTAGTTCCTTACTCTTAGAATGTCACGCGCAAACGCTATCCTGTCTAAAAAACTGTAAAATCAATCCAAAAAATCGCTGATCAGATATGATTTTTGTGTTTCGTTTCAATTTAATGAACTAGTACCGACCATACAAATTTCCACAATAAGGATGTTGGTCTAACATCAAAATATCCCTGGATAGGCGGCTTATCGCTTTGCCATTATTATCGTAATTTGAACTTGTTCTTGCATAACGTATAAACACAGATAAGATTATAATATAGGCAAACAATGACAGGATATTGCTACCCTTAAAGGAAAGTTTTTGAAGCTGGAGCTGAGATCGTCACATTTACGATAAATTAAGATATTCAGGTGGTATTAATGTCGTGTAATGTCATGTGAACTTCATGCTCTCTGTGGTTTTCAGAGAATATCACTTGAATAGATTATGTTAAGGTAATCCGCGAGTGTAGTATTATTGACTGAAATCAAATCATCTATACCTGCTTCTTCTCTATATATAGCAAAACCCGAATTAATTCAGCTTCGTGCAAGTTACGAAAAGTATCAGCATTTGTTTTCCTTCAGACTCCACAAAAATGTTATAGATCAGGAAGATCAACATCTTGATGACATCAACTTCACTGTACTTATTTCCAGAATCAGAGTTTTCCCACTGCCATTTTATTAGCGAAATAAACAATGAAGAAGTACCGAGGGGTTAATCACATTTCAGTAATTTCGGAAAGTCTGTCCCATAATTTTTACGAGGAATCGTAAAAATTCAGTGACGAAAACTTCAATAACTTAATAAATAGAATTTTATTGAATCTTGAAACCTCTGACTGAAACATAATAAATTTTAAGTTCAATCGAAACTTTCGAAATTGCAACAGGAATAAGTTTAGTTATAATATAAACACGTAAATTACTCGTGTTATTTCATCCTACTCAATCCTGGCTATCAAATATACATTTTTTTTACAGTTCAATCGAAACTTTCGAAATTGCAACAGGAATAAGTTTAGTTATAATATAAACACGTAAATTACTCGTGTTATTTCATCCTACTCAATCCTGGCTATCAAATATACATTTTTTTTTTTGTGTTGGTATTTTCAGGTTCTTTTTATACATGAATGTTGTCATAAATTAATCTGTCAATCACCATATATCGAAAATCAATGACCAGAATCATATATCTCTAACACCAAATGCAACCCAAATCTTGTCGTCACAGAATTAAGCTCTGTACCTGATTAGAAACGTGATGATGACAAAGTGAGAAGCTTATACTGTTGATATATATCTTACAAATTCCTTTGAAATTCAATGCCGGTATACCATTCCTCAAACGTATCATTAACTCGAAAATTGATGTGAAAAAGATTATCAATAATTTACATCGACGAAATTCATCACTAAGAATTCAAAAGGCATTATATTGATTATGTATTACAAAAGCATCGACTACCCTCATTTATTTCTATGCGCCTCGTAATAGTATCTCTGTGTAATTTAAATGTGCAGAAAAATTACCACTTGAATAATGTAATATTAATAATATACATCGTATAGGGTTATTGACAAGGTATCGGAAATATTTGTTACATTTTATGAATTATATTGTTTATTCATTTGTCAAAGCAATTGTTTTTCTAATTTCTAGAAAAAAAATTCTAGTTCTGTCTGTCCGGAGGTTAATAAAAAGGAAAAAACCTGTCTATCCATTTTGATGTATTTCATAATCTAGAACTGTAGCATGTGATTTAACGTAATTAAATCGGACTCTTAGTCAGATTTGTGACCGGTCGGCAGAGGATGCGTAATTCCCAATGTCACCTGATCCCATGCCTGGTTCCCCGATGTTACCAAGCAGCAGGAGATGATTACTCCTCAATACCACCTAATGCGACCCAAGACCTGGAATTTGAGGTGGTCAGCCCACCGGAAGTGCAAGGTTTAAGTATAATCATTTGGCCATTAACGACTTAAAAAGGAATAATTTAAGGTTTTACTTTACCGACTTTAAATGATTTAAAACTGGCAAAATGTTTAAATACGATGAATGCGGATAAACACTGTCACAGGCGCACAACATTTGGACAAGAGGATAATAACAAACTTCAAAGAGATATTACTTCGCATTTGCCAGTGCTTGGAAGACTGTTGTTTCACATCAGCTCTCAATTCTATTTACGAAGTTGAATATTCATTGAAACAATTCCATCTTGGTGTTCTTACTTTTGTTTATATCCAGCAGACCATATTCTAGCAGTCCCAAGAGTTATCTTTAAATTTAAATTTGCAAAAAACAAAAAATCAATGGACTCAAAAGTCCTGAGAGTCGGCTTTGCTGATTTTAAGTATGTAATCATTTTACCATTTTAGTGGCGGATTCAGGATTTCAGGAAAATGGGGGGGGGGGGGCCAAAATTAGGTCTTTGTTGCAACTACAGCGTTATTATACCTATGTACAAAATGCTAATAAGATTTGCTCTCTTCATACTATCTTACGGCAAAAGAGTTTGCAATTGCTTGTATCCGAAATGAACGTGCAATCGACAACTTCATGGCAACAAGTTTTACTGCATTGTTGTCACGAGTCGAAGCTGAGCCAAGGAACGACATTCCTTCAAGTGGGACATTAAATAACCATCTTATTCACGATTCTCATAATGTTTTAACATCATTTATATTTAGAAACATACAACATTTACCTAAATATTTATATTGCATTTTCATTATTAGAGGAAATGCGGGAAGATCGATCTTTAAATTTGTCATATATGTGAAAAAGAACTTAAGTTCCAGAACATGTTGGGGAAAACTTTAATTGAAATATCTCGATAAAAACAAGCGATACAAGATCAAGACAAATGCTTTGTCCGGAGAATTACACAATCGAGTACATCCGACGGTGTCGGTGGTAAACACATCGTAAAGTAGTCACAACTACATATTATTACGCGAAATTTGAAAACATTATTGCAACTCCTTTTTCGAGTTATTGAAACTAGTTTATTTTTAGCTTAAATTAACTGAGCTAAAGGTACATTGTGCTGATCAAGAATTTTTAAGACAACATCAGTAATTTTTCGGCACTTTATTTTTCAGCGGCGTAGTAAGCTCTATATCGGTAGTGAAAGTTATAATCCCTGAAAAGAAAGTGATTGCAATGAGTGCTGCTTCACCGAAGCCGACTCAAAAACCACCTCTCTTTGCTATCCATATCTATAATTCTGTTTGAATTATAATAATGCAATATCTCTGAAGACCAATTACATCTATATAACATGTAGCATTAGTTATGATGCAATTATCACACTTTACTAAAGCTTTTAAGATGCCTTGTGCGTGTCTTAGCATAAGTAATAATTTTATCCCAAGTGTCATATTCCCTGTGACACAATGATCAAGGCATACAATTATGTTCAATTTAAATGTATCGGTAGGTCGAATGAATTGTCACACCTTAGATATTTGTATACACATTAAACTCGATGGTTATAATACCTTATAACAATTTCCAAATTTATCACACAAACCCTCGTCAATATTCAAAAACTTAGCAAGCGATTTTATACTTGATTGTATTAGCCACACCATTTGTTAGGCTTTTGTCAAATTAAATGACCGTCCTAAGTCGGTATCGTAATTGCACTACAATCAAATATTGTTTTAATGTGTTATATGTGCCAGTATAATATTCAGGTACTGTATAGCTCCATGGTGACTTCTGCCACATGACTGCGCCAGTAACTCCTCTTTTTTCTTAAATGAAACACAGAAACAGGTAAGAATAGTTACCACAAATTTACATTAATGAATGTCAATGATGATCTCATTCCTTGCTTGCTTAATAAATATGTACAAACTGGCGTATTATGATCTCCAATGAGACTGTTAGGATTTATTGAAGACGGAAACAAGTGGAATTCATGCTCAATGATTAATTCAAATTTGATAATGATGACCCATTTTTATAATCATTGTTTCTCTATCTCTGTTTGTCTTTCTGTCTGTTTGTCTCTTTCCTACTATTGGAATATATACACTGTGCTCTCTCTCTCTCTCTCTCTCTCTCTCTCTCTCTCTCTCTCTCTCTCTCTCTCTCTCTCTCTCGTTATCTCGTCTATGGTTACCTATATTTAAAAGGTATGTGACCTCCTGCTTTTATGTTGCTATATGACTTACAACAAACGAAACCTATCCAATAGATTTAGTTTGAAGCAAGCAAGTCATAATACATAACATAGCTTTACGGAAATAACACTGTTTTAAGAGATATAACAAGTAAAAGAACTGAGTTAACGTCCTGCAGCCTTTTTAACACACACACACACACACACACACACACCTACACACACACACACACCTACACACACATACATACCTACACACAAACAAATACGAATTGTCGTTTTTTTAACTTACGATTCTTAAGTCCTTTTTCACGAACGCGTTCTTGTCTTAATCCTTGATCTTCATGGAACAAAATAAACAACGCAGCCATCTTTGTTTACTGCGACTTTCAACTTACGACAAAAAGTTTAGACTTACTTGGTATTAATCAGTCGTAAAGTCACGAGCAATATTTGACTTTCGAAGTACGTACTTTCTTGTGAAACGGAACGAGTTCGTGAGTTTCTTTGTTAGAAAAATATTAGTCGTAATTTTATTTTGTGATAAGGGCTACTGATATGTCGTAACGAAAGCAGAAACAAAAAGTGAATGTTACACAACCTTGAAACGTACGATTTCACGAAATTCATGGAACCGATCGAGTCAGCACGAGCAGTCATATAATGGTAGCATGATGTGAACCAGAAATAAACGAAAGTAGTTTAACTTATTGCACATAGATTTATAAAATTTACAGGAAACGTAGATTGTCTACTTAGAGAAGGAATAAAATTATATACAAAAACTTATGGTCTCAAGAGTATTAGAGGAAAATTGAAAAAAAAAAAACAGCGTTACACAAAACACATAAAACGGACGTAGGAAATGATAAAGGAGAGATGTAGTCGTTAATGAAATTTTGTTTATAAACTGTATAATTGTTGACTTACGCTTTTTAAATTTATTTCTGATCACCAGTAAAACTTGATACAATACTTGTATTTATACAAAAATTTGCACATTCTCCACTTTTGAGGTGCAGGCGTGGTGTAGTGGTTAAGCGCTTAGCTTGCGGTACCGACGATCCGGGTTCGATTCCCGGGTTGCGCCACTATGTTTAAGAGGTTGGTAACCTTCTGCTTTAATGTCGCGATATAACTGAAATATTGTTGAAACCGACGTAAAACACCAATCAACCAACCAACTAACCACTTTTGATTTATCGAGACATGTTTGATTTTATAATTACATTGCATGGTTTCAATTTACATTTAACCATATTTGTTATTCATTGCTTTATGAGTGGTTATTATCCGAGGAATGACTGGATAATAGATATGAAAATACTCAGAGACGAATTGATATTTGAATTTGTCGTGCGTGTTCCTATGAGATGTATGTCAGTACAACTAGAAGATGTCATCATATTTTCGTGATATTTTCATTTTATATCTAAACAGACCTATCATTTTTTATGCCATACGTCATTATGTACATTAATAATTCACAAAATAAGATCGCTTCTCAATGATGATATTATAATCCGAAATGCTCACCGATTTTTTTGTCCCTGTTGGAACTGGAAAACAATGCCTTTTCTGTCCAGGGCCGTCGTCTGTCAATCCTCTTTTGACGCCTATTATCCAGGATCTTATGCATACATAGTGTATTGTCTTCTTCCGTTTCTGATGCGAACTTTTCATACTCAGGTGGCATGCTTTTCCATCTTCTGCTTAACAATCTCCTGCTTTGGGGTGAATTGTCCACATTCGGTGACGCCAAAGGTGACGTCATGTTGCCACTTGTTACAGACTTTGGAGTATCCTAAAACAAATTAGGATAGTATTTAAACAAAATTGCTTTGAATTCGATAGAATTTTAATTATTCTTTTAATCAAAGGGATGGCGGACTGTAGTGAAGAGTATCGACAAGCCTCTCAGTTACATACGCTCCGTATCGAACACTCTCTAACAAACGTGTTATCGTTCATATACATATAGAATATGTAATATTCCATACTGATAGTTGGTCGATTCTGAATTTGAAATAGAAATCATTCTGTAAACCTATAGGTAAACCAAGACACAAAGTATTCCTATCATTCACAACTACCGCTAAGGGGATTTAAAAGACCGATAACTCGTATTGCTTGGAATTTTTGATGATATCGTGCAGAATACACCATTTCTACAAGACAGCCCAAACATACTCACACACTAAACACTGAAGTGAAAGGAGTCATCTACAAGACTTGATGTTTAATTTATTTGTATGAACAGATAGTATTATGGCATGGCAATGCCTAGGAAATTGTAAAAACGATGATAATCGAATTTTGTCTCATATATAACTATACAGTACAGTAGTATAATATTTTGATACAATAATGTCAATAAAATGAGACTATTTCACATACGCTTAATAGATGATCCAGACTGGTGATTTGTTATGAGGTATACCCCTCCGGATTTATCTCCAATTTCTAATTGGAATATAATTTTTTAATCTCTTGTTTTACCATAATTATTATCTTAAATGTGAAAATAATTGAATATATATCATCTATGTATGCTTCTTCATGGAATTCAAATGTGGATTTCAAAATATTTAGAATACTATTGTGAAAAAAATTACTGAAAAGTTGCATTATGGTTTAGGATAAAACCAAGGTCATAACCTATCATGCATGTGGAATCTGTAACGCTTCTACTCAGAAAAGAATGCTGCAATATGTAAAACTCAAAATGGATACGTACAGTGAATAAGTTCTAATATGCGAACTTATCATTTTAATTGGTAGTAATTATTATAAAGACAATATATTCAATAAATAAGCTTTAGAAATATACTGCTGTAAAACTTTATATTAAAATCGTTGTCTTTTATCATATGACAGGAAAAAGTATTTGCATTTGATGATTAGAATAATCATGTACTTCGTAATCAAATTCTGGAAACTAATCATAAATAATGTTAAAAATGAGCACTTCTCAGTTAGAAAAAAAATATGGTAAATGTTAAAAATAAAGATGTTTGGTATTTCAAAATGAAGTATACATACTAGTATACCATGTTATTGTACTGCACAATATGTGACTCTTTAGACAATGGCTCAGAACTATTGGAAATGTTATTAAATCATGTAAAAAGAAAAGTGTAAAATTATATTTTAGAAGTATATCTATCTGAAAATTAGGAAATAAATAAAATGCATTTTACTTACAATTAGATTTCTCTCATATTTGTCAGAGGAATATGAAGAAGCTGGTGAGAAAGAATATCTATCTTGAAGAGTGAGGGACTTAATTGTTGGCCCTGTCCAACTCCTCTGCCATAACGCATGGTGGCGTAAAATGTCGGCTTGTGTAATCATCTGTAAAGCAATCAAGAATACGAAATATGAAGGTATGTCTTACAAATTTAAAAAACATACCGAATTTTAAATAAATCGACTATCTATAATAAAGCTGCACTGAGCACAGACATTGAATATTAAATTTTATGCGAAGGTATCACCTGTTTTAGGGCTTTTGTACTGACCGGAATTCATGCTTCAGAATGTACTGTGAGGAAAATTTGCAAATTATTCTAAACCCTAGGTGTATTTCTCAAGAAAGGTTGTCTTATGATGGAGTTTTTGGATCTTGTTTTTTAGAAGTATTCAAGTTCCTCTTCAAATATTTTGCATATCTGCAGTTTCGCTTTGAGGAACACTGAATAGACATAAATGATCGAGATGCACATGTACTGAATAGTATATATATAATTATAACTATTATGCTCACAATATCCAATGCATGACACATAAGAGTTTTGCAGAAATGGAAGCTTAAGGTAACATATACATGTTCCAATTGATGCGAAAAGATATGATACATATAGTGTTTTAGCAATGATGTTCCTTAAAAAGCCCAAATCGTGAAGTTCTCATCCTTTTTCAATTTATATTATTGATGCAAAGAATCTGTATTTGGTGTTTAATTTGTTTTCAGTATTTTCATAAAAAGCGTTTTGATCGATCAAAGTCTTTCTTGTGTTTTTCTTTTCTTGCGATGTACTTTTAATTAATAAACTGAAATTATTGTTTACTTCACACATTTCCGCTGATTTCAATCAACTGCATTGCGTACATGTTTCACCCTATCAATGAAGCCGACCTGGCCTAGTGGTATTGCGTCGGACTCCTGATCGGGAGGCCGGGGTTCGAGTCCCCCTCTGGTCATGCCGGTGTTCTGTCTTTCGGATGAGACAGTAAAAACCGAGGCCCCGTGTCGTGGTATGCATGGCACGTTAAAGATCCCTCACTGCTTCGGGTGGGTCCGTTGCAAAGGTCAAAATTTGTATGCCCCGCATCAGGCAGATGCCGTCACCATATACGTGACATATTCGTGGTGTGACGTCAAACAAAAATCAATCAATCAATCAATCAATCAATTACCCTTTCAATCACCTTATTCATAAAAGAAATAAGAAGTTGCTGAAGAGAGAAAATACTTTCTTAAATGTGAGATAAGATAGAGGTTTCATCGCAGCGCTTGATACAAAATACCTTGCATATGTTTTTGTCTGATCACATTGTATCTGCATAGGAGCATGATACTTGCATAACTTTTATCACGATCAACGCATAAATATCAATCGATTAGAAATGCAAAATCGAAGCAGAAATAACAAAACGATGTTAAATCATATAAAACTGTTTTCTGTCATTCATCGCTAAAATAGGGAATTTATAGAAATTTTGTTTTCAGTTTTGCGATAACAATCGATAAGGAATTTGAAGATCGATTCAGAAATGCAAACTCTGTCTATTGTGAAGGTTGACAGAATAGTCTGAAATCATATTTTTGTTTAATTTTTAGTATTACATAAAAAGTCACTTATCAGCGTGTATATAATTCATATCTCCATTATAATACATCTCGCACCAGAAATTGTTTTAATGGATACAAAAATTATACTCAGTTATTCTCTCGCTAGGGATTTCATCGATTATATTTTGGAAAAGCTTAAATGAAATGGGATAGAAAATAAATAATAAACGAGTTTAAAATAAAGTGCAAAACTTACTGGTGCTATGTTAATATGACGCTGACGACATACATATTATCTCGCTCTGGGCGGCTGTGGGGCTCGGTATACCGATAAATAATATCAGTGGGGTAACAGGGTCATAACAACTGAATGGTTTAAGTCCGTATCGGAATGTTCAAGTGATCATGATTCATTGTTATTATGATATATGGTAATGAATTCACATTTGTTCATGTATTCATTTCATTTCATTTCAATTTTTCAGTCATTTATTTATCAATTTCTTTATTTATTCAGCCATTAACTTATTTTGTCATTTTAAATGCATTTATCTACACAGTCCTATAATAAAAATAATAATAATAATAATAATGATAATAATAATAATAATAATAATAATAATAATAATTATAAATAATAATAATAGTTAATAATAATAAATGTTCATAATAATAATAATAAATAATAATAATAATAATAATAATTATTATTATTATTATTATTATTATTATTATTATTATTATTGCTATTATTATTATCATCATCATTATAATAATAATAATAATAATAACAACAACAACAACAACAACAACAACAACAACAACAATAATTTGCCATCGACTTATTAACTTCAATACGACTTGATGTATAGTTACTGAAGGATGATATTTCGGGTGTCGAGTCATACACGAGCGCCACCAGTACATACATACTAAATTCCATGACTTTTATGACTTTCTTCATAGAAAATATTTCATCCCCATTGGAACGACATAAACTGTCTCAAATGTCTGTCCCCAGTACCGACAAATTATCACGTTTAGTTGGTATCTGATATATCCAGTCCTGGGACGAGGATTCCGGTGATGTTTGAAATCTCTGATACGAATCAGTCTAATATGAGATTACATGAACTGTACCAGGAGATTTTGATATGAAAAGCTGACAAGATTAATGATAAAATTATATGAAAAGTATTTTTACAGCATTTGCAGAAAAAAAGTCGTTTAATGATATACTATATACTATATACTATGATATAACAAACGTCATTCATTCGGTGTGGTTAACCAGTTATTGGGCGCCCACCTTCCCAATCACCGCAAAAGCAGCACAATCAAAGGACACACATTTAAAAATTTATAAATAATCCTCCATATAGAGAACAAGGATCAACAGGTTTCTCAATAAGCGATACCTCTCAATATGCGATACCTGTTGATCCTTGTTCTGTAGATGAAGGATAATTTATAAATTTTTAAATGTACGTCCTTTGATTGTTCTGTTGTTACGGTGAGTGGGAAGGTGGGCCCATAAACCGGTTAACCACACTTTTTGTCAAATTAAATGACCGTCCTAAGTCGGTATCGTGATTGCACTACAATCAAATATTTTTGTAATGTGTTTAATGTGCTAGTATATTATTTATATTCATGTATTGTATAGCTCCATGGTGACTTCTGCCACATAACTGAGCCAGTAACTCCTCTTTTTTCTTTCAAGGAGAGAGGTCATAAAAAGTTATTACACACGAAAAAATGATAGAAGTGAAGTGACTTAGTCTGATGAATGACAAAATCCAAATCACGAAACGCGAAAAGTACACTACAAAAAATATCCAACCAATTTCCCAGTTTCTGTGCTGTCCTAGCTTTTTAAATTGAAATGGTTAATCGGCTATAACCCGATTTCATTTAATAAATATTATATACAACTTCGATTTTCTCAAAGCTATCTTAATTTGAATTGTTGTAATTTAAACAAATTTGAGTTCATTAAATGTATTACATTACTACTGAGCGTAATTGTCGAGTGTTCTTGTGTTTCAAGGAAGACGGAGATGTTTCCTCTCCCTGGGTATTTTCTTTCAACCTCTTTTAGAGGTTACATATATTCCTTAGGTATGTATTTTTTAAAAAAAAATTCTCTCTTTCTGTGTCTCTCTCTGTCTCCCTCTCTGTCTCACTCTGTCTATCTCTCTTTTTCTCTTACCCTTTCTAACCGTAAACCGGTTAACCACATCAGCTGATTGACTACTGTCATATCAACTGATCGTCTTAGATCGATATCGCAATTGCATTATAATCGAAAGGTTTTGTTTCATTACTAAAAGCGCATCTCCTGGGTCACTTCTGTCATACGGCTGAGTCAGCTGTTTTATCTTTTCATTCTTGTTTTTCGTATTATGTATTTTTATTTGAATGCCATGAACACTGAATTTTAACTGACCCTATTTACTTTCATAGATCACACTGTATACATTAAATACCCCCCACAAAGATGCACATTATCCATTGTATATTTCAATCAATGTTTCAGTGAACAACTTTAGCGTTCCATATAAACTAATGGAGCATAGATTCGCTTTATTCTGTCATTTCCAAGCTTTATGAAAATGTTTGTAACTTTTTACATTTTGCAAGAAATGATTTCATACAAAACGATCACCATATCCCTATCAGACTGTTAGGGAAGCAATAGCTGTAAAAGAATACTCGCTTTTTAATTTTATGAGGAGGAACTTAAGGTTAAGTAATTATTTGTCATAGTTTTTATTGCTGTTTGTCATGCAACACTTTTATGGTACAGAGCTGTGAGTTATATTTCTAAGGGTGTTTATACAGAAACTTACCATGGCATGAAATTAATTATATTTAATGAGGCATGCTCGTTTATTTGTTCATGCAAGTTGTCAAGCTTAAAGTTCACAGTGAAAACGATAAAAACAATAACAAGTGCATTGAGTTCTTTAAACGTATTCACCTTTCACATCAGTTCTTTAAATGAACTTGACATGGTTATTTACAAAGATCTGAATGTAAGAAAGGTAAGTGCATTGGCACTTTGGATAGAGTGAGACCACATTTATGATGAAATCAATCTAGGACCCATAGGAAAACCTTAACTTTTAAACTCTATATATTACTAATCGATTGTCATTACAACCTCAGTTCCAATGCATTTGCTTCGGACTTCAAATAAAAATTATTTTGAATGTGTTATCGTTCTGTAGGGAGAGAATCAGACCAACACTAGTGATTAAAGTCCAAAGATTATTTCCACATTCAACTCATGCTTGCAGTGATGAAATATTTTTGCCTTCTGTGTTTTTGGTATTCATGGCGAGTGTTGTTGGTCAAACAGCAGACGTTTTCTGCTCCCTGGTGTTAATATCACCCCTATTGCTCTCTGGTGAATATATCATCTCTATTTCTTCCGGGGTTCAAGGATGCCCACTGTTGTCTTTTTCATGTTGAGAATTTCACGGGATCATAGCATCAGCAAAAATAACCATAAACTGGTTAACCACACTAATTAAATGACTATTGTTATATGAGTTGACCGTCCTAAGAATCGTATTGTATTTTAATCTAAAGTTTTTGCGATGCTTCTATGTGTGTGTGGGTGTTTGTTTTCTTTCTTTTTTTTTTTTTTTTTTTTTTCTTTTTTTTTTTTTTTTTTTTTTTGTTTGTTTTTCTTATTACATTACATCTCTGTGACTCTAGCAGATGTTAAGTACACTGATGTTGTTGAATGTTTTACAGGAGACACTACATGTATTTATTAAGTGTTATTTTTCGTAACTTAATTGTCGAGTTGATAGTTTACATTTATGTAAATATGAACTTTACAACAGCCTGAATTAGGACCGCTAGAAATGACTCAACTACGTTTGAGACAGACAATTTGGAGATTTACTCCGTGAATCGGACAATTTGTGATATTTCATAAATACATAAAATCTAACCTAAACCAAAGTATTTTATGCATTCATTTAATCTTGCAAATAGTTATAAAATTCGCGTCTTATGCTTTAGTATAATCAACATTTATTTTCCGTTTAATGGGAAAAAGTACGAAACATGAAATACAGATTCTTTCCATTCGTTAATATCTCCTACTAATGTAAAGCCTTTTAATTTGATACACCCAAGCAATTTATCTACAGTAACTGACAATGAGTTCTAATATTTTCACATATACCGGTTACAGGTCATATAAATCGAGGTATTTGAGGTTTCTTTTGTACCAGTTAATGCAACCATTTCATTTCATTACCAATGATAAAGAGAAGGGTGAAACAGTTTCAAATCAAGCATTTAAAAGAATGAGAATGATTAAACACTTTATTCAGTGGAGTGGGTGATAATGGAATATAAAATATAAGGTAATCTGAAAGATGACGTTCTCAAATATGATGGAACGTCATTGAGAACGGATGTGTCGACTCATTCTACATTGTGAACGATAGATGGGTCGTCTATAATACTCTCTATTGTGATCAAATGTTGTGGTGACTCCCACGGGAGAGAAATAAAAATTCAATTTACAGGTTGAATAATTTATAGGTAATGAAACTTTGATGCATCTTTCCCAACATATAGTCATGTCACTTTGAAATTCTTGATTTTTTAAATTTTTTAAATTATTCAATTATTCTGTCACCTACGTTCTATTGCCCACATATAATTTATGTTATAATCCCATGTTATTTGACAATGGAATTTGTACTTTCTATCAATTTGATTATTGAAACTGAATTGAAAACAAACTGCATCATCAAAAATAACAGTATTTTGCCAATTACTAGTTACCCCACTATTTATTGCACATTGATAATTGAAACCATGCCATGTGAAAATATCAAATCATTGACTCTTGTTTACAATGTAAGGAGTAGGTATAAGGTGTTTTTGTGTAGGCACAAGAGATTGTGTGATTTAAATTCTCTCCATACCTACAGCTGAAACATATTTGTTTTCTTCTCTCTAAATTACAGGTATCACAAAATGATATTTAGGACAATGCTATGATATCTTTTGAATGGTATCTGCCAATTTTCAGTCAGTTCAAACTTCAATTAATTGCGGATATATTCAGAGTGGGATATTACTGGAAATACTGAGGCGAAAATATGAGTAGTTCACAATTTATGGCCACATTCACAACTTTTGGCTCAACAATGATACTGCCTTACAAAAGTTCAAGTTAAACCATGACATTTATTCATTAAATACTGTCTGTTAATTAAGTCCCTCGTGGTCTCTGTTCTCTTTATCATATAAATTTCAGATCAGTTGGTCTGACTTTCCGTATGCAAATAATACATTTAATGGTCAGTCAATTCTTGTTCTACATGAGTATTGCAGAATAGCTAGTTACGTAACTCTTGTGTAGGATTCCATTTATCTTGCATTGCATTTTATATGACTATTAGATATCAATGGATATTTTGTGAATATTTGTTTTTATTTCATAATGTGTTATTATTAAGCCGGTGTGGCCTAGTGATATCGCGCTGGACTCCTGATCGGGAGGCCGGGGTTTGAGTCCCGCTCTGGTCATGTCGGTGTCCTGTCTTTCGGATGAGACAGCAAACACCGAGGCCCCGTGTCGTGGTATGCATGGCATGTTAAAGACCCCTCACTGCTTCGGCTGGGTCCGTTGCAAAGGTCAAAATTTATATACCCTGCATCAGGCAGATGCCGTCATAATATACGTGGAATATCCATGGTGTGACGTTAAAAAAAAATCAATCAATCAATCAATATTATCATTATTATTATTATTATTATTATTATTATTATTTACGCCCCCGGATCCATAGATCGGGGGCATATTGTTTTTGTCCTGTCTGTGTGTTTGTTTGTTTGTGTGTTGTCAACTTTAACCTTGGCCATAACTTTTGAACCGTGAGAGATACAGAATTCATATTTGACAACTAATGAAGCCATTTCAAATGACACCAAGGTCGATGACTTTCTGACTTTGATAATGACCGTCATTATTCTTCTTTATTAATATTATTTTTATTATTATTATTATTATTATTATTATTATTATTATTATTATTATTATTATTATTATTATTATTATTATTATTATTATTATTATTATTATTATTATTATTATTATTACTTGAAATGATACATTTATACAGTATTTATATTTATTGACATAAAGTCTCTTTTACGTGATGTTACTGTTACATTATACTGAGCATTTGTATTATATTTTTGTTAGTTGCGCTCTAAACAACGTAACACGATGGTCATTCTAGTTAGAGAGCCAGGTGGCATTTAATCATAATCTTGAGTACAAAAGGTTTGGGTGCCTAAATCTATCGTAAAGTCCCTAGCAAGAAAGGAAACAGACGTCTTAAGTTTTTTGGTCCTGGCTTTGGACCCCAGGGTGACCAACAGTTGGCCAAAAATCACTTTTAATCAAGAATTTTGGATGTACTCAAAAGTTTGAATAAATCGTTAATTGGCCATTAATTAGTATGCGTCTTAATTAGTAATGCCAGGTATTTTAGCGTCTTAAATTCCATTTTTATTCTTTTGGAGTATAATAGCATCCATATTTCCAATCAAAATCGATGTACTCCCAACTTTTGATAAATGCATTTTGATCGTCCTGATCCCCCCAGGATTCCGAGTACCCCCCTCTTAAATAGAAACCCCAGGGAAAATCACGTCTTAAGTTGTGGATATAATGTCAGATAGCTTAACATGAACATATGCAATAAGAATTTTGGATGTACTCAAAAGTTTGAATAAATCGTTAATTGGCCATTAAATAGTATACGTCTTAATTAAAAATGCCAGGTATGTTAGCGTCTTAAGTTGTGCCATTTTATTTCGGTTCGGTTTCCTAATAAAGATAACTTTAAAGGAATGTTGTACTGAAAATTATGATTAAGAGTGATTTTTGGCCAACTGTTGGTCACCCTGGGGTCCAAAGCCCAGGGCCAAAAAAACTTAAGACGTCGGTTTCCTCTCTTGCTAGGGACTTTACGATAGATTTAGGCATCCAAACCTTTTGTACTCAAGATTATGATTAAATGTCACCGGGCTCTCTAACTATTCATGAACCCACGAAAATCGAGTTTAGATCACTTATCTGAAAGAACTGTCGCGAATCCAGAATATACAAAAATTATTGCATAGGAAATGCATATGGACTATTTAGAATGATCAATATCGAAGAAGTACCAAACCGTTAATCATTCTCAAAGTCCAAGGACAGATACAAAATCGTGTAAGTTTCAAAAGGAAACTGTTGCGAACCCCGAAATACTGAAAAATTCCGAGGTGAGACCAGGTGCCCGGGGAGAGTAAGCGTCTCCTGTTCGCATGCATCAACCGTCATAGCAGTTTGATAATGATAATGATAATTTATGTCATATCACGATCACATTAACATATCATTGTGAACATTTGTTTAGAATTAATGTATATAATAACATAATAATAACTGGCAGGGAGGCAGTTAAAAACACAAAGGAGAATATTACTGAGATTTCAAGGAATCCGTAGACTTGAAGCTACATTTAGAGTTCTGAGTGAATTCGTTTTGTACTTAGTTATACTCAAACATAAGCTATATTGATGTATAAATTATGAGACTAAAACTCACTTAGAAAAGAAATGGGATATAATTTGATGTATCAATATACATATGTGTCATTTACACAGTTGGCAATCAATATTTAGATAAACATATATGTATATATTTCTATCAATATTTCTTAATACCTCACGAATTATTACAACTCAAACAGCTGAAATGGTGAAATGCACATATTGTATATATTGTAATAGTGTATAACCGATATCTCAAATGACATAAGGATTTGAACTTGAACTTGAAATTCAATGCATCTTTTTATACATTAAATAATAGTTTTATCATGAGTTTAAATTTTTTATCAAATTTTTATTAAAGTCTAGCCGAATTTGTTAATTGATATGTCTAGAATCTAGTACCTTTTTTACGCACTGCTTAATGTAGGTATCATGTACTTACCTCTAGAATTCCTATAGAGAAGTCGCTGTCATCACTGTGATGTGGACCAATGATAGAATTCCCATAACTCTGCAATAAAATAGGAGATGTGCGCTCGGATCACGTGACGTTACCGTAAATCTTGTCAGTGGGATAAGCTGACAAGGCCCATCACCGTCGATTGATTCCAATAGATACTATTATGATCACATAGATGTTTAATGCATCGGGGTTTCGCTGAAATGATTTTGTTTAATTTTTAATTGTTTGACGATACGCAAGGGTTTTTTTTATCATAGATCGTTCTGACAAAAAAATCGATTGTAGGGTTAAAGGGCCAAACTTCTATAATCTTGCTCCAATTGCTTTTAGCTAGTGACCTGACACACCCTCTACCACCCCATACATCGGGATGAAAACACATGTATGTTTATTGATTGAATAAAGTTTAAGGTGGCTCAAATTTTGACAAAGTCGTCTCTCTCCTGTTGAAATTAGAGATTGGCAGGAAGCGAAAATGAAAATTTATTAATTGATTGGTTGATTGGATGGTTGATTGATTGATTAATTGATTGATTTGATTTGATTTGATTGATTGATTGGTTGATTGATTGATTGATTGATTGATTGATTGATTGATTGATTGATTGATTGATTTGATTGATTTAATTTGATTTGATTGATTGATTGATTGATTGATTGATTGATTGATTGATTGATTGATTGATTGATTGATTGATTGATTGATTGATTGATTGATTGATTGATTGATTGATTGATTGATTAGTTGGATGGGTGATTGATTGATTGATTAATTGATTGATTGATTGACACCACTCTCAGATTATTTCATTCATATAGTGGCGGCACCTGTCTATTCCATCTCACCATACATTTGTACCTCGGCAGCATACCCATCCGAAACACTCATGGGAAAGGGGGGTTTAATACCAACAACTACTCGACATGTAATTCCACTGTTAATTGTTTAAAGAAAAAAGAAATAAATTAGGGCTTATTCGAATCGTGGTAGCCTTATTATGGTACTTACGGTAACCATCAATGTTCACAGCAGCAGAGAAATTGTGACGTCGTAATATGAATTGTTTCGGGTTAGCGGTAATTGATGAATATAATATTACTGCTGACAATATGCACGACAGAAATTTCACATCTAGGATGCATGACGGGTTTCTGATGGAATCAATCCTTGCATTGTTTGAAGTTGGTTACATCGTAAATCATGCGACATGCAAGACTAGACGGAGGCTTTTCTCTTGGTATTTATTCTGTTATCAGAAAGGTTTAGTATACAGTTACAGCTGATATGGTGTGATCTCCCTCTCTGTGGCAAAAAAGGTTGAATAAATTGTCCACTTTTAAATAGACCATTTAACTTTAATTGTGTCCCTACGCCAATGGTATGGCTTTACAAACTCCAGTTCTGTTTCCATTCCTTGACCGCTTAAAGCAAATTTAACATATACATTTATGAATTTATACAATATCATTTATTATGTTATTTATTATTATTTTCACATCCTTTCTCAATAAAAAGTTATTAAAAAGTGTTCGAAAATCGCAGGGAAAATTTTTATTTAATTATTTCACTATCTAATTTCCTTTCATTTTTTTTCAATGCATATGTTTTGTTAAGAGGCACTGCTGATGAGGGTTTTTTCCTTAAAAGTAGTGTATAGTGATTATAGCTAAATTATCTTTACGTGTATTTGCATAGTAGTAACGCATAACAATAAAGTGACTGGTGCTATATCATCGAGGCAAGAATGTGTACAGTGGACATCTATATCTTCCTGATATTCAGAGGCGATACTAAGTAAGCGGAAGAAGTTAAAATAATTAAGGTATATATGTTCTATATTGGATAGCCGCATTCGCCATGAAGCCCCATAAACAACGAGTCTCGAGAATTACGTTAACTTGCTCGCATTCAGTGTGCGTATATTCCTTCTTTGGCAGTTGAGGTTGTTGGATACATGACGATACAGTTAATCAGGGATGTATGCAAAGTGATAAGAAAGACCAGAAAAAGTGTATAACTAGTAGATTTTATAAAGTGTGTCAAAGTGTCAAATCGCAGTAGATATAGAATACAGAATTTTGAATTCGGATGTCAAATACTTGAGTCATGACGTCGCAAATATTCACTTACCTCAAGCTGTTAGCGTTAGTGTATATGTATACGATTTATTTTTTTATTTTTTTTTTTTTTTTGTGACTAAGACTTAAAAATCTTAATACAGTTCTGCTAGTTGAAACTTTGGAATGTGCAAGAGGCGGACGACCAAGTCGGAGCGTTTATATACCTTAAAAGGACGCCAGTTGTTGCCCTTCCGATACCATGCAGAATCAGAAACGAGAGTTGTCCGGCGGATTGCTTTTCATTGTCTGTAGTTACACATCCGATCATGATTTTGGGGAAATAGAAAACCCTAAATATTACTGATGACTGTATGACGTCTTGAAGATGTCCCGAATAATCCTACTCTGGTGCCCGATTTTAACAATAGGCAATAAACGGTGTTTTACCCTGTTACTCCACGCTAATTTCTTGCTAGGTTCATCTGCTGACAAATTCTGGAAGAGATGGGGGGATTCAGAAAGTTTTCCTGAGAAAGATTGGGGGATGTTCTATTCCAGTCCAACTGGAGGGGATGTTCAAGCCAATGATTTTCGGTAAATTCTATAATAAAATGGAGGGAAAAAAAGCATTTTTGACGGATTACAGAAGAGGGTTCAGACCCTCTTAACATCCCCCTCCTCTGCTAGATCCGCGTAAGTATGATGTTGAATGGTCTGTAATGTTGGACCAGTTAACCCAGTTAGTAGATCCTGTGTTTGTACAATATAGGCATGTATAATATATGTATAAATATAAGAGATAAAAATCCTTTGACTGTCCTGTATAGAGGAACCAATGTCCTTAATAGAAATCGGAGAAGCTCGAGGTTCCCCGAACGACACTAAATTATCCTCAGAAGAGAAAGAAATGGATTCCATGCATAAATATTTTGACTGTGAAGCTATCGATTATGTATAATTGTATATTATTTATTAAATGGAGAAAAGTCCAGTGGCGGATTTAGCCGGGGTAGGCATGGGGACACGTAAAAGGGGGTGGGTGGGGGTTGAATGTCGCAAATTGTATATAATGGGCTTTTAAGAGAGAGAGAGAGAGAGAGAGAGAGAGAGAGAGAGTTTTATTGTGTTTTGTCAAGTATTTTATTCCTCATTCCTTTAAACATTAATTTCTTCATACATTAAACAACTGTTTCTTGTATAAGTGTTTATCATATATTCGTGTAAAGCCGGTGTGGCCTAGTGGATAAGGTGCTCGGTTCGTGATCGAGAGGTCCGGGGTTCGACTGCCGCCCTGGACACGCCGGTGTTCTGTCTATCGGACGAGACAGTAAAAACCGAGGTCCCGTGTCACGGTAGGCGTGGCACGTAAAAGATCCCTCACTGCTTCGGGTGGGTCTGTTGCAAAGGTCTAAATTTGTATGCAATGCATCAGGCAGATGCCGTCATGCACCATATACGTGAAATAATCGTGGAGTGACGTAAAACAATAATCAATCAATCAATATATTCGTGTATTATACAGATATTTACATGCATATACTATTAATTGGACTTGCAGCTATACATATATCACTGATCGACCTCTTAATCATGTCTTTGTTATCACTACAGAGAGATGGATTTATATAACTGTTTCACTTTTTTCCCAAATCTCTATGTATTTGTCTGTATGTAATACCTTATATATGTTGCTTGTTTGAAAATAAATATTTTTATATCAAAATTGTTGAAATTAGGCGGAATTCTTTATAAACTACACAATCCAATCAGTATTACTTATGTTATGTTGGAGGATTCAACTATGTTACAATATACTATATTATAGTACTATATACTATATTATAGTTTATCATATTACTACATCAATTAAACTCATAAAATTTGTGAGGAAAATACTATAAGATAATAAATTTTAAAGACATATACACACACACACACACACACACACACACACACATATATATATATATATATATATATATATATGTATATATATATATATATATATATATATATATATATATATATATATATATACTGACTTTCATATCCAGTGCTATTGGTATTAGCCTTTTTTCACCCAAAAATGATCAAACTTGCACATCCAACATCAGGACTTGTGAAAAAATTATACAAGGGAGCCCCTGCGGGAGGGGGTGACCCCTACCGTGCCTACAGCCCATCAACGATACGCTCCTCAATGAAACCTTCGATTTCATTGTGGTCTGTGCCCCGCTTCCTTCCCAGGCATATATATTTATGCATCCGCGTCTGAGATTTGTGTTACGACTATATCATTTAATTCTACATGTAACACTCATTTTGATTGGTTTAAAAATTAGTGGTATATCTCATCTAAGAAGTTTTTTCTCTGACCACGTAATTTCCGTAGTTTTTGTAACTATGACGTCAATATTCATATCACCGCGGCAGAAATTTAGAGATGTTGAGAAATAGCGCAGACACAACGTCGCAATTTCTGAGACTAGAAAACATGTTTGAAAGGAATTAAATGATAAGGAATGAATCTAGTAATATGTTTTTCGTTAAAGGGAGGTATACCACGAAAAAAAAAACCACAAAAAAGGACGGAAAACTGCATCATGCGCTGCAGTTTTCTGTCCTTTTTTGTGCTATATCTCCATCCAACGAGCAAAGTTAGATTCATTCCTTATGAAAATTTTGATATATTTTCTAAAGTAAACAATGTAATAAAGGATTATGTAAGAGAAAACAAGAAATTCATGCTGCGACGGTATCTAACAGATAAACTTAATAACATGTACATTTATGTATACATAAGAATAGTCCGTAGTGTTTATCGATAAATCTAGGTGTCAGCAAGGAAATTGCGGCCCTTACTAAAATTAATCAGAGCGAAATCTGATCAGTAATATGCGTTAAAAGATTAGTTCAGTCAGTACAGGAATAGTCTGGCTTGCACTGCACTCCTGCTACTCCATCATTACCATTCATAAGGGCTTCAGTTGCAATTTTGACGGGAAATTGAGAGCCACAGGAGGGTACCCCATGCCAACCCTTATTTGGACAATTTTGCCGAGGAAATAGATTATATTATCCCGTCTCTGGTAGCTCTCGTTACGGATCATGAGTATATTGAATGTCGTACCAGACATATCAGTACCGGGAGCTACTATAGACGGGGTTATTCAGTCTACGGTAAAAACTTAAGGGGGCAGGGTAGGGGTTGGCAGTGGCAGATTTAGTAGAGGGCCCTTTCGCCACATATTTAAAAGTGTAAATCCACATTTGGCACCAAAAATGGCTAAGTAGTTTGGTTAATACACACGTGCCCCCCCCCCCTTTTTTCAGAAATCCTGGATCCGCCTCTGTTTGATGACAAAATCTTGTCATCAAAGTGATCAGTAATTATCTGATCTGGAGGCTAGGCGTGTCTGTAACGTTTTCGATTGTTAAATCCTCCTTCTCGCTTCTGCATTTGATAGTTTCTGCAAGGTAATGATCACGCAATGTAAGTTATCGATCGATTTCTTTAACGACAGATACGTATCGGGATCGGAGTTTGAAATAAATCGTTTTCCCGGGAAAGATGGATGCGCCCATGGAAGCAGTTTCTGGTACGAATTAGTTTCTTTTGCACGGCTGTATTGGTCAAGGATAACATCTTACAAGCATACTAAATGGGCATTTTACATAGTGTAATCAAACCTAGCAAAATATGTCTATTATTTCCAAATGTCAATGAAGCATTTACTCTCCACCTAGCCCTAGCACTAACTACTATACTAGTACTAGAGTACATCTAATCTCTTTTGAGATTCTTACACGTGGCCATTTTATTATGCTGTCGTTTACTATTGCCACTCTCCAGAATCTCTTGTCAACCCTTCTTTATGTTATTCGGTTTTTTGTGATTTGACACCCCCTGTGTACTAACGATCAAAATCACCGTACAAACCTTTGTTTCCTGCAGAATGCAGGTCACAGATAATATCCAGACATATTTTCCTTCATTGTCATGCAAATTTTCTATCATATGCATTGTACAACACTGATAAATGTCCAGGTGAAAACAATAACACAAATCCTCTCTTCGATCGCGGCCATTTTGATCGTTAGTACCCAAATAACTTAAAGAAGGGCTGACAAGAGATTCTGGCGAGTGGCAGTAGTTAACAACAGAATAATAAAATGGCCACGTGCAAGAATCTCAAAAGAGGTTAGAGTACATCTAGACTATGACTACAGTACGTGGGCTCGTGGGCAATGAATTTACCTGTAGATGTTCATGCTTTATCGGCTGAATTTATATTTGTAATTAGCAATTGGGCCCTTTTTCCGTGAGCAGCATGGTCACTATACACTCATCTCAGTTAAATAACAATGCAGCCGACAGACAGTAGTCGGAGTTAGTGCTAGCATCAAATATGGTGGAATGTACATGTACTTATTCATAGAATGTTATATAGTTATACAGTTATACATGTCAAAGTCAGAGATTTAATTTTGATGTAATTTACGTTTTCACTGAAATCATTACTATATGACTAGCATCAAGAATTGCATATAGTAGCGAGCGATAATTACAATATATTTTATATCATTTTTAACTTTAAAGGCTAAAATAGGTAAACATAAACTTTTCATGACAAAATTGTTAATTTCTCTCAGGGAATCCAGTGTATTTATCCAGTACTAATTAATTATGTCCTAGTCCTAGACGGACTGCCCATCAGTCGCATTGCTTGGGCTGCCGTCTGATATTTGATAACAAGCATTCGGAACATTTGGAGTAAAGCATCGGACTTTATCATAGACAGCAATGCATATTCCCGGAGGTAAAAAGGAATTATTAAAATATTTTGTCATTCAAACAAATCAATTTTGAACACATGTTTTACACATTTCCAATCGTATTTTATAGTAAAACCCCCTTTGAAATGATACAGAAGAGCTTGAAGTTGTATTGACGCTAATGATAAACCCTGAGTTTTACCCCAATTGTCATAAACAGACTCCTTGGGTTTCTACGTAGAGCAATAGGGACAATGACGTCACACCGGCTTCAAGAATATCAAGTTGTCAGGTCCAAATTCAGTTCCAATTGAAACCATGGATGTTAAATATAGTTTCTGAATGTGGTTGATTTTGATACTGGATCAGTAATTTGAAAAAATCAGCATTGAGTAGGTAGATGGAAGGTCCTGGGACTGGGTCCAAGTCCCCTGAAGTGAATATCAATTTTGCCAAAAGAAGTTGAAGAAACTGAAATTGTGTATGACGAGTCTTTTTTCAGGATGAAGTTGGTGTGGAGTGACGTAAAGCAATAATCAACCAATCTCTCAGGATCAGTGCTTATTTCTATGTAAATCAATCCAGCAGAATTTAGCTTGGTACACCATATTAGCACTGTCACTCTTTATGTGTTATGATAAAAGGGATGGGAGGACAAAAATTTAGTATGGTATGGCTTTCAAATGTAACTGAACTGAAATAATGTGCAGGAACCAAAATTAAATGTTTTGACATGGTAGCCACCTGGGCCCCTAGATTTAAAAAATTAGGAGCCCGGAGTAGTGTTTAGCAGCCCATAAATAAATGCAGACTTTCCTAACTTTATTCAATTCCTCAAATATAAAGTTTGTATACTTATTTAAATTTAACTCCAATTACTTTAAACTTAAAAAAATGTTCTATTTCTCTTTCATTTTCAAAAAGATACTTAATCACATCACTTTCATCCTCTGACGCCTCTAAATATTTATCCTTTTGCTCTTCATCCAGTCTAATCCTACTTGTACTCTTCTCCCTATCTAACTATCTCTCTCCATTACTTTTCTCTTTTTCTGTATCTTGCATGCCATACTCATATATCTCCTGGACACCTTCCCCTTCATTCTGTCTCTCATTACTGTCATTCTTGTCTTTTTGCATTCTGCCTCCCATGAACTCTGGTCTACGAGACCATAACACGTTTGCATTCCAATGCTTACTTTAAAAAGTCCGACCAAACAAACCTTGATTTATCGCTGGTAAAAATTTACTAAAGTAAATATTTAAATAATACCGCAATAATGCTACATGTAGTATGAAATATTTCGATCTTTTAGAGAAATCAATAATTATGTTTTCCGAGTCTACATCGGCCTCCTCGTACTAGTTTTAGTGTGGGTCCTCGGCAACTTCAAACATTCCACTCACGGAGATGATGTAAGCGCCCGAAGAACATTGATATCAACAAAAGAAGCGCTCAAATGACTCAAAATATGATTGTACTAATAAATGTACTGTCAGTGCAACAGCAATAAACAGGTTGGGCACATCTCTCTAAAGAGAGATATTGCCCGTTTAGAGAGACATTTCATTAGCATTTAAAAGATTGTCTCTCTAAAGAGAGATTTTTTTCCAGCCTAACGCAGGAGTTCCTCAATACTAAAATTCAAAATTTTGGAATTTTGATTTGAAAATTAAAAGCGCACATCTTTACAATGTCCTTAACAATATTTGTAAAGAATGTTTGGATTTTCTATCAACCGTTTTTATGTTTATAGCTGGAGAAGTTTTACATCATTAAACTCAAAAATAGTACTTCCTACAGGTCAACATCTTTTACAAACATTGTTCAGTATGTACTGTAGGTTTGCAATTTTAAGTTTCAGGTCAAAATTATAAATTTTGATTTTTTTGTTTTTGGGAACTCGTGCATTAAGGTCGAAACATCCCTCTTTAGAGAGACATTTTTTTAAATGCCAGCAAAATGTCTCTCTAAACAGGGAATGTCTCTCTATAGAGGGATGTGCCCAACCTGATAAATGTTTACTAACACACAAGAATTTTTAGTCGCCATTTTGGGTGATCAAGTAGGAGGATTTCTGGAAGCAGAAGAGGTTGTCCCAGGCGACCGCTAATTTTAGTTACTGATGTTGATCTTATTAAAATTATTCACAGATAAAATTCACTTAAACAATGGCACCCTTCCTGGTCAGCTTCATGTGACTCCATCTTGATCCTGATAGTTGCACTTCTACTATTTTATTTCAAATAGTGGAATTTATATGTACTGCGTTAATTAGAAACAATCACGATATATTACAATATAAGAAACAATTAAGATATATTACAATTATAAAAAACAATCAAGATATATTACAATATAAGAAACAATCACTATATATTACAATATAAGCAAACTAATCTAAGTGTGTTATAGAATTACCTGGTACGGTAACAAGTAGAAAATCTTCTGTTTTTTGGACAAGGTTTCAGAATTTTATTTGCTTTGAGTCCACGATATTTCTGCACAGAAAATGTAGATCTATAACTGTAAAAACAAGACCTGTTATCTTTAAATCATGGACTGATAACTGATTCATTTATATCAATTCAACTATTTTTAGCTTGCAGAGAAGAATATCCAGAGAGCTACCGTCATACCCCAGTGTTGTAACTTGGATCACTACTTTAGAATCATTAGAGACAGGACTTGAATATTTCACATGTGTATTCCTTGTGCCAAGAACTTTCATTGGGCTTACCTTGTGTTTTACAGATTCTCAACAGCTGCAGAATGCAAATGTGGATATGATGGAAGGTACAGAGGGAGATTCAGGTTTCATGAGTCAATTGTCCGAATACAGCTCCATGAATTCTGTAGAAGATTCTTCCTCTAGCTCTGTCGTAGACGATAATTCCAGAAATGACGACATTTATTTCTTTGAATCTGATCATCTAGCTTTGAAGGGCAACCCAGACTATCAAGCATTACTAAAAACCATAGCGGTTCTGGAAGCTCAGAGAATTCAGGCAATTAAAGATCTGGACACTTTAAATCAATGTCGGAAAGAGGCTTTGAAGGACCCCATTACGTTTGTAGATAAGTTACAGCATGGTGTGGACCTTGGCTTACCTAAACCTCAGAAGCTGCCCGAGGTTCCAGAAATTCGATGGGAGAAGTATACAAGCAGTATGGATTTTGCTTCACTAGGAGTACCGAAGCATATGACAAGGCTGAAAAAGCAATTAGTGGGAACTGTTGGTAAGAACAACTAAAGGGGAATGAAATGTTTACAATGAATGATCCATCCATACACACAGGCAATTATATGGTATGGAGATGGGGGATGGTTACTCCCAACTCATCCCTAATCTCCTTACTATATGATTGCCTGTGTTCATACAGTACATTTCAAGTGTATAGGCGGAAAGTACAGAAACATTGGATAGTCATCTAAGTATATTAGAATTAGTTTACAATTTTGTCTACCATGGCTGTGTTGTTGGTAATTTTTCTTTTACACCTGTATTATAACCACAGTGATTTGTGAAAAAGTCCACAATACCTGGTTAAAGACAGCACAAGCCGTAGAAGGTTTAATCCTTCTATCCTGAGATAACTGGAATGGGATCTCCATTTCTTGTGCACTAGCTTTAAGTAGATAATTTCAGTATTGTGGGGAGGGTTACAGGGTTATATTTCCAATTTGCTGCTGTATATCCATGCTATGGATCCTTATTTTTTCAGATTCATGTAAAAGTGAGAGTGAAGATACCAAGCCTGGAAATTTCAGATCTTTTGGTGATGTCAGGTCAGAAAATTCTGTCACACTCGTGAGAGGACGGGTCAAGGATGAATCAAAGTCATCAACATTTAATCAATTGTGGACTGCAGAAGAGCAAAAAAGGTGCCATCATTATTGGTTATAAGGAATGCATTTTAATTTTAAGACTATTATCCTGAATTGGATTTTGTATCTAACTAGTATATTGGCTGTGTCTTGTCAACCAAAACATATTACTGTATGTGTACTTATTTTATTGGAATAGTAAGAACTACCCTTTGTGTGCTAAGGCATTTCTGTGCTTATACAAATGCAATCAAAGATACACAGAAGAACAGTTACGGGTCACATTTATTCATGTCTTTGCTAATAGATCATAAAAACCTCTACTTTCAACAAGATGAGCTGAAATTTGGTACAGTAAATAGATTACCTATACAGTAAAAAGTATATATATATACATATATATATATATATATATAATATATATATATATATATATATATATATGTATATATATATATATATATATATATATAAAAGCACAGGTAAGCGATAACGACCCCTTTTTCTCGAGCGATTTGCATTAACCTTCATTGAGGTTGATCCGATACTTATGAATAGTGAATGTTGTTACAATTTCCTTTTTTGTGCTTTTATATATATATATATATATATATTCCATTTGTAAGTAACAGAATCTTGGTATGCCTACCTTGAAGTTTGACACATAGGGAACCTGCTAGGTTAGAGTCACATTGGAGATCCTTAGAAATGTCTTGATATGGCTAGGAAGTAAAACTATTGCCCATGTTAGGACATGTTACAGATGAATATGTGTAGCTGCCACAATACAAATAAAGTTTTTGAAGTTGCAAAACAAATGAATAGAGAGCTTTTCATGATAAATTCAGTCCTGTGATTCAAGTATACCCAACAGAACTTTCATAATGGCTACAAAACCTGAAAGTATTGATCAATCTTAAGAGTTAAGTTTACATCAAAGTTTTGAAGTGTTATTGCACATAACCAAATTAAGAGATTGCAGTTATCATGCAAAGGTGTATCTGTAAATGTTACACTACCGTTCAACGATATTTCATTTACATGTATATATTTACTTAAAAAGGAATTTTTGTCATGCTTATGTACCTGATTTCAGGTTGGAAGATTTATTATTGCAATATCCCCCAGAAGAAGTTGAGGCAAAACGATGGCATAAAATTGCAGTTGCCCTTGGCAACAGGACTCCTATACAGGTACATGTAACAGGGCTAGTGTTCTCATTAGAACATTATGATCCATTGGTTGGTCCATAAAGTTTACCAGGTCAGTGTATAGATATGAAGGCTTAAAGGTGTCTTGAGATTGCAACAGGTCTACAAGACTTTCATGAAAATATTAATGTATTTTAAAATGAAAATCATGAATCCGACTTCCTGTAAATGATTAGTAAAAATTTCATATAAGAGATATTTTGAGATTTCTAATTCAGAGGAATTTTAGTTTTAAAAATGTAAACAATGTCATGAAATCTTTATTTTCAGGTGGCAAGCAGAGTACAGAAGTATTTTATCAAACTGGCAAAAGCAGGACTCCCTATACCAGGACGACTCCCTAACCTAAGTTTACACAAGCAAAAGGTAAGGGTAGATGTATGTAGAATGATGTTTGAAAGACATGATGTACAACAATTCAGGATTTTTATTTCTGAAAAAGTTGGAAGATTTGGTAGAAAATGTGTTCAAAAGGTTGGTGTTTTTTAGTTTGACAGAATTCAAAACCAAGCATCAAATTAATAGTGCTATGGACTACACTTTTACAGTCATAGCACTTAAAATATTACCTTTTTTATTGAATTTGGATAGAATCAGATGAAAAGTGATGAAAATATATAAAAAACTTAACTTGAGATATTTTCATGAAATTTCATGTAGACTAAATTTGATGAAATCATTTTATCCATAAGAGTATTTAAAGATTTGGATTCCAGTCAACCGGATCCCTCCAGATTGACTCTGATCTAAAAATGGGATACATTTGTCCAAATTTCCTCTGGCATTCATGCTCTCAGAACAAAACTGTAGTTAGTTTGAAATTATCGAAAGACCAAAGGTTATCGGGGTAGAAGGTCCTGGGATGACATCTGATCGAACCTTGCTGGTTTTTGGTCTCGATGTTAAAGTGAAAATCAATGTCACAGTAGGAGTTGGTATGTTAAAATAGCCTCACTGCTCATATCGGTGGCTCCGTTGCATAGGGCAAAATTTATCAAGCACCACTCCAAACATGTGCAAGCACACCAGACGTGTCACCACACCAGGAATGTCACCACACCAGGCAGATGCCACCATACCAGGCATGGGGCACCACACCAGTCTTGTAGCACTGGGCATGTGGCACCATACCAGCTGTGTGGCATCACACCAGCCATGTGTCACCACATATATATATGTGAATTACTCCTGACATGGTGTTCACCAATATTTTGTTGTTTACAGTCGAGTCACCGGCATCATAGATTCAACAGGTTTTACCATCAGCCATCCACATTCATGCAGTCCCATGAACCTCCAGTCTACATGTCAGAGGATGACCAGTTTGGGGACTTTATCTATGGTGAAAATGAAGATTCACAGAGTGGATATTTTGAGAACACCCCTGATGTGTCTGTAAGTATTATTAATAGTCATCTTGATGTAAAGTTTCTGTTTGTCCACCCTGTCTGAAAGAAATCTTGATTAGAATTTCCTTGATTAGAAATTTTGAGTGTTTGAGGAAACAAGTGTACTGAGATAAAATTTCCTATCTTTAGTGATTTAATTGATAGACTTAGGGACCAGGAGAGTAATATAGCAGAGTTTAACGAAAGTGCTGGTCCATTCGGTTGTCGGGTAAGGATTTTAAGAGGACTGACAGAAATATGTAATATGCTGGTCCAAATGTCGAACATAATTTTTTTCCAGTGTTTAGTCCACGTCTTATATTTCCCAAGTTAAAAATTATGTCGAGGATGCAGAATGGGTAAGACTTGTTTGTTGTTTTTAGATTCTCTAAAACTGCTATCAACTGATAAATTCAAATAATACTTTGAGAAACATTGGTTGCTGTCATTCCGATTAAATTTTCATCTATGGCTGTCCCTGGGCACAAAAAATAAAGAATTTGGAAGGGGTAGGGTAATATATAAAAAGAAACATTAGACAAAAAAAGAAAAAAAAAATTAAGGATATGTTTGTTTCCAATAACATGACCAACAGAACTTCTTCTTCTTCCTTTACGAAGTTGACTACATCTGAGTGATAATACTCTGGCTTAAAGCCCCTGATAAATTTTTATGTCACTTTTGGGATCAAAGTTTATCAGGATATTGTTGTATTTGTTAATTATACATGTACAATATATTGTTATGTCATGTTTTACTTTATATATACAATATATTTGCATTATAATTTCGTAATTTTATTTATTTTTAGGATGAGGAAGACGTTCCTCGTGAACTTTGGAACACGGCCGAGTACCAGGAACTCATGTATCTGAAGAGGATGAAGCACGAGAGGATCCAAATGACAGCAAGTTCTGTTGAGGAGCACCTGGGTTATAAGGTCCTTGTTCTGAAACTTCTTATAAATCAACTTTTTCTGTAAAACAGATTAATCTTAAACTCTAATTTTCCCATCTCCAGTTGAAACATTAAAACTGACTTAAAACATTAAACATATATCACAGTATCTTGTGAAAAATTGACCATGTTAATAAACCCGGTAAAAAGTTACATAGTTTTCACATTGTGTTACTCTCCTGACAGTGTTTCGATCACTATTAATTTAACAAGAGCAAAGCCTAGCCTGGCATAATACGCCCATTGCTTAGCTTGAAGGGGATCAGTTTGGATGAATGGCCAAGTTACAATCTAATACCTTGAAACACTGCATAAAGAAATCCAGAAAACTTTAAAAGCCATCATAGCGAAATATGAATTGGTACTGACCCTCATTGATATAAAGTAATATGCCAAGTTTTAATCCAATATCTTTAAAGATTGCAGAAAAAAGTGTGGGAAACTGTAAAATCCTTGAAAATTTCTAAATTTAAGGGCCGTAACTGTGGCAGAACTAAAGCAATTATACCCAAATGTGAACTAGTACTGACCCTTGCTGATATAAAGTTATATACTAAGTTTTAATTCAATACCTTTAAAAGCTGCAAAAAAAGTAATGAAAACTAAAATCCATTAAAATTTCTAAGTTCAAGGGCTGTAACTCTGGCAAACCAAAGCAATTATACCCAAATGCAAACTGGTACTGACCCTCAATAATATAAAATGATATGCCAAGTTTCAGTCCAATATCTTGAAAGACTGCAGAAAAAAGTCCGGAAAACATGACCCCAGACGGATGGACAACCCATAACTTACCTAATACATCCCGTCTTATGACGGGCATATAAAAATTCAGTCAGGTCTAAAGATGATGTTGCTGCCAAATTATATCAGAGTGCTTCTGGCAATGAGAATATTGATCGAATTGAAGGAGGGGAAACTTTTAGAATGAATGACGGCAATGATCAATTATGAAAAGGGCTATGTCATATTTGTGTCTTGCTCGTAATTTTAATTATCAGCAAGACAGAAAGGCCTTTTCTTTACACTCGTACGTTAATGATTATAATGGTAATTAGAGGTATATATCGTATTAGCTGTCAGGAATGTAAAAGATTTTATAATAGAATCCACACGCACTGTATGCTTATTTGAAATAACAACTCCGACACAAAATAATGTCATATTTTGCATCTACAATTTATCGGATATTTTTGTTTATCTGATTATTTTTTCATGCCAGCCATTAGATAAAATGGAATTCACTTTACAATAATTCATTTATTGATATAGAAAATGTGATAAATGTCATTGAACTACTTAGATAGTTAGGTAGTAGTTCTCTATTGGTTTTTAAGATGCATTTCTATGGTAACAAATAATGAATTATTGTGAAATATTCTGTTAAGCGTTATTTACAGGTAATGTAACATTATCTTCTCTTAACAGTGTGACCAGTGTAACTGTGAACCCATCATTGGCACCAGATGGCACTGTGCCGACTGCCCAGAATACGAGTCGGTAGATTTCTGCAGTAACTGTGTGGATAGGTAAATACCTTAAGTCTTTTTGTAGGTTCTGTCTACATGTATGCACATTCTTGTCATTGGTTCTTCCTTTAGTTAGTAAAACTACAAATTTAACTATTTCTTGGTAGTAGAAATCTACTCAATACTGTGTAAAATACATTGGATTGAGCTTAGTCATAATTCCTTTTTGCAAAAATCATATACTATTGTTTTCTATTTTCTGCCCATAAAGAACATTTACAACTCTTACAGTGGTTTGAAACACATATCAGTTAATCATCACTTTATTTAAGTAGTCTAGATTTCCTTGAAATCTCATCCAAACTTTAACATTGAAGATCCTGTATCATTGTTTCTCATGTATAACAGCAAATGCCAAAACAGCCCCAAATCAGCTTTTCTTGAGAATTCTAATGAGTTATTCCTTTAAAGTTAATTACCCTATACATGTACATAAATATCATACATCCCTTTAAATGCCATGTTTTATTTTTAAGTTTAAGTTCAATAAAATCTGTTTTGAAGTCCAAATTAACCAAGAATGTATGCAATCATTTCAAAGAAAGATAACTCTTGCAAAGCTGAAATATAATGACTATCCCACTTTACTTATGCAAGAGATTGAGGTTTACTTTGTTTCTACTTATAGTAACTTAGAGATTGGTCAGCATAACTCCAGCCATCGCCTGAATCCAGTGAGGAAAGCAGTAACGTCAGCCGTCATGGACAGTGACTATACCCCTAACTCCTTCATGCCAGGGGATTATAACTACTTGGATCCTAATTATATGCCTGCCAGCTAACAGTTCTCATGTGTAGTCACAGCCATTTACAGACTGTAAGCCTGCCAGCTAACAGTTCTCATGTGTAGTCACAGCCATTTACAGACTGTATGCCTGCCAGCTAACAGTTCTCATGTGTAGTCACACCCATTTACAGACTGTATGCCTGCCAGCTAACAGCTCCCTGTGTGTAGTTGGAATCATCTACAGACTTATAGTCTTAGTCATAGACCAACCAAACATCTGCCACATAGCAGCACCTTATGTATTCACAGTCATAGACACCCTTATGTAGTCAGATATAGACATTACACAAACTAAACGTCTACCAGCTGACTTTTCTTTATGTGTACTGGTGATCACTGGCAACCAACAAAAAAATGTGTTTTTTTTTCACCTCTGGGAAATGTGTGGCTGAGCAATTTGGAGGATTATGGGATAGATCCTCCCCACTGGTTTTTCAGTTTTCTAGTCTTAAATAATGAGATCTGGGTCCGGCGCCATAATCTGAGAATATACTTAAGTCAAAAATTTCATTCTAATTTATTCCATTATCAAACATTCAAATAAATTTTAATGCAGAATGGTTTAATTCTATTTATCAGTAGAATAAAACTAAATAAAATCCAAATCCTAGTTATTAATTCATTGATGAACAGAAGAATATGAATTTTTGACTTAAGTATATTCTCAGTTTATGGCGCTGGACCCCGAGGTCAAGGTTGATGGAGCCTGAAAGCTCAAACAGCCACTCAGTAACCACTAAGTGTCAACATTAAAGCATACATACAAAGTGTTAACTTAACATTTATCAATAAAACATAATACATATTTTAATATAATACTGTTTTTCATAATTTCAAACAAATGCATGCCTTCCTCAAGGTTGAGCCATCTCAAAAGATAGTCTGAGAAATCATGCTATCATCAAGATCAAGACATTCCAATCACCAAAAGGCATGCTTTCCTGAAGGTAAAAGCATTCCAATGGTCAGTTTAAGAAAGACTGCCAACTCAAAGTTCAAAGAAAGTGTATTATCATCTAAGTCCAGAAATTACACAGCTTGATTTAGGAAGTCTGCCTTTTCCATATATGAATGTTTCCAAACATCCTTCAAGGTTTAGGTGTTCCAAAGGCCAGGTTAAAATTGTTTGTGTCAAATCCATACACTGGGGTGCTGGTAATCTTTAAAGGAAAGTTTCCCTCTGAAAAGAAGAAGTTTTTTGTTTGAGTGTAAAGAACCTATCTCTTACAAAGAAGTATTTTCTAAATTAAATTTCTTAATTTTCCTTCTAGCAGAGCAGGCATATATATTTGCTATATTTTTACCTGTGGATTTCTAATCAGATTCTGGCACTGGAACTCTTTTACACCTAAATGGACCTCATTTAAACTTGGTATACAGTGTGTGTAAGGTATGTTTATCTCAACAAAGGAGATTCCTGTTCGTCAAAGATTTGGAAGAGTTACCTGTCTTAGGAATAGTTCATCAAAATTTTGATAAATATGTATCAGAACACAATTTTTGCCAGAAAAGGTTGCAAAACTTAAGTTACTCAAGGATCTAGCTGTACTGGTCTCACTGCTACACCTCTGGTTTAAATACTTTTACAGGTGATACAAGTTTCTTGGAATATCATTCTCTAATTTTCCATCTTAAGCATTTGTGTCTGTTTGAACATAATGTGTTGTAAATGTATAGAGAAGAAACATTTGTTTTCATTCATTTGGTATAAAAAATATATATCTAAATTGAAGGATGAAATGGGTCATATCAAGTATAATGTGATATATATGTAACTTCTCTGTAACTTACTTGGCGCTGAAGACTTAGAAACAGAGCTGCTGTGAAGAAAGTTTGTAGAGCCATCAGAAGACCTCTTCAAGACGTCTAATACAGAAAATATAAACAATGCAAACAGATCATCTATACTAAAAATCTGTGTACAATTCACTTTGGAATCTCTAGGCAGAGTTATTCAAATACAACGACTGCTGAACGTATACGTCATACAACAAGATCCAAGAGCACCACTTTTAAAGATGATAAAAAGAACATTTTTGAAATGCATAGTTTACAGAGTAAATAGTTTTAGTGTGGTTTGGTTAACATCTGAAATTGATGATGCTTCATGTATGCTATTTTTGCTACAAGGTTACTAGATTATAGATAGTGAGTTATAATTTCGCTTCATTTAAAGTTCTAGACTTTAATCAACAAAGATTCTTTGTTGGTCTACCACAGCTGATTGTATTGTACATATCCAAATCTGAAGCAAGATATGAGGTAGGTGCCATTACAATAGTACAAGTAAAAAAAAAAAAAAAACAGACAGATGGGCTGTAAACTAGATGCTTATGAAACTTGATTCTGGGGGCATTAAAACTTTGAAAAGATCACAACAAAAATTCAATATATACGTATAAATAAGTGTTAACCTTATGAAACAGATATATATATATATGTATGATTTTGGAGAGGAAGGCTCGATGGAGAATTAATACGACCTTGATGAAGTTGGAACTATTTTAAGAATACATGTATATTAGAGAGCTGATTGGTCAAAATGCATGTATGTGACCTAGACATTCCAACCTGCTCTTAACTTCTACTGCTGTCTGTTTCATAAGGTTAACACTTACCATCACAGGACTGTAGAGTCATATTGAAGCTGGTATTATTTATATGTGTTGATGCACCGTCGCCTTTCCCTCCAACTGTTGACTGGGTGATCATCTTCCTTCGTAATGTGTCATACATGCCCTGGATATAGATAAGGAGCTGGGGTTAGTTGTTCGAAACTTTAACCGCTGGTTAAGTTAACAAATGGTTAAACTTCATCTGACTATATCTTTGAGATGAGAAGACTTGTCATAGTGTGTATACTGATTTGTAGCATATGAAGCACACTTTGTAAAGTAATTAAGATTTTTATACAGAAATCTTTTAAATTAAATTATTTGTCTTTCAAACTTTAACCACTGGTTCAGCTAACCAGTGGTTAAAGTTTCAAGCAACTTTCAAGCAAACTTCTTTATGCCCTTTTCAGTTTGTGACTATTCTCGGTAACATTTGATACTACCTAGTGCTTTCTATCACCCCCTCCTCTCACACACACACCTCTTGTCTGTACCTCACCCCTCCTTTTCCTTTTTTATGACCTTTTGAATTTATGAAACTATTTCCTGTAACATTGGTATTACCTATTTGTCTCTATTACCCCTTGTTCATACTTCACCCCCCACCCTATTCCTTCTTTATGACAGTGTAACTTTCACCTGTCGTTTTTGATATTGCTTATTCTTTATGACAGTATATTTTTTACCTGTAGCTTTTGATATTGCCTATTCTTTTCTGTCAATTTATCTGTCACTTCATTCATCTTTTTCTTTGTGTTTTCAATCTCCTTCTTTGAATCTGCAATATACAAAGCCAATTTATTTAAAGCTGCATCAGCAAAGTTGTACAACAGATTTGGTCATAGCTTCATGGTAACCTTGGACATAGGAGTAAGTTCTTGACTCAAGGTCATGACATACTGAAAACATTTTTTGATGAAGCACAGTCCTGCTACTTTGACCTTTGGTTTCAAATGCAGTTGGGACTCTGCTTTGGTCATAAGCAAAGGCTGTCCAGCACTTCTTAACAAAAAATTAGGGCTAATTTTAAGGCTAAAATTTCAAAATTTTAGGGAAAATTTAGTGCTCAAATTAGGAATTTTGTAACAAAAATAAGGAATATGAAGGTATTAATTGACTTACCTTTGCTCTTTTGGCAAAATAGAAACTAACATACAATACTTTACTTGTATGAAAGATGTTTCCCAGGGGTTCAGTGTCCCAGATGCTGTTGGCTGTCACCTTAAGAATTACATCTCTGTCACTCAGTCACAACCAATAACAAACTGGGCACTTCTATCCACTGGTCAACTGCCTTCACTGTCTACTCTGAATTAGAACTAAAAACTACATTAAAACACACATGAAGTATTCATTTAGTCAAAAATGTTTTGAAGAATTGGAAAGGATATAAAAAAGTAGGAATTGGCATAAAAAATTAGGGCTTTTTTAGGAAATCCCTTTGGATTTTTCATTTTTTTAAGGAATTTTAACAAAAATTGAAAAAATTAGGATTTTTTAGGAATTTTAGGGACGCTGGACAGCCTGTAAGCATTCCAAATGCTTAGTCTCATGACTCTGGGTTGAAAAACCATCGTGTTACAGTCTGGAAACATTTATATAAGAACGAAATCCTTTGACCTGAACCTTTCCAAAAATGGACAGACAGACGGGAAGAAACCAGTTTACCCTCTCCTTTCCTTACAACTATAAAAATCCTACAGAAGTCATTTTCATCACATGTCTGCACGATACATAGCTTTCTAATAGAAGTTCATTTTATAACGATAACCATGTATGATTTACCCAACTTTTTCGCCACCAATGAAAAAAATGATTATTAAACTACGTTTATATGTATGTGTGCTTTAGGAATGAGTCACTAGCATTTTGGCACATGTATAACATTCATTATTTCTGACAAAATGATGAATATACCTTTTTATCATGAACATGAATTAATAAAAACTTGCACGCGACTCCCTCCGCATAGCAAAAAGGTGTGTACGAGTATGTTTTATAATTTCATTTGCCTAATTTTTTTCTCGTTCATTCGTGTATCTTTTCAATGCTAATAATTAGCGCTGGTCATCTATCAAATTTGTTATAGATGAGTCATAGTACAGTGGCGGATCCAGAATTTCCGAAAAGGAGGGCCCACATGTGAAAGTCAAGTATTAACCATAACACTCGGCCATTTTGGGTGCCAGATCTAGTGTTTTACTCATATTATTTGAGTGTTTTCAACCTTACAATCTATATATGCTTTTAAAAATTATCCCCCCCCCCTAATCCCACTATTGTAGTATGGCGGCATGGACAACTCCGTTAATTATTGAAAGAGTTACTAATGTCGGACTGAATCTGTATGGAAAGTTTGGCATTGCAAATTCTTACACTGAGTGTGTTTAATGGATTTTATTCAAACTTGGCATGAAGTAAGGTAATAAAATTTACATTTCATTGATGTAAATTTCAGTCACCGAATTCCTGTGAATGTATTCCAATGATACTTTATGTTCATACTACTGATACTACCAGAGACAGAAACAATGTTATCATCGATGTCCGCTGAAGGTCATTCCTCAATATTCACAATGTCAAGGCCGTGTGCTTTGTGTGAGGAATCCAACACAAAACCTTAGCATTATACAGTTGAACACCCCTCTTTTTTCGTGAAGTAAGTGCACATGGTGATGCATTGGCGGATTAAGAAGGGGTTGTAACACCACCACCCCCCGGGCGGTCTTTGGTCGGAAAATTTTGCCCCCAAAACACTCAAGGTCAGTTTCAACCATTTTAGGCTGCAACGCGCCTCCCCCCCCCCTTTCCGGACCGAAGAGTGCAAAACATTATTCATTGGAAGCTGCAGCCCCTTTTCAAAAACAACTAGATCCGCCTATGGTGATGTATAATACTTACTTGTATATTGTGTTTTCACCGCTGAAAACTAGTTAAGGAAAAATATAACGCATGCGAGATATGCATGAGTGCTTCATTTAAAGTTATCAGTTAGGCTATGACAAAGGATTATTAACATTTCAAGGTGACCTATTTTTTCACTGACGACAAAAAAAAAAAAAAAAAAAAAAAAAAAAAAAAAACAAAAGAAAAAGGAAAAGAAAAAAAAATAGAAACGGAAGATGACTTTTAGAGACAGAATCCAGTCATGTATACCGAAATATAACACAGTCATGGTTAAAAATAACAACTATAATTTACAAACCATAAAGTGTTGTCGACAATGCACAGACAGACGGACAGTTACAATTCCTTTTTTGATAATAATTTTTACAGCTAATGGCTTGGCATGGGTTTTTCTTTTACTCCTGTTTAACTCCCCCTCCTCCCCACTTTTTTTCTCTAGATGAATTCCCTCTCCATTGGAATCCACGTGTAAAAAAAATTATCGCACTTTCAATGTACATCTGTTACGATTAATGTGGGAAAGCTTGGATAACATACAAACATAAGCCATGGTAAAGCAGACCCGAGTGTAAACATAAGTTCATTTTTACCTCCACATGCAGTGGCGGATCCAGAATTTTCGAAAAACAAGAGGCCCAAGTGGGCCTATATCGCTCACCTGAGTACCTAGATGATTAGTCATGCAGGAAGGAAGAATTCAAGACCAGACCAGAATAAAAAACAATACTTTTTTGCACATCCATTCAGGTGATTTTGATATTAAGCATTTGCTTTGTCTCTGCAAGATGTAATTCAGGGTAACAAGTTTCTCATTTTCTTTAGGCGGGGCCTTTTGTTGACTGATTTCAAGTCTGGGTCATGAACAACAATGGTTTCAAATATTTTCCAGATCCAACTTAAAATGGCCTAATTTCATATGTTGAGTGTTGAGAAACATCTAAAAACTTATTTAGATGTGTAAAGAAATGAAATATGTACCATTGTGAGACCTAGTTTTTAGACAAGGTGGCATTATCTGTTGACCAATTTGGATGAAATGTACAAAATTGATAGAGGACCTATAGTACTTCATGTATACCATGTTTCATTAAAATCTTTCATGTGGTATAACAGCAGAAGTCACAAATGTGAAGAATTGTCCCTATACACCCTCATTTGGAAGTCTTAAAAAATTCATAGAAAATCCAAAAATTGAGATATTGTCACAATTCTTTCAAAGTAACATTCCTTATCATAATCATGGTCATAATAATCCATAAGAAATCATCACTATCAATTAACTAGGAAATATGACACCTTTCTGCATTGAAATCACCAAGTCCAAACAAATGTCGAAAAAAAAAAAATTTGATTTTGGAAGGGAACCAAAATGACAAGACATCTTCACTTATCCCTCTATATCATTTCTATGCATTCTGTTTGTCTCTGTATACAGCCAGTATGAAGAAGAATACTGTCAAAGGAGGGTACTCTTTTGTGACCTACTTTTGACTATGGTGGCACCACCTGTAAAGAGGATTTATTTAAGAGATTTATTAAAGTCCTTCGGACAGTTTTGCAAAAAAAGTTGAAAATGTGAAAAATGGCCAAACCCCCCCCCCCTTTTTTTTGAAGTCTAAAATAATTCATAAAAAATCCAAAAATTGAGATATTGACAAAATTCTTTCACAATAATATTCCTTACCATAATTATGATCAAAATAATCATTAAGAAATCATCAATATCAATTAACTGAAAAACATGACACTTTTCTGCATTGAAATTACTAAGTCCAGAAATGCGTCAAAAAAGCGTAAACTTTTATTTGACGGACCTTAACCCCGAACACAATTTTTGATAATCCATCTTTATAGATTGTTGAAATGCAATTACTTTCCCCATTTATGCACTGGTTCTGGAGAAGAAGATTTTTGAAGAGGGGTACCCTTTTGGGCACTTTTGACCCCGCCTTGGATCCACCCCTGAGGGAATCTGGATCCCGAACACAATTTTAGTAGGGAACCTTGAGTACATCATTTATACAAAGTTTGATTCAAATCTGCAATGCAGTTCCAGATTAGAAGTCAAAAATATGAAAAAGTTACCGACGGACGGACGCCGCACTATGACTATAGCTCACTTGAGCCTTTGGCTCAGGTGAGCTAAAAAGGGGAGTTGTGAAAGTCAAGTATTGGTCAAATTACTTAAGTCATATGCCATATTTGGAGTTTTACTCTTGTTTCCGATTTCAATCTTATCAAAATTCAATAATATGTATTAGTGCAGGTATTGAGCGTTTTCAAACTTATCATCTATATATGCCTTGTAAATTTGTGGTGAAAAAGGGGGTCTGCCTAACCCACCCCCTCCCTCTTAATCTACCACACATATAATGTGTCCATGTATCGACATGGAAACCAGTTGACAAAGATATATAGAGGTAGCTTACTCGTGAAACAATAGGTCTCGGGGTCACGTATCTCACCTTAGAATCTAAATAAATCAGTCCAGTATCTACGAATTTTTGTTCTATACATGTATGTTGTCTTAATTAAAATCAAGATACGTGTAATTAATTCCAAAGCAAATGGACCCACGGTGGTCTCTTAAATATAACGTGACATAGGATATCTGTTTAACTGACTCAACCAAGGAGAGGAAATTGCAATGTTCGAACCGACGGTTTCTGGGTCTAAGAAAGAAAAGAGAGGAGTTACTGGCTCAGTTATGTGGCAGAAGTCACCATGAAGCTATACATACATGAATATAATAAGCACAAAAACAACCTAGCTACACTGGTTCTACACCTGCTTTATTCCCCAATAAAAACTTCCCTTTATCACGTTCGGCGTGTTAGAATAATCAAATTCAACAATAAATGTTTAAACCCATACCGCCTACACTCGTATGAAGGCAGTCACTTTATCTATATAAAGTCTTTGGTTAAATAGTAAAAGTTTGATGAAGAAGATAAATGAGATATTCTGTAATGACAAATTGCAAAGAAACTATTTAAGTTAAAAAAAGGGGGATGGGCGTTGCAAAACAATGATGAATAATTACAACTCTGGCGTTGGATAGTCTATCTCATCTTCGCTTTTCTTCTTTATGATATAAAGGAAGTCCTTCCATTATATAAGAAAGAACATCACCTACGTTACACTGTACGCTCATCGGTTAATGTCAGGGAAGCAAGATCGATTGATTGATTATTGTTTTACGTCACTCCAAGATTATTTCACGTATATTTTATAAGGTGACGGCATATTCCTGATGCACTGCATCGGACTCACCTGAAATAGTGAGGGAATTTTTGTGCGTGTGTTTGCTACCCCTAACGTGATATGGGATTCAGTTTTCAATGTCTCATCCAAAAGACATGGCACCGGTGTGCCCCCAGCGAGATTCGAACCTAGCTGGAATCACACGTGCAGAACACATCATCCACTGTCCTACAAAGGGCAATATCTCTTGTATGCCCTTTAATAATAAATTCCAATCGATCGGGTCTGTGTATTCTCAGGGACTCCTTTTGGATATCTGACCTTGGGTTAAGGGTTGACATGCTCGAGAGAATCCCTTCCAATTATTAACATTTCTACTAAGTATAAATTATTATAAAGAAGCGTGTAAACATAATATGTCGGACAAGAAAATTTCTCCCATACTGAAAGTGACGTTGAATACATGAATCTCACTGACGGAACTATTCTATCAAGTATAAAGACATTCTACTACTGTCGGTAAATTAATCCAACGTTGAAATAAAGTCACCAAGTCAATACAAGAAAGGTTCATACAAGTCCTTCTGCTCTCTTCCTAAGAATCCATTTGTTGTTTCCTAGCCTTTGCCAATGGACCAATCAAAAGCATTTAGATTCATTGTATATGTTTCAACATCTAGTGACGCAGTGCCTCGGTTTAGTTAACCATGTCAGAATGATTGGTCTCTAGGTTACACAGTGAGATAAGAACAATCTGTCAGGTTACTATCCCGATGTATCATCTGATATCTACACGTTAAGTCACGTGTCGATTTGGCTCAGTGGAAAAGACGTCCGGTTCCTGACTAAAAGGTCCCGGGTTCGACTCCCGCCATGGGCACACCGGTGTCCCGTCTGCCGGATGGGACAGTAAAAACCGAGGTCCCATATCTCGGTAGGTGTGGCACGTAAAAGATCCCTCACGGCTTCAGGTGGGTCCGTACGTAGCATATGTATAAATTTGTGTGCAATGTATCAGGAAGACGTCCTCACTATATACTGGAAATAATTGTGAAGTAATACAATAATCAACCACTCCATCCCCCCCCCCCCTAGGGGGAGGGGGGTTACCACTGTCACCTCAGTCCAAACATTCATTATGGACAGTAATAAATAATTTTACGTCAAAATAGTGTAGATGCATAGGTCATGTTCTAATTTTTGAATTTACTGCGGGGGGGGGGGGGGGGGGGGGGGGGGGGGGGGATTTACAACCCCCAAGTAAATTCAAAAATTAGAACATGACATATAACTCAAACCCCAAGTCCTTTGGAAGTTATTTGTTTCTTAAATATTGTATCTTGTGCCTGACTTCATAATTATGTCATATATAGAATGGACCTACCAAAAGAAGTGAGTGACTTTTCACGTGCCAACGTACCGTGAAATGAGACCTCGTCTTATAATGTTTCATCGATTCTGAAAAATCAAAACGGACAGCCGGGTCGTCACATTGGAAGTGACGCAAGATACTACAGACACCCCCTCCCCCTCACGATGAACTATCGATACAAGCAAGTATACACATACAGCATGGGCCGAGGAATAATTACTCATACATGTATACTATATAATGTCTTGCACTCTGACAATAATAGTCACATCAATTCCACGGAATTTGCCGACACCATTCGGAATCGGCCGAAGAAAATCATAAACACGAACGAACGCGGATATTCTCGTTTACTATAGATAATTTGCGGTGATACTATACGGAATGAGTCGACATTATACGGAATCGGCCGAGTGATACAGTTTTAATAGACTTCTATTCGGACGACACCGGTGTTATCCCATTATACGGCATACGTCGACACTACACGGAATTAGCCGAAGTTTAATGGTTGAAACGTCTATAAGAATCTTCTGTCGTATACTCGCATGATCCCATGTACATCTTTTCCTATTGTATTTTTTATATTAAACTGTCATATTTTCTTTACACTGTGAACTATATTCAGCCATGAGCATAATTCATATTGTATTACAGCGCATTCTGAAACTATACGGAATTGTTCGAGGATTGACGAGTTAATGATCCAGGAAGATGTGTACATGCTCACTATTTCATGTCACTTTGCCCCATTCTGTATGTTGCAGATAATACGTGTACTTTGTTTCCATCAAATTCGGAACGACCAAACGGGCTTATCCATCCTAGCACAAAGAAAACGATGTGCGTGCTGATCTGCAGGTGTATTGACTCGCGGTAAAACAACCCAACCTCTAGCACACAACGTGTAGTACACAGTATTAACTGCATTCACGATCAGATCATTTTAAGAACAAATACAAGTGTGGAGAGTTTATCCGCATGCAACTTGTCAACAACTGTGTTTCAGACATTTAAAGGTTGCCATACAATGGATTTAAGAGTTGCTATTTATAGTCTGACCCTGATAAGACGGGCTGCCACAGTGCACTATACATGGTGAAACAACAGCTGTCAACTTATCACATTTCTCATAGCTGACAGACCATGTGACTCAGTGCTTACCTGAGGGGCCCCGAAAGGGAACTTCCTAAACAATTGGCTCTAACATTTGGATGGTATTAAACAGTAGTGTTAATACATACACTTCTGATTATGGCTTTTAATACTTTTATACAATTTTTTGGACAGACTTGATGTGTAGGGGATGGTTGTCGAGGGGATGTATATTTAAATTTTTGTCTATGATTGATTTGATTTTTCACATGTGATCAGTTTGTCACCCCAATGAGACCCTGGGCAGGTTCGGCACATGTTAATAGTGGGGAACACAAAAACGCTGGCGACTCAATAATCCCAAACGGCACAGTTATAAACTTATAGCAAGACATGGTGATATCGCTTTGTACAGTAGGGTAAGATTCAATTTATTAACGATTAATTAGACTAATTAATAATCAGATGTGACTTGTATGATTAAAGTGATTACACTTTACATGACTGTACATATATAGTGTGGATTTTAATTTTGTATTGTTGCATTTGATATTTCTAACATGCCGTGATAAAAGGTAAATCCACAGTGTTTATAAATACATGTTGAGCTATTGTAATATCATATGCTTCTATGTCAAAAGATATAAACGTACGTCAGTTAGGCGGTGGTTACAGAATTAATGAAAACACACCTTGATATAAACATGGGGGAACAATTAATATTTCATTTTTGTAATTTACCTGTGCAATAGTTGATTGCTTTTCGGAGATAAAAAAAAGATCATAAGACTTTCTATAACGACTTGGACGAGAAGATATTTTGTAGAGACAGCCTTTATAATGCGATTAATGCTAGAAGTCTGTATAAAGTCTGTCACATGAAGGCTGATTAAATCATTACTCGTTACAACGTATGGATTCAGGCATGAGAATGAAGGTCGGAAATTCGGAAAAATAGATTTTCATTAAACTTTTGCTGTGAAAAGAGTAAATATTTGAATTCACAATCCAAGGACATGGTTGGATCCCTCCTTGAAAATTTATCTGTGGTGAACCACTTTAGACAAAATTTTTGCATCCGTGTCATATCGATCTATTACGAAAAATGGGGGGGGGGGGGGGGGGGGGAGGGTATTGTATTTTATATACAGTGAGACAAAACTGTTCAAATCTTAGCAATACTTGTAAACATAATGTATACCTGGTACATTACAAATGGTTAATATGCACTTTGTCACTGACCAAATTTACTGCGGAATAACATGACCAAAATATGCCATCTTTAAAACAAGGATGTGATTTGGAATCCAAAAAAAAGTTGAAGAATTGTGGGGTTTTTTTTCACCTATATCGCACTAGCACTACAAATGTACATGAACGCATGGTTGAACTTTTGACCCATTGGCGTAAGAACTGGGAAAGAGGATCAACTTTAATATCACAAAAATTAATTCTCTGTTCTGGTCATCGAAAACGGGTGTAATAACGAAATAGGTCCTCACATTGACACAAAATAGTACTTTTTACTTGCTTCCTACACCCTCTCCCGACACGCTATCGAGCATCTGGCTATGAGTAAAGTAGGGTTCTGGTATGTGCACTGGACCTGGCAGATTTTGATGAACACGAGGTCAATCGGATGTACAGCCGATAGGACTAAGGATTCAGCGAGAGGTTCGAACTTGCGAGCTTCCTGAACTCTCGAATCACTATGGTAAATAAACCTTGATTTTAAAAAGAAAAATGCACACATAAAAAGAAGTAAAACTGATCATCACTCATAGGTCAATCTTTACCAGTCCCTGGCGTGTAGTCAGTGAAAGTTGAGAGGGTGCGTGCATGTTTCGTTTGTTTTGCTCGTTAATGAACTATACCTGGATGTAATCGCCTATATGATGGCAATCGGTGTTAAGTGTTGGAGGAAACCGGGAAGAGCAGACCTAGGGTAGCGGTAAAGCGCTAAGCTTGTAGTATGGGGAACCCGGGAAGAGCAGACATAGGAAAGCGGTAAAGCGCTAAGCTTGTGGTATGGGGAACCCGGGTTCAATTTCTGAATAACGCCAAGATGTTTAGAAGGATGGTAATCCCTGCTTCAATGTTTCGATGTAATTGTAATGTATAGTTGTTGAAAGCGACTAATACCCGAAACAATCTATGGACAGGCGCGAATCCAGAAATTATGTCAAGAAAGGGTCCACCCCAATGAATTCTCCGAGACGGGGTCCTTCTATGTTTTCGTGTGTAAAATTCTTTATTTTACGTAGAAGTATGACAACAAAAGTAATTTTCGCCGAATCTCGGGATGGGTGCAGACCCACTGTCCACCCCCTGAATCCGTGCATGACTGAAGGGGAGAGACAACAGTGAATACATGTATATGTCCCGCGTTTGGACTTCATTTACCCTAATTGGGATTAATCGTAAATTTGGTCTAAAAGTCAGAAGCATAATCTTTTTTCTTTCTCTCTAGCGGCCATTCCAGTACTTTTAAAAGAGGGCGGATGGGTTCCAACTTTCAGCGGCAACATTTTGGATCCCATCTTCAAAAATAAATCCAAATGAAAAGGCTCAAGTGAGCTTATATTGCTCACCAGAGTACAATTCCTTTTTTTCACTAACAAGTGACAGCTCTTAGGTTAAGAAATTCAAAGATACAAATATATTGTCTTGCTTATTATTATTTTTTTGACAACTGACAAAAGAATGTCAATTTAGCCTCTCTACAAACAATAAATGAAGAAAATGATACAAAAACAAGTGGAAACAAGCTGTGTTTGTGAAACACTAATGCCCCCGGCAGCACCAAAGTCCAAAAAAGTTATTTTCAGCATAAAGGTCATTGTCAAGGTCAGAAGGTCATCCACCTTGGTGTCATTTGAAGGGGCTTCGTTAGTTAAATACACATGTCAAATATGAAGTCTCTATTCCCTCACAGTTCAAAGGTTATAGCCAAGGTTAAAGCTGACAACTGACAGGCAAACAAATAAACAGACATGAAAAAAAATATATGCTCCCCGATCTATCCATCTGGGGCATAAAAAATTGCCAGAATTCTTTTTTCCATTTTCTTTTTCTTCCTTTTAGGTTAAATTAAAATCTTGTTTTGGTGTAAAATCAACAAGAAATGTTTTGTCTATGAACAGGTTCCCTTCAGTATGCCAGAACTGGCCTATGTAAAAACAAGAGCAACGCTTATAGCGGGGCATGATACGCCCGTCACTTAGCTTGATGGGGATCAATTTGAATGAATGGCCGAATTACAATCCAATACCTTGAAACACTGCATAAAGAAATCCGAAAAACTGTGAAATCCTTGAAAATTTCTAAGTGCAAGGGACATAACTCTGGCAAATTCAAAGCAATCACACCCAAATGCAAATTGTTATTGACGCTTATTGATATAAAGCAATATAGCAAGTTTTAATCCAATACCTTTAAAGACTACAGTAAAAAGTCCGGGAAACTGTAAAATCCTTGAAAATTTCTAAGTTCAAGCGCCATAACTCTGGCAAAACCAAAGCAATCATACCCAAATGCGAACTGGTACTGACCTTTGTTGATAGAAAGTTATATACATTTTTTCTTACCCCAGTGCCAGATCACAGTTTAAAAGGTGTACAACTTCAATCATACTCTTTCAAATACCACCATATTATCTACATTTGTTTAGGTTAAAAACAAGAAGCATGGACAAGTTTTCTTGACCCCACTTATTTTTCCCTACCCCAGGGGCCAGACCCTAGTTTAAAACCCAGGTGCACATTTTCAAGTCATATCCTTTCATATACTATCACAAAAGCATTTGTACCTGTCATAGTTAAGGAGGAGAAGCGCAGACAAGATTGTGTACCCAGCTTTTAAGTTTTAACCAGTCCTAACTAAACAGTATGGTCTGTATCTTGTTAACAAGGTGTGGACAGACCCACGGACCCAGAGACCCACAACTCCATACCACATTATGTCCCTCTATGAGGGGCATATGAAAATCACCTGAAATCAGGCTGATTAATGACAAACTTCAAACAGATGTCAAATGTTTTTTTGCTAATTTGAATGAAAAAACAAATTTGAATCTTACATCTTTCTACAACACTCAGACACCATTTCTGTTTTAGTCCGTGCGAAGATGGACAACAAACAAAATGCTAAGACATTATAGGGTAGCTTGCTTGAACCTTTGGCTCATGTGAGCTTAAAATACTTCCAAATCTAGATTTCGGAATGGAACAAAAAACAGCAACACTTTTAAGATACTCTTCTGGATTACTCTGATGCTGATGCCCCCCTCAGACGCACCCTTTGATGGATCTGATTAAAAAAACAACAACAATTGTAGGGAATTTTTAGTACTTAATACCTACGAAGTTTCATCAATATCTCTCCATTAGTTCTGAAGGAAAAGTCTATCACAGTTTCCTATTATATGTTAATAGTATATACATGTACAACTTCATTCCCATCCAATTTTATCCTTCTTGACAAAGAAGTCGAAAGTATGAAAAGATTATCGACGATAGACAGATGGGCCGACAATGGATGGACAATGGACGTATGGCACACTATGTCATTAGCTCACTTGAGCCTTTTGCTAAGGTCAGCTAAAACGGAATTAATAACACATCAAGATAATTAGACAAGTAGTAACAGAGAATGCCAAGGGCAGAATATATAAGTGGTAGTCAGAATGATTCATAATTTTCATAGTTGTTATCCATCATGCAAGGGAGTGTTATGACCCAGAATATTAGTTTTATTAGATTATGCTGGTTACCCTGGTGACATATGACCCAGACTTCTAGTCACACTTCCAATGTCTAGATCACATTGAACTTCAAATTGGTGTCTGATTCATAAAACCAAAGAAATACCATGAATTTATTTCTAAAAATTGTTTCCAAGTTTAAAGACCATGGTATGAATTTAACCCTAGGCCCTATCTTTAATGTCAAGGTCGATGTCACAGTGCCCTTTTGACAAACGTTGATGTTCAGCCCTTAAAAACTTAGCAGCTATATAGATCTACTTCATACTACACATAATTGTTACCTAATATATCGTTTTTGTGACGTGTAATTCTCAAGGTCATACCTTCAATCTCAAGGTCATAATGACCCCAAAGCTGAACAGAAACCCTACTGTGTCAAAATAATGTAAACAGATCACAAGGAGATATTGGTATGCCCTGTTGAATATGGAATCAAAGGATGACAGGAAAATAAACTTTACTAACTGATTGTATCTTTGGATAGTTGTAAGAATTAAAGTTCCTGTCTATAGGAATCATGTTTGCATCTTTCATCCATATTTCTTTTTTTTTCCAGTTAGGTACTGACCTCTTGATGAGTAATTTCACACTGAAGCGAAGATGGTGTATGGATTGCTTTATGTTTTAAATAAAATCACCATTTCGTCTTAATCTTATGCATACTGTTCGCATCTTTATTTCAGTGTAATAAACACATTTTTGTAAAAGAAGCAGAAAGTAGAAGTTTGTGTGATGGTTCAGAGACTCTGAGAGTTGCCATGAATCGTGCATCACAGGTAGAGATATTTTGCCTTACACATGCATTGAAAACCATGAATATCCACACATGATCATGGCCATGTAAGAAGTAGATCTCCTATTACAGTGACTTTTTCTCTGTTACAGCCTGGTAATGAGCAGTTTACACGATGGAACAGAATGAAGTAAGTGGTAAGACACTGAGGTCTCTCCTGGAACACTTTCAGCCTAGCGTTGTTGATATGAATGGTAAACAACCAATACCAACCTCAATGTCTGAAGGAGCACTACCAGCATTCCTATACAGACTTGGTAATGCTGCGAGTATCTCTTCATCCTCTAGCTCCCCTTCAATGGTTGTCAAGTCGAACGCTTTTGCTTTGGAAGATAGTACAATCAGAAGAACGAGGACTGTGATACCTTATTCCGTCAAGTGTCAGATTACAAAATTAGCTGAAGAAAATCCTCGAATAACACAAGGAGAAATTGCTCAGATCTTTGGTATAGATAGAACTACAGTTTCCAAAATTCTTAAGAGAAGACGAGAGTTTTCTGAGGATCCCATACACTCATCTGACATGCCAACAAATTCTAAACTGAGGCGATTTTCATCAGAACTTCTAAATCATGAAAAACATGAAGAGGAGGTGTACATATGGTATAAAAAGCTGAACTTGAAAAATGTGGTTGTCACTCATTCAATGATCATGGAGGCGGCTAAAACTTTAGCTGGAACTTACGGCATGTCCAAGACAGACTTCAATAAACAGTGGCTAATTTCTTTCCTAGAGAAATATAACATCACAAATGATGTCAGAACAGATCCCCTTACTGAAGGTAAGTGAGCGAGTGAGCAAGCAAATGTTGTCAGATCAGATCCCCTTACTGAAGGTAAGTGAGGAGTGAGCAAGCAAATGAAATATACGGTCAGACCTGTTTTAAACACACACCAATAAGAAGGTGAGAAAGTGGTCACTTAAGTCAGGTGGTCTCTTAATACAGGTTGATTTTGTATAGACATTTAATAGTGAGGAACTGATAAAGTTGGTCTTTAAGGGCAGGTGATTTTTCAATGCCGTAGCCTTTTAAGAAGGTGTGACAGGATTTAGAATCTGATGAATTTTGAAAAATATTTTAGGCTTTTCTCTGTATGGTCATATACACATACTACAGTAACTGAAGCTCAATAATGTTCATAAAAAGAAAACTTCCCATTCACAGTCAGTAAACACCTTTAGGTACCAGCACTTGTTGAAACCCCTAAATCAGTGTGATTAAAACCAGATCTTTATTCCACATCTTTATGCTGTTGGGCAATAGAGAAGTAGAATAAGGCTCTGGTTTTAATCAGACTGTCCCTGGATCAGACCGAAAAACATCAATCAAGGACCATTTCCTTTCCTTAACAATCATTTTTTATTGGCTTTGTAATGATTATTAATTTATATGTCTCACTTAAGCTCTCCTTTAAAGTAACAAATCTGAATATTTCCTGCTGTTATGGCATTATGGCTTGGAATAGTACACTATACAGGATTATTTGTTTTATGATTTGTCCAAGCTACACTCATGTGTATCATGTGACCCATATCATCATATTGTGTATGATGGCAGTCGGTGATAATTGGTGAAGGAATCCAGGAGTAACCAGTAGTGTTGGGCAGTTTCATCAAAATCCTATCTGTGGTTTTGAAGAAGTAAATCATAAGGTGAATGACAGGCACTGAACATACAGACCCCAGAATAACTGCTATGAATATAATTCACATTATATGGTGGTTAGTTGCTTGATTGGTGTTTTACATCAGTCTAGACAATTTTTCATTTATATCATGACGTGGAAGGAGGAGGTAACCCACTTCTTAACATACAGGAATAATACTTGGAATTGAACCCGTATTGTCTGCATTGCAAGCCAAATGTTTAGCCAGTACTACACCAAACCTTAGCCCCCATCATACAACAGCAAGTGAGCTATAACCAAGTTTTACAATAGCAATTGATAAGAAGTCAAACCCCGAAGACTACAGTTGGGTCTTTTTGTAATACAGAGTTATTTCCCATATGAGCATGTATCTGACGTCAAACCATTGTGATGGGATATCGACCAATTCTATGGAAATTGGTGTAAAATTACGGGGTGTGGTATAGAAATTGTATGACATCGCAATGGTTTAATGTCAGATATTTACCTGCTCATATGGGACATAACTCTGTATAACGAAAAGACCCAATAAGTCATAACAAATAAGGATAATAAAATCACCACTCCCTGATGAATTGATATATAAGGATACATGAAAGTTCTTGCTGTATCCGGGAGATAATCTGTTCATAGTACTGCTCCAGTTGTACAGCCTTTTCCTTGGCTTTTGTTGCCAGGTATTCCTGGTACGTCTGTTCCTGATGAGACTACAAAACAATTACCAGGGTTATTACATGTACAGAGTAGTAATTAAGGTGGGACATCCCTGTAATAAGAAAGATAATTCTTACATTGTTAGTGTTCATTCCTTGGTAAAATTTTGTTCAGTAGATTGTTTATTGATCTGATTATATGAACAATTCATAAATTACACATTCTCATGAAAGTTTACACATTCTCATTCAAGTTTAACTTTTCAGTGTTAATATTATCTTAACATAGTTGAATTAAGTTACCTGATAGCTCCAGAAAGACATAGCTCTGGTGCATATTTCCATTATTGTTTCTGGATTCTGTCCTGCTAACACCATCTGCAAGATAAGTAAATTATGTTTCACAAAGGTGCTTGAATAGTATTCATAAAATATATTGGGTAATATTAGTCACCCAGTAAGACCATGATAAAAAAATTCTAGATTCTCATCCTTGCCTGCTCCATGGAATTTTCAATCCCTGCTCTGATTTTTTTTTTTATTTTTATTTTACTTTTTCACTTTTGTAACTTTATTAATATTCCAGCTCTTTAAAGCACTTCTATTGAACTCATGTTGCATGAATGCTTTTATTCACACCAGTACCTGTAACCAAGTCCATGATGAAAGGTTCTATTTTAATTGTTGTTAAAGTTTTAAATGAATTTTACTGAAGCCTATATGTGCCACATAGAAAAAAAATAATTATGTTGTTATCACAACAAACATGCTGTTACAATGACATAATATCTCGTTATTATGACATACAATGGATGACCTTATTACGACATATTATTTTATAATCACAACATATTATCTCCTTATTATGACTTTTAATATCTTATCATTACGACATAAAATGGATGTTGTTACGACGACATATTATCTCGTTATTACGACTTAATATCTGGTTATTACAACTCAATATCTTGTTATTACGATTATTTATCTCATTATTACGACACATGACATGTGTCATTATTACAACTTGATATCTTGTTCCAAAAACTTATTATTGAGATGATAAAATGTAATAACGACATCCGTATCATGTCGTAATAACCAAATATTAAGTCATGATAACGAGATATTGAGTCGAAATAATATGTCATAGTAACAAAATCCCTTTATATGTTGTAATTATGAGATAACATGTCATTATAATGAGATAATATGTCATAGTAACAAAATCCCTTTATATGTTGTAATTATGAGATAATATGTCATCATAACGAGATAATTTTAATTTCATTAAAGTGGTTATAATGAAATTTGTTGTAGGTTGTAATAATGAGATATATGTCATTAAATATTAAATAACGAGATAATATGATATTAAGACATGTAGTAGAAACGACACCTTTTATATGTCGTAATTAGGAGATAATACCGATATGTTGTTATAAGGAAATAATATTAAGTTGTTATACGACATCCATCATATGTGATGATAAAAAAATAAGTCGTAATAACGATATAATGTCATTATAGCGAGATAATAAGTCGTAATAATGAAATCCACCATACGTCTACTAACGAGATTTTAAGACGTAATAACAACATATAAGTCATAATCATTTTTCTTTTATATGACACACCTAGGCTTCCGTAATTTTTGCACTATGGTGTAGCAATAATTAGAATACAATCCCTTGTGGTATATTGCCTAGATTTCATCTGAACAGCCCCTTTAAGATCATGTCAATTATTCTTATCAGGTACAATATCACCTTTAAGTAGTAATCTAGCTGTAATGTCATTATCAGGAATAACGCCTGCATTAGACAGTGAGACACTAAAGACCTTGGCTTTCAACTACAGCCTGCTACAATCTGCTGAAACCAATCATGGCTTTAATAGTAAGTACTGAAATCATTGTTAGTGGGGGGAGAGGAAGGGGGACAGGCTTGTCCAGTGGTATAGTACTGCACTTAAAATCTGAGGATCCAAGTTTGATTTTCTCCAGTAATTCATCATCTTATCGCAGCCCCCCTATCTCTCCTTAAGATGACATATAAAAGATTTCTCACTAATTTGGATGGATTGATCCTAGCATAAGGTAAAATTATGAAGCAGGGTTTAAAACAGCAGTTGTCCAGTCATCAAAAACAACGTAAAATCTCTTTGGGCAACCTAAAATTTTAGTAAACACAATTAAAGAGGTCGTCCAAATTTTCTTCGACTTCACCAATATGACAATGCAAAATTTTTGGCCAGTTTTGAGCCCTGTGAAGTCTTATACCAGACAGGTGCATCACCATGTGAATATGAAATTGTACAGAGGTAAACATATTCAACACTGACCAAGTTGTTTAAATGTATAGTCTATAGTAACCATACATGATTGATACAGCTTTAAAAGATACCATTTTCCAATAATGCGTCAGTAACAGCATTTGAGGTAAACTGAGCAAAACTGAATGGCGAAAATTTCATTTGATTAAATCAAGTTTATCTACAGGTATATATATACAGGTATATGTACTTACTGATTTGTATTGTTCTGTAGGATGAAGATCTATTCTAATGATTTCATATTTACCAGATAAATTGTTCTCACCTAGTATCCAAAATATATTATAGCATATCACTTGATGCTACATTGATAGCAGAATTTAATCATCACATTTAGGCAAAGCTTCTTTATTTTTTAGCATTAAATCTTTTTTGCAATACATTTAAATATATATATATCTATTGTAAGAACATTCTGGGGTAAACACATCAAAATTCCTTATTATCTAGAAAACCATAAAAATCATGTATCCTTGGATTGACGTTATTACTTTCAGTAAAGGATAGATATTAATCTTATTACATGCTGGACAGGTGTAGCTCTTGTTGAATTCCCGAGCTCCATCTTCGTCACAAAAAATATCTATGGGATGTTAAGGCATATTAATGAATTATTTGAAACAGCAATCTTATAAGAACAATCTTATAAGAGAGACAAACTTCCTCCTGAAACAAACTATACAAATGCCAGTACAAAACATAATTCTGATAGTTTGCTCCAGAGTTTTTTAGGAATATTACCCATAAATTTATTTTAATTTGTCACTTTGATCATTTTTTTCTTCATTTTTTTGAGAGGGATACTCAGATATGATTTCAGGTAAAATAATCATATGGAGTCAGTTAAAACTATTGAATTCAATGATTTTATAACATTAATGTCCCTGAAAATAAACAGAAAGTTAACTACTTTTCATGTGGATTGAATCATTCTTATAAAAGATACGTGAACATGATGTCACCTGCAATTGAAAAGATTTCATGTTCAAATAAGTAATGTGATAGAATTATTTTATACTTTTAAACATTAAAATATATCAGTATTTGTACGTTGTATAGCATACTGTGCAAGTTCAGAAAATTGTAAAATGTAGCACTTTAGGTAAGAAAACACACAGTAGGACATGCTGCACTTAGTCTTTGGGATAAAATCATCTAATAATAAAAACGCAAGTCTTATTGTCATTCATTGCTTCAGCAAAACATAAATAAAAATGTCTGTTCATCAAAAAAAACCAAACAAACATACAAACACAAATTTCTTGTATATTTTTTTCCCCTTTAATTTGTATTATAGATATATACATAATATACTAGAAAGATGAGAAACTAGTAACAAATGCTTACCCATGCAAAAGTTTTGATATGTTTTCTGCATTTCTTGTAGTTGCAGACAAGCTCTGATTCCATGGTTTATTGTGGGAATTTGTTTCCCAAGTTCAGCAAATAGTCTACAAAATGAAATATTACTAAATACTATTAGATATCAGATAATTGTAAAACAATTAGATAACTTCTCTTCATGGTTCATAATTAAGATAGCATTAATAGCAGGTTTACAGAATGAATTTATTTCCATCTTAATTATAACTTATTCCAAGGATCTGCATGTTGATGAAATCTAAACATGAGCAATGCCTAGCGTGGAATAACTCGCTTGTCACTTATTTTGAAGGGGTGGATTTGACAGTATGAAAACATTCCCCCTTTATACTGTTAAACTGTTTTATCCCCAATTGTTCATTCTATATCCTGCCTACAAGGTTTTCTAACCAAGTAGTGCTATGACCTTACCTTTCACCTTGAAAACTTGTCTTGGCATGAGGAGTAAGTGTACCAAGTCTGGGCATGAGGAATAAGTGTACCAAGTCTGGGCATGAGGAGTAAGTGTACCAAGTCTGGGCATGAGGAGTAAGTGTACCAAGTCTTGGCATAAGGAGTAAGTGTACCAAGTCTTGGCATGAGGAGTAAGTGTACCAAGTCTTGGCATGAGGAGTAAGTGTACCAAGTCTTGGCATGAGGAGTAAGTGTACCAAGTCTTGGCATGAGGAGTAAGTGTACCAAGTCTGGGCATGAGGAGTAAGTGTACCAAGTCTTGGCATGAGGAGTAAGTGTACCAAGTCTTGGCATGAGGAGTAAGTGTACCAAGTCTTGGCATGAGGAGTAAGTGTACCAAGTCTTGGCATGAGGAGTAAGTGTACCAAGTCTAGGCATGAGGAGTAAGTGTACCAAGTCTTGGCATGAGGAGTAAATGTACCAAGTCTTGGCATGAGGAGTAAGTGTACCAAGTCTTGGCATGAGGAGTAAGTGTACCAAGTCTTGGCATAAGGAGTAAGTGTACCAAGTCTTGGCATGAGGAGTAACCTGTCTACAAGGGTTTTCTACCAAGTAGTATTACTACCTTGACCTTTGACCTCTGACCTTGAAAAACAACAGGCATCTTTGTCTTGGCATAAGGAGTAAAGGTATCAAGTTTGACAGTCTCAGCCCCAACGGTTTGGTCTGTATCCTACCTACAAAGTCTAACAGACAGACAACGCCATACCATATACATGGCATATAAAAAGTTATGGTCAAAAGGATTTCATGCAACTTTGACCAGTCATTGATTATTAGTTAATGATACACTATCGACAATACTTTATTGTTAGTGAAACTATAGTTATAAAATACACATTAAGCTAAACAAAAGTGTGTTTATTCTAAAGGGAAACATTTAAAATCATAAATTTTGGGATTAATACTGGATCTATACTGGTCAGGAGAGTAAATCAGAATGCATGGTATATCCAGGCCATTTCTATTTTTCTTACTTACTGTTCATTTCAAGTAGATCTACTTTTATTGCATAACTTGAAAGAATATCCTAAACTGTGTGCCAGTTACTGACATGATAACGGAAGATCCTGAGTTTGATTCCCAGATATGGCCACGTCTTTTTCTTATCCTGTCTGTTACATTTGGTGCTGTGGCTAGCCCTCATGAATTTCATGTGCATTCTTTACCAAAAATTACTACGGTATAATACCATCTACTTAATGTAACTTCAAGTTTATATTGACTTATATTATGGCATTATAGCGCGTGTGATGGTTCGCAAGGTATGCTTACTCCTCCTTTTTTCTGGGGTCTGTAATTGCCTTTACTCACTATTTTGTATTTTATATTGTGACAGACAGGTATCGGCTGGAATAGCTCAATGTTTAGAGCATCTGTCTCTATAATGGAAGGTTCTGGGTTCGATTCCCTGGTATTGCCACATCTTTTTCACCTGTCTGTTACATCTAGTGCCATGGCCAGCCTTCATGAATTGCATATACAATGAGGGTTACGATATTTTGGTTGTTGTTTCGGAATTCCAGAATTGGAAACCTGATCTGGCAGGTGAAGTGCTTTGATGAATAATGAAGGATGAACGCCTGGTCTCGATCCAGGGAACCCAGGATTTACAGTCCTGCGTGCTATGGAGTGAGCTAAAGAGACGTCCCCGTAGCCGAGTTTTATACCTGCTACACACACCTGATTCCACAACACCCTTCTCCCCTTTAATTTTTCTGAGGAAGGCACACCCTTCCTCCTGGTGTCTTTGAGACCTGCTTTGGCACACCTTACTAAAGGGAAGAGGTTACCAAACGCTCCTGCCCTCCATTATACCCCTCGTCGCCAGTGAAGTGCTTCGATCAACAATAAAGGATGAACGCCAACTGGCTACCGAGTGAGCTAAAGAGATGTCCCTGTTAAATCTGCTACACACAACTGATTCCACAACAGTGGGGAGGAGTTTGACAGACAGGTATACGCCAGGAGAGCTCAATGACAATGGTTAATGGTTAGACCGTCTGCCTTAATATTAGAAGGTTCTGGGTTTGATTCTGGGGTCTGGCCACATCTTTTTCTCCTGTCTGTTACAATATCAATATTTTGACAGAACATTACTCTGTATCATATAATACGATACGAAGTATTGCTGTATTCATTTATTTAATTTGTCAATATGATTTTAACAAAGCATTTAAATTTATGGCAGAAAGTATAGTACTTAAGCTCAAGTAGATCTAGGTTAGGTCAGTAGATGTATGAACATGAGCTGAATGTAGTCATGATCATGAATATCTTTTTTGGAATAATATTACATTGTTTGCAATATTCATTTACAAATTACATTGTTTACTTGATCATTCTTCATAAACCAAACCTGAAAATATAGATGGTTAGGACAAAATAGCTCTTCCGTTGCAGTCGTAACTAGAAAATAGTTGAATTTACAAACCTTCTAAACATTAAAAATTAAACAAAACATTCTCAATCTGTAAAGTATTTCCCTTTCTAAAATTATTAAAATTATTTCACATTTTAAACACCCATCGTCTGCCTTAAATCAATGTAAGATAAAAGCATGTTTTTGTACGTTACGTCCAGTGAAGTCAAACGTACAAGTGATGCGTATAAAGTGAAAGTACCGTTCGGGTGTTCTCTTGAGTTAACCTTGTTGCAGTCTACGTGTTGATAAGATGAGTTGGGCAGGATTTTCAGACGCTGATTTAGAAAAATTAAAGCGAGGAAAAGATTCCAACGAATCTAAACCTACAAAGAAGGGTAGATAATTGCTTCACTATTTATTTTTTTTTATCTATTCTTATTCATAAAGAGTAAGAAATCACGATGGCTCTCGTCACATTCTGCAATTCTGTCTCTTGCCGTCTTGGGTCAATATTTATAATATACTATATCTACACTAGAATAGCATGTCCTAGGAAATATGATTCTCCCCCTATAATACCGAGGGCAGGCAATATGTATGTTGTATTTATGACCCTACAGGCCTACAGACAGTATTTCGTGTACCTGTGCTATCAGATATCATGTCGTGTCATGATCTTGATTCACTGTGATTTGATGAACAATGAAAGATGTACACCGGTCTCATACTCATGCACACTTGTTATGGAACCCAGGATTTAAAGTCCTGCACGTTACCAAATGAGCTAAAGAAATGTCCCAGTAGCCAAGTCTTAAACTTGCTACACTAACTTAAATTCCACAACACCCTTTTCCCCATTGTTTGTTTGGAGGAAGGTGCACCTCTTCTGTTTGTAGCTTTGAGACCTGGGGTGCATTCAGAATCATATCTGCTAGGCTAGCCAGCCATGTTTAGTATAACACATCATTCTGAAAGCTCTGCTACATTTATTGGCTAAGTAAAATGGCAGACAGTTATAAATCCTCCTTTATAGTTTGAAAAAAGTTATTCGCTTTAGTCGATTTTCCTATTATTAGGTGATCTTTCAACACTGTTTCGAATTACAGATCAACGTGTGATCATTTCTGATTTAATTTTTACTTTGAATTGGGTTATCTAGTTGTTTTCAAGCAAAAATGGAGAAGAGAAAGCATACAAGGTTCAATGTCCGCCATTTTGAATTTAAAAACTAGCATAAGAATTTAAGACTAGGTTTTGCTACATAGCGGCTAGGCGAGCAGAACGCTCAGTTACTGAGCAGTGCTAGCTGCTACGTAGCAGCTAGGCGAGCAGAACGTTCAGTTACCAAGCAGAGCTAGCTGCTATGTAGTGGCTAGGTGAGCAGAACGTTCAGTTACTGAGCAGAGCTAGCTGCTACGTAGCGGCTAGGCATTCAGTTACCAAGCAGAGCTAGCTGCTATGTAGCGGCTAGACGAGCAGAACGTTCCATTACTGAGCAGAGCTAGCTGCTACGTAGCGGCTAGGCGAGCAGAACGTTCAGTTACCAAGCAGAGCTAGCGGCTACGTAGTGGCTAGGCGAGCAGAACATTCAGTTACCAAGCAGAGCTAGCTGCTATGTAGTGGCTAGGTGAGCAGAACGTTCAGTTACTGAGCAGAGCTAGCTGCTACGTAGCGGCTAGGCATTCAGTTACCAAGCAGAGCTAGCTGCTATGTAGCGGCTAGGCGAGCAGAACATTCAGTTACCAAGCAGAGTTAGCTGCTACGTAGCCACTACGATTCATAACACACCCCTTCTCTGGCACACATGTATAAATGTTTAATGTTAGGGCTGGATGGAGAGGGGGTTGGGTAAAATCTTTCAGGGTTTGGGTCAGTGCCAAATTGCTAACAATGCTATGTGGCATTTATAATAATCAACAAAATTGTCAGTTCAAAACTATATATAGACATTACAACCAGTGTTAAACAGCTTCAGAGGAACTTCCACAGGAAGCAACTCCAGATAATCTGGTCTCCATGACTTACAATGAAAAGTAGGAAACTGGTGACTCGACAAAATGAATATTAACAATTTTATTATTTGACACTTGTTTTATATATAAGATTATATTCATGTTTAACTGTATTATAAATGGTGGCCAGATCATCTTGGGTAATGTGGCTTTTTCATTATGGAGCCATATCACCTCATGAAGCCAATTCATCAGGGACTTTTTAGTATTGTGACTGGAACAACCAAAAACCCAAAAATTTACCCATATTTTTCACTATTTTTAGTCAAAATATGCTTTTCATGCTGGATCAGTCAATGGACCAAAAAAAGACACATTATACGACAAGCACATTTTTCACTAAAGCAACAATTAAAATGATGTTTTTGTCAACTGTAGTGATGTATGTTGTAACAGACTGATCTATAGGCTAGATAGTTCAATTGGTAGAGTATTTGTGCTGTAGACAGGGAAATATGGGTTCAAATCCTAGTCTGGCCATCAGTTTGTCACCCTGCCATTTGAATTATACAGCAGTCACATTATTTTTCGATATATACCTTATTTCTTTTATATCATTAGGGATCACTGATTGCAACTAAATGTTATAATACTAATCAATCATGTGTGATAGGTAGGTTTAAAAAGTAATGGGACTGGAACTTAGGAGCATTCCTGCTCAGGTACTAGACCAATATACCTGTCTATACCTGTCTATTGTTAGGAATTATACATGATAAGGTTAAATCATTATAATAAGTAGTTCTGGGATCACATGTTAAAGCTAGTTTATCTGTTATTGGTCATAGTAGACTCTGGGATATCGGATTTTTCAGCTTCCTATACATGTATTACTTGTGCTGTCACTGATGTAAAAGAAATCAATTATTAAGGGTAAAAAGGAAAAGGGAGAGATTGAAGATGAGTATATATGAATCATAGCATTTTACCGTGTATATTCAATTTTTTTTTTTTAGTTTCTAGTTTGTCGGGATCAAAGTCGCCAAAATTCCAAAAAGCGAAAAATGAAAGAAAATCTCATATTTCTACATCACTCAGTTCTGACGGACTTCTTCCGAAAGGTCAGAGGTTAAGTCAACAGAAGGAAAGTGATTCAGCTAGTTCCTCTTTGGGTCAGTATTTAGTTTGAAATAAAGCAGGGTCATCCAGTCATCAAAAAACTACCTAATATCTTTTCAGGCAACCTAAAATTCCAGTAAATTTCATTAAGCTGTCCATATTTCTTTTAAAATTGCTTATTTGACAACCTGAAATTTTCTCAGATTTTGATTCCTTTAAAGTACAGAAAATTCATAAATTAGATATTTAACAAAGAGTTTAAAGATTAGGAATATAGACATTTTCTTTTATTTTTATGCACAGTATGAACAATAGAAAATAAATTATTCTCATTGCTATGGAATGAACAAGAATGATAAGAATTAATGCTTACTGTGCAGTTGTGGTGTTTTTGGATTTTTCTACGGGTTTCACTGATCCAGTTGTAAATTCAGAAATCACAAAAAATCCAAGTTTCTATACAAATGTGTGAACTAGTACCATACAAGTATTAAACACCTGAAGTCCCACTCTATTTAGAAGATTTTCCCACTGTTTTGTGACTTTTTTCCTAAATACCTGTACTGCACTACATGTTAGTATAACGCAAAGGGAGGAGATTTAGGAATTTGTGTCAAAAGACAAGGAGTTTTCAGCTTCTAAAAAAGAAATGCTAAGATTAATGTACAGCTCAAAATACCCCATAGAATCCCACTATACTCTCTCTGATTTACTACCTCTGTTATTGATTTGTCATTAAAAATTCACAATATGATAAAACTATGGTGTGAAGTGGAGAGATGGAAGACCAATCGTATCTTTTTTCTGTTTCGCAGTTATAAAGATTCCCAGAGACCAACTTGTCATGCCTCCTGTAGAGTCACCAAAGCAGCATGAAGATAAACATAGTCCAGTAGATCAGGTCACTATCAAGCAAGAAGTGGATGAAGTACCTCAAGAAATCAATGACGAGGAGGCCCTCTCGTATGTCATCTGTTTATTGTAATATTCTTATACAACATACATATGATCGTTAACAGAGACAGTCTAGCCCAATCAGTTAGGTGCTCTGCTTGTGACCTAAAGGTCTGGGGTTGGAATTCCACCAGTAGCTTGCCTGTGTCTTGTGTTTTGGATGAGACGGTAAAAGGTCCTGTGTCATGGTAGAAGTGGCATGTAAGAGATCCCTCATTGCTCCGGGTAGGTCAGATACATATATTTAAATTTCTGTGCAGTGCATCAGACGGATGACATCACCAAAATAATTGAAATAGTCTAGGCTTGATAAAAAACAAGAATCCGAATAATAGCTGACATGACTGAGTGAGTTAGGTTTTTATTGTGAGAAGAGGATGCCCAGCGTTCAAGTCTTATTGTGTTTCTGGTCGGTTTGATCCGAAATCTGTACCATGGTAAACATATGAATGTAGTGGAAAGATCATTGCTTTGGGTAGATATTTTGCATAGATAAACTTTATTCAGTGAAGCGTCCGACAGGTGCTTTCAGCATATCAATTAATCAGTTATATATGTAAAGTTAAGTACATACCCATTTGTTTATACATGTATGTACAGTAAAATTTATACATCAGTATTAATACGATCAAGCACCATCTAGCTCAATAAATGGATGGGAGGGGTTTTTTTCTTTTTTTTTTTTTTTTTGGCAAAATCCTGTGTGGATAAGTCATCTGTCATCAGAGATCAGGTTGGACTTCTACTTTCAATAGATGAGATTTCCTAATATTTCAAAATTTCTCTGTTACCTTGAACATGCCTTTTATTCACCCTTCCACTGGTCATAAAAGAATGTGACATTCAGATGATTTTCATTCGTTCTATTTGTGACGTCATAACCAAATGCGTAGTTTCTTGGAGTTTTGTTGGACCTCAGTTGGCGTCATCACCATGAAAACTGCATTTTTTGGAAGGGTGAATTGTAGACAAATTAAACCTGATATTTTGATGTGTAGACATTATATAATTGTTTGATGTTGTAATTGTAGAAGAGAGATGGGTAATCTAGAAAAGTTCAGGGAACAGCAAAAGATGATTGAGGAGGCAAACAAACAACGCAAAGCTTTATTGTCTAAAACACTGTCTGAAAGGTAAGAAATGAATATGGCAATAGTCAAAATAAAAGCCTTAACTGAATTTCAGGCAGCAGTTTCTAAATAAGACACTTATGTGCTTACTTCTATGTCCAACTACTCTCATATCTGTAGTCAAGAGAGCTAGGGTTTGGTTTTTCGTAAATATTTCTGTATTCAACTGTTCATGTCTATACTCAAGAAAGCTAGGGTTTGAATGTTGGCTCGGGATCTAAAGGCCAAAGCCGTTCAATGTCTGCTCAAGTCTTGCTGGTTTTGTATGGTTTATACCACAGTTCCATATCATGTAGGTTCTACCACCAACAAAGTTGAAATAATCTGAATTAACAATTCAATCAATTTATTGAATTCGTCCTATCATTTTTTCAGACAAAAGAGGGCTCGACAAGAGGCTGCCAAGTTAGCGCACATCCAGAAAGAACTACAACTCCTAGACAACCGGCTAACGGCTGATGTCACTGTTATACGCAGTCGCATTGAACTAGCCAGTCGAGATTTTCTTGAAGCACAGTATGTTATACTTCTTATATTTTTACAATGAAGCAAGTGATTCTGGTAATGATTTTATATGTAAACCTAAATTTCCAGGCAACTTCTTGAAAAAATGAAATAAGAAAGACAGGGCTTTCTCCTCTGATGTTTTCACCTACAGCATACGCTTGTTCTTTATATTATTATATTGTGATTTGTTCAGGTCATGGGAAGTCATGTCAAAGCTATTGAAACTTGAGTAAAGGCGTGGAAAGTCATGGAATTTAATGTTAGGTACTTGAAAAGTCCTTGAAAAGTCCTTGAAATTTGTATCTCAAGGATTATTTTCTCCCCAGAGTAAATTTCAGTCAATACATGTTGCTGTGCAAGTTGTCGTGAAACTGTGTTTATTCTGTTATTTATGATTCAGATCAGTAAAGCACTTACAGAAATTATGTTTGTTGTTTACACAAGCTTCTGTTGGAAAATGAGTCTGATTTTTCTGAGTTTTCTTCCTTCTTCAAATCTTGCATATACTTAACATACTTTAAATCAGTTTTATTGTTTTTTATTAGCTCACCAGAGCATAGCTCAAGTGAGCTATTGTCATAGTGGAGCATCTGTCGTCCGTCCGTCGTTAACTTTTCTACATTTTCGACTTCTTCTCCAGAACCACTGCACAGAATTTCACCAAACTCCATAGGAAGTAAGTACTCAAGGTCCTCTACGAAGTTTGTGTTTTTTATGCCGATCCGTGATCCAAGATGGCCGCCATTGGCTCTGATTGGTTGACACATTTTTGACTTCTCCTCCAGAACTGCTGCACAGAATTTCACCAAACTACATAGGAAGTAAGTACTCAAGGTCCTCTACCAAGTTTGTGTTTTTTATGCCGATCCGTGATCCAAGATGGCCGCCATTGGCTCTGATTGGTTGACACATTTTCGACTTCTTCTCCAGAACGGCTGCACAGAATTTCACCAAACTTCATAAGAAATAAGTACTCAAGGTCCTCTACCAAGTTTGTGTTTTTTATGCCGATCCTTGATCCAAGATGGCCGCCATTGGCTCTGATTGGTTGACACATTTTTGACTTCTTCTCCAGAACCGCTGCACAGAATTTCACCAAATGTCATAGAAAGTAAGTACTCAAGATCCTCTACCAAGTTTGTGTTTTTTATGCCAGTCCGTGATCCAAGATGGCCGCCATTGGCTCTGATTGGTTGACACATTTTCGACTTCTCCTCCAGAACTGCTGCACAGAATTTCACCAAACTTCATAGGAAGTAAGTACTCAAGGTCCTCTACCAAGTTTGTGTTTTTTTTGCCAATCTGTAATCCAAGATGGCCGCCATTGGCTCTGATTGGTTGACACATTTTCGACTTTTTCTCCATAACTGCTGCACAGAATTTCACCAAACTTCATAGGAAGTAAGTACTCAAAGTCCTCTACCAAGTTTGTGTTTTTTATGCCGATCCGTGATCCAAGATGGCTGCCATTGGCTCTGATTGGTTGACACATTTTCAACTTTTCCTCCAGAACCGCTGCACAGAATTTCACCAAACTTCATAGGAAGTAAGTACTCAAGGTCCTCTACCAAGTTTGTGTTTTTTATGCCGATCCGGGATACAAGATGGCCACCATTGGCTCTGATTGGTTGACACATTTTTGACTTCTTCTCCAGAACGGCTGCACAGAATTTCACCAAATGTCATAGAAAGTAAGTACTCAAGATCCTCTACCAAGTTTGTGTTTTTTATGCCAGTCCGTGATCCAAGATGGCCGCCATTGGCTCTGATTGGTTGAAACATTTTCAACTTCTTCTCCAGATCGGCTGCACAGAATTTCATCAAACCTCATAGGAAGTAAGTACTCAAGGGCCTCTACCAAGTTTGTGTTTTTTATGCCGATCCGTGATCCAAGGTAACCGCCATTGACTCTGATTGGTTGACACGTTTTTGACTTCTTCTCCAGAACAGCAGCATAGAATTTCATCAAACTTCATGGAAAGTAAGTACTCAACATCCTCTACCACATTTTTGTTTTTTATGCCGATCCATGATCCAAGATGGCTGCCATTGACTCTGATTGGTTGACACATTTTCGACTTCTACTCCAGAACCACTGCACAGAAATTCATCAAACTGCATAGAAAGTAAGTACTCAAGGTCCTCAACCAAGTTTGGTGTTTTTTATGCCGATCCGTGATCCAAGATGGCCACCATTGACTCTGATTGGTTGACACATTTTCAACTTCTTCTCCAGAACCACTGCACAAAATTTCACCAAACTGCATAGAAAGTAAGTACTCAAGGTCCTCTACCAAGTATAGGTTTTTCATGCCGATCCGTAATCCAAGATGGCCGCCATTGGCTCTGTTTAATTGACACGTTTTCATCTTCCTCTCCAGAACCCCTGCACAGAATTTCTTGCTTGCTTGTAAATATGCACTTTGTGCTCAGGTGAGTGATATAGGTCCACTTGGACCTCTTGTTGTTCAGATAATTCCATTAATGATTGTTGGTGATATCATCACTATACTGCTGTACAGAAATGAGGCAAACAACTTTGACATTCCAACCCCTAAAATGTGACTGTGTACTTTTTATGCTCCTGGATCGATAGATCGGGGACATATTGTGTTTGTCCATCTGTTTCTCTGTTGTCAGCTTTAACCTGAGCCATAACTTTTTAACTGTGAGGGATAGAGATTAAATTCACTTCATATTTGACATGCATACTCAGCTAATAAACCCTTTCAAATGACACCAATGCAGATTACCTTTTGACCTTGACAGTTACCTTCACGCTAAAAATAACTTTATGGACTTTGTTGCCGCTGGGGGCATTAGTGTTTCTCAAACACGGCTTGTTTTTTTTTTTCACTTTGAATATCAAATATAAAATCCAATCCGCATAGCTGGTCAGCATGATTAAATGTTCATTATTTGAACAACAAAAAAAAAGGGTTGATTGAAAGATTGAACTTCTAAGTTGGACAAGAATAGTTCAAATCCTGAGCTATTGTAGGTCAGTCTGTATTGACTAATATAACAAAGTACAATAAATAAATGTATAGCATGGTTTTGCATGACAGTATTTGAAATTATGAATTAACCGGTATCGGTAATTAGAATTAATTGCATTTTCCTTGTAATGCTTTTACATGTAAAGTACTATTAAACCTCTTTTTAATTTCAAAGGAAAAGATATGATCGAGCAGAAAGAGAATTTGTTGATGCAAAAATAGATCTGCAAAAGAAATCTGAAATGAAAGAACAATTAACGGAACACTTGTATACCATAATACATCAAAATGAAGTGCGAAAAGCTGGCAAGTTATCAGAGCTGATGGGAGAGCTTGAAATGGAGGCAAAGGAGGATGGTGTACAGTTACCAGAGTTACCACCCCTGGCAACATTTAACACCATCACAACATTACAGGCATTACAATCACCAAAATCACCTTCCGATATTCTGTCATCGTTACATAAACATATGAAAGACATGACATCAAGTTCGTCTGAGGCAGCAGAAAGTGTTAGTTCTCAAGACGGTAAAAGAGAAGGAAAGACAACTGATGAAAATGATGAGAATGAAAATCCAGTGAATTTAACATGTCCCATATCTAAGGAAAAAGAACGGAATAAAAGTCTTACTGAGAAAGGACACAGTGATACTTTGGTAAAGGAGGGTAACTCAAAAACTGAATCTGAAAATGGTGAATTAACAGAATCCGATTCAAATAGCAAAAATTTGTCAAATTCTAGAGAAAATCATATAGATTCTATTCAATCAGTGGAAGGAGAGAAAGAAAAATCAGCTGACAGTGAAATATTAAATGAAAGTGTTTCTAGACAATTGGAGACGACAGGAGACATGTGTCCTGGAGAATCTAGTGCTAGTGGTAGTATTTCACCAAATGTGACGCTTGATAGTAATATTCAAATTAAGAAGGAGATCATAGATTAAGGATATTATAGATTAAATGTTTATTTTAAAGATAATCCTTTCTATAAATAGTCTACAAATTTATGCATAGAGAGCTTTTATTTTTGTGAGTTTTATATTGTTGGGAATATTTTGGGATAGTTTATACTTTCAGAATATTTTAAATATATTAAGTTGTATTATAAATACAATTTTGGGATAGAGTTTTTTTATCAAAATACTTGAGGGAGATCACTCTGAAATATACTTTCATTTTAATCTGGTTCATTAAGATCCTGGATGTCACACCAGACCATCCTGGCATCTTGTACATGTAACGTCATACTTATCGATCCTGGATGTTACATCAGACAATTCTGGTATCTTGTACATGTAACATCAAACTGATCGATTTTTTGGTTCTATAAGATCCTGGATGTTACATCAGACAATTCTGGTATCTTGTACTTGTTATGTCAGAATAATTGATTGCATGTTTACTTAATTTTCTATTTGCTCTCAAGAAAACTAATCCTGTAACAACAAGCTTTTCTAAAGAAAGATGAGTGACACTTAACAAAGGGGAATAACAATCTCAAGGAACATTATTTTACAGTACCAATCTCTTCCAACATCCATTCAAAATGTTTAAAAAGGTTAAAAATGATATGGGAATTGGAAACAAGTTATTTTTTATTATACACAATCTACATATCCTATATATATATTTAATCATATAACAAACACTTTGTAGAAGTTGATTGCCTTGTCATGTATATTATTCTATATATTATCGAGCTAGTGATAGTTTCCTAGTGAAGGTAAGCTCTACCATCTACTTAGTACAACTGGTCTCCTGTTATACTTCATCACGGTGTGTTTATTTGTAGTTTGAGTACAGGTTCACATAAGAATCAAGTAGGGGGCCATACAAAGAAAACAAAAAACAACAGAATTTTTGTAATTCCTTTTTGGTAAACTGATGTGTGTATATTAATGCAACTCTCAATCTTTTAAAATATGAATTGTGGAAGGTTTTCCACATTAATTTACTTACAAAAGATAATGAAGTAGAAGAAATTGTGAAAAAAAAAATTTGTATGTATCAACCAGTTTTATGCCTCAAAAATCTTTCTTGACATCCATGATTATTTTATTCGCCACAAAGTAGTATTTCACTATCTCAGGGCATAAAGTAAAAGTATGAGTTTTCTGGATGTATTACTTCGTTAATAGGTTTTGAGCGATGCTTGTATGGAACTGTATTTGACACTAAAGTAAGATGGTTTCACTGGTCATGCAGTTAGTAAATATTAATTGGGAAAGGAAACCGTAGGACACCAAAAAATCGATGACCTTTAGCAAGCACACCTTCCCACTTAACCCAGTCAGGGGTCAAACCAAGACTCAATAAAAGTGAGAGGCTAAGATTTCAGATGTATCCTCTAACTTCTATCTTGTGTTATGTCTGGATTTGAATTCTGGTTGTGATAAGAAGGAAAGTTGGGTCAGTGTACATTTTCAAGGTCAGTTTTGTGTGCTACCCACTTCTTAACGCTGGAGTCATTATAATTTATATATTTGTATTATGATGCAGAGTAATCCTACTGCTAACCACACAAATATATTTTATCAAAGACTCCTCGATGTGTCGTTAAAACTTCGAAATTGTTTTCATAGTATTTTGTGTCACTCTAAAGGAATTAAATGTGTTCCATGTATTATATATAGTCTTCCACAGATCACCGAGGCTATGATACTGCAACACTGTTCACTGCTGCCTGTTGTTTATATATTAGTATTATCACTGTTCATTTCTATTGTACGCTGTACATTTCTATTGTACACTGCATTTGGTCTCACATGTATGAAGTATAAGTTTGATGGATTTCTCTTTTCATCTTGATGTTATCAGGACATACACGTACACATTACTGGATGGTTTTCCTCTGATGCTACCTTAAATTTAATAATGCCAATTATATTATATTGCTTTTTTTAACTAGATCTGAAAGGAATTCTCGATTGAGAAGCATATTTGTTATTACATGTAGATCTGGGATATACTAAGTGGAATTTTCAGTCTCTGACTACTTTCAGTATAGACATAATTCATACTTCTCTTCAAGGAATCTCTTTCTTCTGATGCAAATTCCAGTGACCTTGACCATTACACTAGGAATTATTTTCATGGGGAGTTACGATTTAAAAAAAAAAATTTTTGTGACTGTCTGATGGGATATTATGCATGAATATAGACCATTGGTTTGTTTTTTACACTCAAAGTGTAACGGAAGCAATTATCTTTTTTTTTTTCAACTTTTTTTAATGTTTTTTCAGCTTCCCTTTCTATCCATTTTCTTAAATCATGAATCATTATCTTTAAATCTGGGCATGGGTTTTTCATTTTTGATTGGGTTTTTTTTTTTTTTTTTTTGTAAAAATATTTTTCCTCTCATTTACTCTGATTTTAGAGGGAGATATTTTTCTCCTTTAATTTACTATTTTCAAGGGTTTCTAATATATTTACAACTCTAATATGTCTTGTTCAAATTTCATAAATGTGTTCATTTTTTAAAAAATTTATACAGCCTGCTTTATACAGTTAGTATAGGTATTTACTGCAACATTTACACCTTTTCACAATTTTACCTTTCTGTTTTGCCTTAAAATGTGGAAAAAGTATTTCATTATTATATGGAATAAGAGGTGTTTTGTCACAAAAGTGAAAATGTATCCTTCTATGTCATTGTTGGGTATTTATATTTGATATCATTAAGAATGTATGTAAGTAGTATATATCTGTGATATCACCAATACCATTACATGTTTTCCATAAAGTTGCTAAATGTTTTGTTTATGAAGTTTCACATATATAGCGGTATACACAATTATGTATGTACTGTTGCCATAGCAACCAAGATCATTGACCAGTAGTAATTACAATAAAATGCATATAATCTAAGTTGTGTTGTGTTCTCATGTGACAATCCAACATACATGCCATCTGGCTCCAAGTTCTTGAAAAGTACTTTTCCTTGTCAGACATTTGGACTGACAACACTTGGACATGTTGAAATCTCTATACAATACATAAGGTAGCAATCTCATAAAAACTTGATCCATCACACTCCTTAGCTTTATCATGTTCGCTGTGGTAGATTTCAATATACTCCAAAGCAGCTCATCTCAGATCGACCTTTCACACAGACCAATCAGCGTCCAATGCCTGAAACTGACCAGGGAAAGGAATTCCATGTCAATGTGTGTAAACAAATATCGCTGTGCCCATATTTCATGGCAGCACACTTCGAAAAAAAACTATTCGTTTGGCAATTTGTGCATAATCTGTGGGTTCAGATTTGAATTATTGTAGCCAGAGATGGAAAAAAAGAACTGGTCAGCTTCTCACAGCAGACACTAATTGGTCCATGTCAAAGGTCGATCAAAGATGAACCTTTATAGAGTGTATTGAGATCTACCACAGCCAACATGATAAAACTAAGGAGCAAGATAGATCGAGTTTTAATTAGATCGGTAGGTAGATACATGTACCATTACTGTGCCTTATAGGTGAAATAATCTGGATCGTGGTATAAAGCAACTAAAGAAATGTTTTGTTTTTGATAAAATAATTTGAATTTATTGGACAGAGGTCAAACATAAGATGTCTGTTACACCTTGTATTAAGTACGCTTGTGAAACCAGCTCTTACCAGTGAATTATAATTTCTTTTTTTGGCATCAGAAATTTAGACCAATATATTGGCGACATAATTATTGGTCTGAACTGATGATACCAACACTTTTCAAGAAATATGGCCCAACACATCCTCCATCATTTAGAAATATTTCACCTGCAGACTTTGATTGTCCAGAACCCAATCTGGCCATTGTATATCTCGTATCAACTTCGAAAATCCAGTCCTACGATCTCTCTCAATATTAAAACTATGGCAGTCCACTGTCCAAGAAAGTTATACGGCTCAACAAGACCACTATAGTCTTCAGGGTAACCTCCATCAAGGTTCGCCTCTGTTTATTTGTATCGCTCATTCATGTTTAGAGTGGCACCAAGATGTGAAATGCACAGAAATTTAGACCCTACAATGGACCCACCTGAAGCAGTGAGGGATCAGAGGACCCACCTGAAGCAGTGAGGGATCAGCGGACCCACCTGAAGCAGTGAGGGATCAACGGACCCACCTGAAGCAGTGAGGGATGAGAGTGAGGGATCAGCGGACCCACCTGAAGCAGTGAGGGATCAGCGGACCCACCTGAAGCAGTGAGGGATCAGCTGACTCACCTGACGCAGTGAGGGATCAGCGGACCCACCTGAAGCAGTGAGGGATCAACGGACCCACCTGAAGCAGTGAGGGATGAGAGTGAGGGATAAGCGGACCCACCTGAAGCAGTGTGGGATCAGCGGACCCACCTGAAGCAGTGAGGGATCAGTGGACCCACCTGAAGCAGATAGGGATCAGCAGACCCACCTGAAGCAGTGAGGGATTAGTGGACTCACCTGACGCAGTGAGGGATCAGCGGACCCACCTGAAGCAGTGACGGATCAGCGGACCCACCTGAAGCAGTGAGGGATCATTGGACCCACCTGAAGCAGTGAGGGATCAGCGGACCCACCTGAAGCAGTGAGGGATCAACGGACCCACCTGAAGCAGTGAGGGATCAGCAGACCCACCTGAAGCAGTGAGGGATCAGCGGACCCACCTAAAGCAGTGAGGGATCGGCGGACCCACCTGAAGCAGTGAGGGATCAGCGGACCCACCTGAAGTAGCGAGGGATCTTCTAGATGTTTTGTCTACTGTGACACAAGGCCTCCGTTCTTACAGAATCATCCAAAAGAAGGGTCACTGAGACTTGACTTCAGGACCTCTCGGTGACTGAGACTCGACTTCAGGACCTCTCGGTCACAAGCTAAGCACCTAAATGATAAAGCTATGCCAGCTTGGTCGTCTGCGTTCCTTAAAAGGACAGTCAGTAATCATAGTGTGCTATATACCACCAGCGATTCTTTATATACCCTGGCAAACAAAGTTTGGAGGAGGTATATAGAAATCACCTTGTCTGCATGTCTATCCTCTATCTGGTTAAGAAGTTTAACAAAGCACGTCTCTGAAAATGTGAAGGTGGGTCATCCTTTACACTTATACCAGTGATGTATATTGGGATGAATTGTTTCAACTTTGTTGTCATAGGGGGTCCGTTAGAACAGCTCTAGTTTCTAGTGCAATTGTTACACATTAAGTAGAATGAATACCATATTACTAAATCTTATATACATATAGACATTTATTCAATATACACGTACAATTTCTTTTGTGACAGACATGTAATCATGAAATTATAATCTCGTAACATTTGTACATATTCTGCAATATGGTGTTTTGAACTAGCTGCATGCATGCATTTCTTCCTGATAAACATAACATGTCTCTCAGTTTGTCAATGTATAACTGATGCTCCTGTATATGACGTATGATTCATAATATCTACCGATACTATCAACAGCCTTAATGATAACTGCCGATTCTATTAACGACCTGAGAGCTGAGTCGGTGTGCCAAATAATCCTCCTCCTTGTTTGCTGGCTGCTCGGGACGGTGCAAGACCTAATAGTTTTTGTATATTCTGAAAAATGGAAAAAGATCTAATGAAGTCATATTTAGTACCTTCATACAGGTAAATAATTTTTATGGTCAAATCAAGATTTGGTCCTGGATCTTTTTGTAAAGTATCTGGATGCTGTACTACTGGACTATCATAGTGGATGGACCCAATCTGTCACACTAGGAAGAGGAGTTCAAAATATGGAGCAGAACAGACCTATATTAATGGGCTATTCCAGGCATATATAGGGCTTGAATTATTATACATAATAACATGTAGCTTCCCTATTGATGTAAAGATTCAAATGAAATAGTAAAAGTAAAATTTTGGTAAATCATAATTCAAATTGTCGATTTTGATGTGTATTAAAATCTTACCTGTCTGATGGACATGGTGCAGAGAATGTAAAGGAAAATAAATGAGCAATGGGTATAATCATCGCCCCCCAGATTACGGTGAGAAATCCCCTGAAGTAAACTAATAGGAACAAACGGTAATTTGGCAACAACTCTTCCATCAAATCTGAAATATAAAGTAAAGTACTGGTAAATAAGATGAATGACCCAGTCTGCTATACTGAAATATAAAGTAAAGTACTGGTAAATAAGATGAACGACCCAGTCTGCTATACTGAATTATAAAGTAAAGTACTGGTAAATAAGATGAACGACCCAGTCTGCTATACTGAAATATAAAGTAAAGTACTGGTAAATAAGATGAATGACTCAGTGTGCTATACTGGAATATAAAGTAAAGTACTGATAAATAAGATGAACGACCCAGTCTGCTATACTGGAATATAAAGTAAAGTACTGGTAAATAAGATGAACGACTCAGTGTGCTATACTGGAATATAAAGTAAAGTACTGGTAAAATAAGATGAACGACCCAGTCTGCTATACTGAAATATAAAGTAAAGTACTGGTAAATAAGATGAACGACCCAGTCTGCTATACTGGAATATAAAGTAAAGTACTGGTAAATAAGATGAACGACCCAGTCTGCTATACTGGAATAAAATGTAAAGTACTGGTAAATAAGATGAATGACCCAGTCTGCTATACTGGAAAAGTTAAGCTACAGATTATTACCCTCTCAATTTAAACAACTTAATACTTAGTTGCGTTTTTGCATTACTAAATACAAGGGTCCATTTTTCAGCACAGGGGGCCATCTTCTGCGGACTTTTGATTGTTATGCTTATGACTTCATAATCAAATGTCCGACTCGTCCAACCTTATATGATGTCATCATAGTCGTATTCTGTTTTGCACTAAAGTGCTTGACATAAGACGAAAGTGGAACGGTGTATTACTGAAAATCAGACCTAGTTATTCAAAATACCCTTCACCAAAGTACTGGTATATGCAGAAATTGACAGTAATCATTATGTATGTAGTTCACTTCAAATCTTTACCTTTATTACTTGATACCCACTTCCCAACCAGCAAAATTAAAGGGGGGTAACTTTTTGTTTTTAGCTACACCAGGAATATTTCACCTATATGGTGGAGGGTAGTGTCGAGTGGTGAAGAAAACCATAACCTGCGGCTTGACAGCAAAACCCTCTGACCTGCCCCAACTGGGCATCTAATCAACACATGAAAGAGGTGAAAGGAAGCAGTAATTTGAAATACAGTACTAACCAAGTCTGCCACCTGTACCCCTAAATTAAACCTAATCTAAAACTGAAACATGTTATGGACTTGTATATCATGGGTGATATGACAGAGTGTGATACATTCAGATGTGATACAAAGTTTTCATTTCAATATTCAATCCAGTGAGGGCTATTTTTTATTTAATATGATTTTATAAACAGTACCCGTATTTAAAATGTGTTGACAATAGTTTCGTTACTGCCTCAACACACTAACTGATTTGACATATAGGTGTTGTCAGTAGGGAAATCATCCTGTGTAACCTCAAACAGCAAAGTGTGGAAGAAAGAGTCTGAGAACCAAACCATGGGATTGAATGATGTGCTGTTCTCATTCCACTCACATCTACCAGTCAAACTCTAGAAATCACTGTGGACTCTACTGAATCTTATATCGTGTAATCTGTTATTTTCATGTCATGTCTTTTGAAATTTTGTGTATCTGCAGTCCATCTAGTATTTTTTAAGTTTTTTGTATTTGGAGGACCAAGTTTCAGTTTTCAAATGCAGAGTGCAATAAAACATGAACATGATGAAATACATTTTTGTAATATACTGTATCAAAAATTACCAAACCTAGCGTTGTATTGTGACATATATCATAAAGGCCTTGTATCATATATCACTAACAGATGCTGAAACTGGGGTACTTACATAGAGTTGAACATGCTTAACAAAGCTGTGAATGCAAATCCAATGGCAAACATCGACTTCATCTTTACCTGAAAAATTATGCAAATTTTAGCAAATGAGCTTTAGCATCCCCAAAAACAGCAGGTAATAGAAAACAATTTCTTTATATCTGTTAAAAATAGATGATGAAACATAAAATGTTTGTTTAATGATGAACGTATTTTGCTTTTAGTGTATTCAAACTTTATGAAGATAGTATACTCACAAATGATAAATCTCTGTTGTTGTTTTTCAACTTTTCTTCTTGTCTCTCTATACATGAAAATAAAATCCACATTTTATATCATGCTTTCGAATCAAATTCTTACTGCATTAAATTTGTTACAGTTATGATCATACAAAGTTTGGTTAGCTCTGTCCTTAGATTGATTCTTTGGTTCACTTTTTCGGTCATTTTGGTTTCAATACTGCTCTTCAAATATTTATATATGAGAATTCCAACCATTCGGCCACGAGCATCACTGAAGAGACATAAGTTGTCGAAATGCACATCTGGTGCACAAAATTAAAATGTATATATTTTCTGTATTTATTCCAATCACCCTTCAATGGATGTAAAAGCACAGCACGGCCTAAAAATGATATGTTTCTTCTTATATTTGTAGAGATACCTTGCAAAGCTTCTCATGAAGTCACTGAAACCTCAGGTTTTAACACTTACACCTATTAAAATCTGGAAGAGATCTAATTTCATCAATATTTGACATAAAAACAGTTTTAGTGGAGATATGGGTGAAAAGAAGTTCTCTATAGTCATTGTTATAGAATTCCATCAGGAACCTCCGTATTGGACATAGAACTTTATATGGTACATGGATTTCCATGTTTGTTGGTTTATGTCACATCAAGATCATTTACTTCCAATAAAGTCACAGTATTTACCTCAAATATAGATTGAAGCATTGGACCCATCAAGACAATAAAGTGACAGTATTCACCTTAAATTTATAGTGAAGCATTGGACCCATCAAGACAATAAAGTGACGGTATTTTTGTCACTATAAGAAATCTCATTTCATTATACCAATCCTTACCTAGTTTTTTCTTCTGACTTCGATCTGATGTTTCACCCACTTCTTTCTTCTTCTCCACTGAAATATTTCATAATCATCATACGTATTCACTTTTACACAACATTAAATTCTGTGCAAGGTTTTTAAGGATATTTTAACCCCTTGACAGCATGCACATTACACAAGGGTAATGCATGTATACTGGACAAAGATTCAAAGATGCAGTTTTATACACTTACTTTGTTTATATATAAATAAAGATCACATTATGTCATGAAATCTATATCACAGGGTTTGACTTGAAGTAAATTTAGTCAAACAAATGCTATAAAGAACTTACATTTTTTGCTCTGCTTTTCTACTTCTGCTTTCAATTTCTTGTACTTGTCTGTTCTGTACACCAGAAGCCAAGTCAAACCTGCATTGTAGAATTAAAACAGAAATCAACACTGTGCAATGTGAATATATGATTGTGTTGATGTGACTACATGTTACGAGGGTAGACTGAATCTCTGTCTCTGGTGGCTCCTGTTACTGATATGTTGCCATACCAGAGACTGAATAATCCTGTCTCTGGTGGCTCTCGTTACTGATATGTGGCCGTACCAGAGACTGAATAATCCTGTCTCTGGTGGCTCTCGTTACTGATATGTTGCCATACCAGAGACTGAATAATCCTGTCTCTAGTGGCTCTCGTTACTGATATGTGGCCGTACCAGAGACTGAATAATCCTGTCTCTAGTGGCTCTCGTTACTGGTATGTGGCCGTACCAGAGACTGAATAATCTCGAATCTGGTGGCTCTCGTTACTGACATGTTGCCGCACCAGAGACTGAATAATCCTGTCTCTGGTGGCTCTCGTTACTTATATATTGCCATACCAAAGACTGAATAATCCTGTCTCTAGTGGCTCTCATTACTGATATGTTGCTGTACCAGAGACTGAATAATCCCGTTTCTGGTGGGTCCCGTTACTGACAGTGACATGTTGCCGTACCAGAGACTGAATAATCCCGTCTCTGGTGGCTCTAGAGACTGAATAATCCCGTTTCTGGTGGGTCCCGTTACTGACAGTGACATGTTGCCGTACCAGAGACTGAATAATCCCGTCTCTGGTGGCTCTCGTTACTGATGTGTCGCTGTACCTGAGATGGAATCGGATCACCTCTCTTATCTATCGATTGCAGCCAATTGCGATGTGCTGAAATAAAAGTTGATTTTCATGCCTTTCTTTGCTCATAGTGATGTGTGACAAGGTGAAATCCATATCAAAAGTGCTGCATTCAGGTAAGTCAACCAATCAGATTTTTCTGTATTTGTTTCCTGCAATTGATTGGTTGACCTGATTTGGATTTCACCTTGTCAGTATGAACACAGAAAAAGGTAGACAAGACAATTTTGGGACATACATGTAATGTGACTTGAAGAAGACATGTATGAAATGAAGTTGTTATGGTTGATTGGTGGCGGAAATGCGTGAAAATCGACTTATATTGTAGTGTGTCCAGATAAGAGATGTAACTAGATTCAGTCTCTGGTATGGTGATATATCACAGGGGGGAAACTTTGTAAGAAAATCTTAGGGGCCAAGTGGGCCCCTAACTTTTAAAATTTAGGAGCCTACTAAAATTTTCATGGGCCCACATCTTTTCAATGTACTTGTGCAGTTATACAGATGAAATTCCAGAATAATGAATGCATGTTTTGTATAAGAGATTTTAATTTATTCAAAATACACAATTTATTCAAATTTATTCAAGGATGAAAGGGCAACTAACCAAAATGGCCGATGTGAATTCGTTTTGTTGCCACTTCATTCTTGATCGTTTTGAAATTGACCAATTGCATTTAATCGTAGTAGTCAAATATTCTACTAGGGATATATTTTATTGATAGAACTACCTTATCTGTACAATATTTTCTACAGAAAAAAGGAATCCTGCCCTTCCTGATAGATTTTATTAAACCTTAAGCATAAATCGATAAAACGTCTATGATCGAAAAGGAAAATGAGCGAGACGACTTTATGTATCCATCGACGCTTTAATTATTCGGAACTATCTCGCACTTTACTCGCAACTTATTACATAGGAAAAGGTCGATGTTATACAAATGACATTTTATTGAGTGTAACAGGAACTTCACACATAAACTGCCATTCTGCGATGAGCAAAGACCTCTCGATGTCTTATGAAAATTACATTCGCCAAGTGGGCGATTTCTTTTGAGATTTCATGAGCCCACACCCAAGAACTGTTCGCCAATGCGAGTGGGCGAGTGGAAATTGCCCCACTGATATCAGTGATGGAACCACCACAGACAGGATTATTTTGTCTAGTAGTGTGAGACTAAGAGGGGATAACAATATAACGATAATGTATTTGTTTATTTTCAATACCAATATATGGGGCCAGATTCATTTGTGACGGGATCCACTGGGACAAGATCAACTGAGCTGCATATGTACTGAGGTCGGATTCACTGTAAAGCACATCTTGCCCGACAAGTCTGACCCAGGACGATTTTTTTTTTCGTTCAGGTCTGACTTGTTGGTCAATTGAACTAAAGCACATCATTTTGATCAAAAATACTTCTCTCATATGATAATATCCTGATTGTACATGTATTTGACCAATGTCAATGGCGGATTTAGCGGGAAGGGGGTTCAACCCCCCTCTAGTCAGAAAATTTTACCAAGAAAAGGTCATTTTCAACCATTTTTAGGTCTGTAATCCCCCCTTTCCAGACCGAAAAGTGCAAAACATTAGTCATGGGAGACTGCAACCCCCCTTTCAAAAATTTCTAGATCCGCCTATGGATAGGCTCATATAGTTAGATTAAGGATTTTCCAGGGTAACGATTTCTCTCACGTGTTATCCCGATTCTGCTGCATGCTGATAGTAATACTGATGCCGGTTGTGACTGATTTTATCAAAATCAAATACCTACGGCTACAGATCCTGAAGAGAAAATACACAGAAAATAATTGATTTTCTAAGTCAGAGTAAAATTACCTTCTCCTAAACAAGCCGTACACACAGAAATAAAAACGATCAAAATACAATCTGACAACATTCTTCTATCCAGAACGTTTCTACTTTCACTTTTGAGATTAACATATGATCCCGAACTAATATTTAATGTGTTTTGTAAAATTCCATATAAAACTATAATAAAGAATTAATAAAAGGCAGATTAATGTCTTTTCAATTAGAAATACTATCATTAACCTAGGTTTTATTTCTTTAATTTTTCTTTTTACTCTTTTATCAATTTTAATTCGGGTTCAGGAATAGTACGGCAGCTTTCACTTTCGGAAGGTCTCGGTCATCAGGCTATTTCCAAATGCCAGATGGAGGAAGAACTGCAGAAGTTGACCAGTGTAGATGTAGAAGCTTCTGACGGCAGTGTCATTCAGGTTGTCTTGTACATAACTCATTCTTATACATCGAATGATAACAAAAGACTGGACACAATGACTGTCATTATCATTTGACACTTTGATAGGCTGATAAGATCAGGGATTCAGTCATAGTGCAGTCCCATCAGTAACATGTAATTAGTTGATAGGAGAGGAATTGATTTTACCTTTGCAAAGCCAAAGCATTCTGATTATTTTGTCAGAGAGCATTGGCTATCATGTACCGTTACATTCCATCCCCTCTAGCTGCTCCTTCACGTTAACTGGAAAAGACTGATGATTGAGTCATGACGATGAAATGACCACAGTCATCCACACATCAGATGGCATTGACAACATCACTGACTGGACAGTAGCTGAAGAGAATCAAATTCCTTAAACAATAATTCAAAATGGAAAACATTTGTAATTTCCAATTAGAATGTATCAAAGCACTGAGTGTAAATGAAATGATGTGTTTGAGTTTTAATGAAATGTATAATTATCTTGGCTCGCTTAACATGTCTTAAATTAACATTTTCACAGTTTTGGCCTTGAGCATAATTGAAGAGACATTAATTGCCAAAATGCACATATGGTGCACTAAATTTATATAATGTATATAATCATTTTATATTTATCAAAATAAACTTGCATCAGATATACATGTTCACCAAGGCATTCTGACAAGTAAAGTAAAATGCCTTGCAACCTAAGGCAAGGTCTATCAATCAGGCTAGGTCCAACAGTGACGCAAGGTCCATCAGTGGGGCAGCATCTATCAGTTAGGCAAAGTCCATCAGTAGGGCAGCATCTATCAGTGAGGCTAGGTCCATCAGTGTTGCAAGGTCCATCAGTGAGGCAGTGTCTATCACTTGGGCAAGGGTTCATCAGTGGGGCAAGGTCTATCACTAAAGCTAGGGCCATCAGTGAGGCAAGGTCCATCAGTGGGGCAAGGTCTATCAGTGAGGCAAGGTCCATCAGTGGGGCACTTGGTCTATCAGTGAGGCAAGGTCCATCAGTGAGGCAAGGTCTATCAGTGGGGCAAGGTCCATCAGTAAGACAAGGCCTGTCAGTGAAGCAAGGTCTATCAGTGGGGCAAGATCCATCAGTGGGACGAGCTCTATCAATCAGGCTAGGTACATCAGTGGGGCAAGGTCTATCAGGCAAGGTCCATTAGTAAGGCAAGGTCTGTCAGTAAGACAAGGTCCATCAGTGATGCAAGGTCCATCAGTGACAGTGAGGCAAGGTCCGTCAGTGAGGCAACATCTTTCAGTAAGACAAGCTTGGTCTATCAGTGAAGCAAGGTCTATTTTTGGACAAGGTGTGTCAGTGAGGAAAGGTCCATCAGTGAGGCAAGGTCATCAATGATGAATATGTGTAGTTTCCTCCAGTAGTGTTTGTAAGTCTCATTCGTTTTCTATTTATTCACAGACTCTGCACTAAATAATGACTGCTGTCATACAGATGAAGTATTCAGTAATGTGTAAATTAGATCTCCCTTGCAGTCAAAGGATATAAAAGTTAAAAAGAATTTAACAGTATTAACAATGTCTTAAAATCATTGAATATTAATACAGTCAAACCTGTCTATTCAGGTCAGGGAAGGGAAGAGTCAAAAGTGGCCTTTATAGACAGGTGACCTTTATACAGAGGTCTATTATCTAGGAAAACATATATATTGGGAATTTAAAATGTGGCTTTTATAGACAGGTGACCTCTTAATAGAGGTGGCCGCTAAAACAGGTTTTACTGTATGTCTGTTTTTTTAGTTGTATGTCTGTTTTTTTAGTTGAAAGGTGGCAGATTTGAAATGATCTATAACCTGTGTTTGTTGCTGTTTGTATTTTCAGGTTGTTGTCGTTGAGACTGATGATGGTGTATCTGCCAAAGATGTCCGCAGAAAAGTCTGTCAAGATCTAGGTATAATCAGTATTTAACTCCATTTAAACACCATGCATGCTTTGAACGCACCTTATAGAAACTCTAAGTAATGATGAAGCATGGATAATGTGGTACAGGAAATCCCTACACTGTAATTCAGTGTTTAGGAGGTTGATTACCTCCTGCTTCCATGTCACGACACATGGCTGATACATTGTTGAAAGGAACAAAGTTCTCAACACAGAGCTATGGATGAAATGAATGTTTTCACTTGTTTCGTAGTTGTACTGAATCTATATAAGGATTGTTTTTCATTTTGTGTGAAGCATTAGTGTATGTTTGCAGTAGGTCTTGGATTTTGGCATACAAATTTTGACCTTTGCAACGGACCCACGAGAAGCAGTGAGGGACCTTTAACGTGCCATGCATACCACAATGTGGGGCCTCGGTTGTTACTGTCCAGTCGGTCTTGGAAAAAAATTCCAAAGTGCTGCACAATGAATTTTTTTCCAGTGCTTCGCACAAAATGAAAAACAGTCCTTATATATATATGTTTTTTGCTTTATGAAAAAAAATGGATGCCCCTTTTTATGTGTCAAAAACATAATTCCAAGGGGGGCAGTCAAATGACAGAATAGCTGCACAACCTATGAGGTGACATAATTCTGATGGGGTCATGACACCAATGTAAACATCAGACAATGGTGTGCATTTTATTTTTAACTTGCATATAGGGAAAATGCAGTCGGTATGTAAATATTAAAGCTTGCTTGATTGATTATTGTTTTACGTCAATTCATGATTATTTCTTGTATATGGTGAGGGCATCTGCCATGTATAGCATAGAAATTCATACTTGTCCAACAGACCCACTAACCAAAAGCAGTAAGGGCTCTTTTACGTGACATGCCTACCATGACATGGGACATTGCTTTTTACTGTGTCATTCAAAAGACACTCGTGTGCCCATGGCGGGAGTTGAACCTGAGACCTCTGAGTCACAAGCTGAGCACCTCATCCACTTAGCCACACTGGCTTCCTTTAAAATTTGACTCCACTCCATCTGTCGTATGAAATTATTGTGTGGTCTGGGATAAAAAGTGTTCTTGTTTACTATCTATTTATATTAAGATTTTTTCATTGTCAGATTTAAGGAATTCAAGCCATCAGTGGTTTTCAGTACACATTGGAAGAAAAAGAGTCAAGAAAAGATACAAAGATTCAGATTTCATTCCAAGTCATTGTCAAGGTAAATTTGTGTTTATTGCTTGTATAAGAAGATTGGTTTGTGTATGGTCTATTCTTTCAGGTTCCTGTGTCCGATTTACAAAGGACATGTGACTATTTGTAATTTTTAACTCCTGAATCAATAAAAAAAAAACTTTCCTGGGATACACTAAAATAATTGCAGTTCCACAAAAAAACTAACAAGAATAAACTAATTTAAAGCAGGAAATTAGTCATTTCTTCAAAATATCTATGTTTAATATGTTTTCAGATATTTATTATTTGTTGAAATTTTTGGGTAAAACAGGTCTATGGTGTGCTCCTTCACAGCTGGTCATGATATAATTAACAGATTGACAAACATTTTGATATAATGTCAAAGATTTCCAACCAAAAAATACAACCCTCTTGAGTTTTGTCTGTTTTATGATTATATATAAATCAATTTTCATCTTGAGGAATTTATTTGCACAGTACAATAACAATACGATAATTGATATCGATATCACTCCTCTGAGTGATATAAAACATGACAGAAATTGTTTTATGACTGAAATCACTTCTGTCCATTGCTGTCTCAGAGTTTGTAAGTAATATATCTGTATAATATGAAGGGAGCAACTTGTTTATATAGGGAAAGACTATGAAAACAAAATTTCTTTGATAGATGATGTGAAATTATGACAAGAAAATATAGATATAAAAGGTAATTTTCAACAAATAGACCATGTTTTAAAAATAAATCATATTTTTGTTGTAGAAATAGTGAAATAGAGAAAGGGAAATAAATGTTATAATGTTAAACTTACATTATTTGACTTAAGAATTGACAACATCTGCCTAATGTATCCAATTTGATATTTGAAAGAGGGGTATCTTATCATTGCTTCTGAAGCAGGAAAAATTACCAAATAAGGAGACAGCAACAATGATTTCCTTTCATGAAATCAACTATCTTATGATGCTTCTATCTCAATTATTGTTTTATATTTATTGTTTCCTACTTTTATAAATAAACCTGTCTATGATGACATTAAGGTAAAAAAATATTTGTCTATCGTCCACATGTTGTAACAAATTTTTACATACAGCATTGTAAGTACATAACATCCTAACAGATTTTCAACAGGCTTGTTAGTAGTGTTAATTGTCTCCTGGAGATGATGGGAACATCAGGGCCTAGTTTCAGTTACCTACAAAAATTTCTACTTCAGAGGATGCAATAAACAATAAGGAAACTGAGTTATGATCACAAATTTACCTTTCCCAAAAGACAGGCTTATCATTACCATAAGGCACTACTGTTCATTATTCAGTATGAAGCTTTGTGACACAGAAATTACATTTGAGAAGATGTACAGCTTTGTGATATCAAGAAGATTTTTACACTGAAGTTGTACTCTTCTGTTATCATAGAACTGTTGACTTTCTTTCACTTTTCTTTTTACGGTAACTTTTATTACAGATCTATGCTTGAGGAAATTCTGTTTCAATCAAGATGTGGAGGAAAAACTGATCAAGTCAGACCCCATAGCCTGTCATTTATTGTACAAAGAAGCAGTGAGTCGACTGAAAGACGGTGTGTACTGTAAAACAAGGGAGTGGATCAGTATTAATGTCTTTGATTGTCAGAGCTAGGTCAAGAAGGAAACCATGCGTTGTACTAAGAGTGATTGCTATTTCCATTATCAATATATTTCTTTAGGTGACCTATTCAGAGGATAGTAGTGTTCATATTAAATGAATGCTACTGTAGTACCGTTCTCATTGATAAGTGGAGCAAGTACACCAATAGCTGTGTACAGTAATGTCACATCATCACAGAGTTAAAAGATGAGTTACAGAATTTATCAAATTGTCAGTAAACAAATTCTAATTATTAGCAGACAACATTAAGGAGAGAATCATCTGTATCTGTTCCACACGTCATAAGTCGTAATTCAAAATGTCAAAATTTACCGCTTGCGAAAAAGTTTTGTAAAACCAGCATCACAAAAGTATTGCAGGGATACAAAGAGATGGAAATATCAAGAATGAGGGTTGTATTACCGGTATTAATGGTTTATGGAAATGAAGCCAGCATGTAACAACCCCTTCTTAACATATGGACCTAATTTTCCGTGGTTATCAACAGTAAGACACTTTGTCCTCGAATATCATAGTACAAGTTCAGCCAGCCTGCATTGCAAGGACTGACTTGACACCATTACACACAACAGACTGTAGCAAGAGTGTTCCTTAGAATAAGGTCTATAATGGCCTCCTTTACTTGGCTTATCCAACAAATGATTTGTTGTCTAATTCAGATTACCTACTTATTATGATAATTTTTTTTATCTTATCTTCCTGTTTATATTATCCTTAATAAGCTGATGTGTTATAAACTTAAGAAGATGTCAGTCATTGATTGTACATGAAGTACAGCACATTCAGTTTTTGTTAAGGTAGACGTTCAGATGATTGAACGGTGGCAAGAGGTGTATCACATGTGCAAATAATAATAAATGACAAAATATGGCACATGAAAGGTAAGAGATGTAAAGATAATAATAAATGATAAAGTATGGCACCTGAAAGGTAAGAAGTATAAAGATAATAAATGACAAAATATGGCACCTGAAAGGTAAGAGGTATAAAGATAGTTGTAACATAGTATTTCACATTGTCGAATCTTTTGTGAAAGAGTGATTTTCAAAAACATTATTGTAGGATATAGATAATACAGTTATTTCATGCCTACTTGGGGAACAATCACACTATTGTCCTGAGGTAGAGTAGAAGACCTGGGAAATCGTTACCAGAGGGCTTTGCCTTTGGCCTCTGGCAACAGTTCCCCAGGTCTTCCCTTCTACCTCAGGGCAATAGTGTGACTGTTCCCCAAGTAGACATGAAATAACCATGTATTGTTTATAAATGAAAATTTATGACTTTTATATTTCATGTTTGATATTAATAGGGTCATTGCTGCCATCCAAAGAACAGAAGGAGACACTGGAGTGTAAGTAGTTTTAAGTTTACATTCTGTTGTGAGAAGAACTAAGCATGTAGTGTATATCATGTACACCCCATATCATTTCATTTCTTCCATCTATATTCATTTAATCTTCTTTCCTTCCTATAGTTTCTTGTGAAACCTTTCTTGAAATTTCAGATACAAGATTATATTTGCAAAGCACTTCAAACTGAAATAACCTTGGTTTATTTTATCAGTATGACCTTGACCTTCCTATTGACTTTGACATTTCATTACCAGATTTCTGCTAAAACTTTCACTTAAATTTGCTTTGCTGCAAACTTGATTTACTGTATATCACAATTGCAACATATTATAAATTACTGGATCAGAATGTATGTATAAGAGAGGAATTCTTATTTCATTCACTGTTTTATTAAATGGGTAGTGTGCAGTAAGATATATGTACCAAAGCCTTGGCGAGGGAATTTACACGAGTCGTAACCCTAACTCTAATGGGTAGTGTGCTGTAAGATATATGTACCTGAGCCTTGGCAAGGGAATTTACACGAGTCGTAACCCTAACGGGTAGTGTGCTGTAAGATATATGTACCTGAGCCTTGGCAAGGGAATTTACACGAGTCGTAACCCTAACCCTAACGGGTAGTGTGCTGTAAGATATATGTACCTGAGCCTTGGCAAGGGAATTTACACGAGTCGTAACCCTAACCCTAACGGGTAGTGTGCTGTAAGATATATGTACCTGAGCCTTGGCAAGGGAATTTACACGAGTCGTAACCCTAACCCTAACGGGTAGTGTGCTGTAAGATATATGTACCTGAGCCTTGGCAAGGGAATTTACACGAGTCATAAAACATTGGTTAAAAGAGAAATTCATCTGAGATTTAGCTTATCACATGGTATAAACATCAAATGTGTATCTCTGATTACATTGATTGAATTAGACTGCTTCTGGTATAATGCTATGTCACAATACATGAAACTGATGTCATACACAGTGTCATGTATGAAATGAAACATAGTTACACTTGTGTCATGGAATAAGTTTATGACACTCTGTAATCTTTATACATGTGATACATTGCTATATTATACTGATCCTTACAGATCTGGCTGACCCTAATTTTACCATCGAGCATCATTTCCTGAGTGTCTGTCACCAAGTGCCTAACTACTTCTCTGTCAGGGGAGACAACTGCTCAATATCACTTCAGCATACATCGGTATGTATTGTTTCTGTAATTTAAAAAGACGACAGAAAAAGAAGTTCAGTGGTAGGTACACATCTGTAATTTTATCCTTTGTTTTATTTTTCCAACCTGAAGTATTAAAAAGATTATGTGAACCTTGTGCAAAATTGTTTCTGGTTAGGTGGATATTTTGTTGTGTTTTGGATTTTTTTTTTCATTTCTTGAGGGGTTTTTTTTTGTACATTATCCATGGAAATGTCCAAATTTCAACAAATATCTGCTTAAGCTATTTGGTTTACTTATTCAAATGCCATACAGATCTGTTTTTAGAAGATCAAAACGAAGATGAAACAGATCGAAGAAATGTAAAATTTGCATTCCAAATGAATTATAAACTTAAGAATATTAATCTTACGATCTAATACAAGTTCAATGACATATGCTAATTCAGCTCCTTCTTACACTTTTTTAATTAGAATTTAGTTATAAAATGTTTTCTATATTGTATTATCTAAGATAAAACAGTCCTTTTCAACATAGAGACAGGTTCCACATATAGCCTTCTGGACTCAGGGCTGAGAAGTTTAGAACCTGACTGTCAACTTGTCTGTGTTCTAGCTCTCATATGAGGCAGTAAGAAACCGAGATCTCATGTTAAAGTAGACCTGTGTAAAACCTTCCTCTCTGTGTGGGTAGAAATTCCTGTCTACTACAGTTGGGCTCATTGTGTGAGTTGAAATTCCTGTCTACTACAGTTGGGCTCATTGTGTGAGTTGAAATTCCTGTCTACTACATTTGGTTTCATTGTGTGGGTTGAAATTCCTGTCTACTACAGTTGGTTTCATTGTGTTGGTTGAAATTCCTGTCTACTACAGTTGGGCTCATTGTGTGAGTTGAAATTCCTGTCTACTACATTTGGTTTCATTGTGTGGGTTGAAATTCCTGTCTACTACAGTTGGTTTCATTGTGTTGGTTGAAATTTCTGTCTACTACAGTTGGGCTCATTGTGTGAGTTGAAATTCCTGTTTACTACAGTTGGGCTCATTGTGTGGGTTGAAATTCCTGTCTACTACAGTTGGGCTCATTGTGTGGGTTGAAATTCCTCTCTGCTTTAGTTGGGCTTGTTGTGTGGGCTTAAATGCCCCTCTGCTTCAGTTGGGATCATTGGTTGGGTTGAAATATCTGAACAGTGCATCAGGTGGATGACTTTATTATAAATGTGAAATATTCTTGATGTGGTGTAAAACAAATCAAAGCTTAGCAAGTTTAATGAAGCAAAAAACACCTTAATTATTTCTAAATATCGAACAATTCAGACATTACTAAAAGGCCTTAGGTAAGCAATCATAAATTACAATTTGATAATTTATATTTTTATGCCAAAGCAAGTAATTACTAAGCTTAAAACAAAGTGTACTTAGCAGAATTAAGATTCTGATGGGTTTTATTATCATTAGATTTTATTGAAGTCACTTCCCTTGTGACAAGTTGTCTGCTGTCTTTGAGGTATATAACTGAATGTTTTTTCATAAATCAATCAAATTACTTAAACGTTTCTCCAAACTAGGGATTCTTCTTGTGTTTTTCAATGCTTATGCAAGATTTTGACAATAGAAAAAGTTTCCAAAGAAGGGAAAATATGATCACAGACATGGCCAACGACCTGGCCAGCAATGTGGCCAATGACAATGAAACCTATCTATACCTAAATAATACATATAGTTTTACCATACATTTTGTGGTCTTATTTATAGAGAAGCAGCTCAGAGAAAATCTCAGGATCTGTTACAATATCTACCATGGGCGTCAATTTCAACATAAGTAAGTAGACAATAAAATTATCAGTGCAGCTCATGTGATATATCCTAGTGGCCGTCATGATGCGAACAATCATTTTCAAGACATCGGTATTAATCAAAGTTAAATTATGCTGAATGTGAAGTAATTAAGAGAACAATTCATTTAAAACTTAACAAAATAAAAAAACAATTCACAAAATTTCTGATATTGATATAAAGACATAAAAGATAATCAGTGATCATGCTATCATACCAGTGTCAGTCCCTCCGTCTGTCCACACTAACCATACCAATGTCAGTCCCTCCGTCTGTCCACACTAACCATACCAATGTCAGTCCCTCCATCTCTCCACACTAACCATACCAATGTCAGTCCCTCCATCTCTCCACACTAACCATACCAATGTCAGTCCCTCCATCTGTCCACACTAACCATACCAGTGTCCATCCCTTTGTCTGTCCACACTTACCATACTAATGTCAGTCCCTCCATCTGTCCACACTAGCCATACCAGTATCAGTCCCTCCGTCTGTCCACACTAACCTTACCCATGCCAGTCCCTCCGTCTGTCCACACTAACCATACCAGTGTCAGTCCCTCCGTCTGTCCACATTAACCATACCAGTGTCAGTCCCTCCATCTGTCCACACTAACCATACCAATGTCAGTCCCTCCATCTCTCCACACTAACCATACCAATGTCAGTCCCTCTATCTGTCCACACTAACCATACCAGTGTCCGTCCCTCCATCTGTCCACACTTACCATACTAATGTCAGTCCCTCCATCTGTCCACACTAGCCATACCAGTGTCAGTCCCTCTGTCTGTCCACACTAACCTTACCCATGCCAGTCCCTCCGTCTGTCCAAACTAACCATACCAGTGTCAGTCCCTCTGTCTGTCCACATTAACCATACCAGTGTCAGTCCCTCCGTCTGTCCACACTAACCATACCAATGTCAGTCCCTCTGTCTGTCCACACTAAACATACCAGTGTCAGTCCCTCCGTCTGTCCACACTAACCATACCACATGGTTTGTACGGGTCATGGAAAGTCATGGAATTTGACCTGCATCTTGAAAAGGTGTTGAATATTGAGTGCAGCCATAGAAAGTCATGGAATTGGTGTAAGGTCTTTGAAAAGTCATGGAATTTCACTGTTCCCCATTTTCCAGTCTTGCAGGCGATATATAAATCTTCTGGAATATTTGCCTGTGTTTGCTTTGAAACTTCATGAAATCCGGATTTTCCGAAAGCGTGTCGGTTCATATGTTTAGTTTTGCACTGTTTCAAGGAAGCACTTAACATAATAGTAATAATTAATAGTAATAGCTTTATTATCAAAGTAATTTGTCCGTTGTTCATCTGATTGATTGATAGACTATTGTTTTACGTCACTCCACGATTATTTCACGTATATGGTGACGGCATCTGCCTGATGCATTGCATATGAATTTAGACCATTGCAACAGACCCACCCAAACCAGTGAGGGTTATTTTTACGTGCCACGCCTACCGTGACATGGGACCTTGGTTTTTACTGTCTCATCCAAAAGACAGAACACCGATGTGCCCAGGACGGGAGTTGACCCAGGACCTCTCAATCACCAGCCGTGCATCTTATCCACTAGGCCACACCTGCTTTGTCTGCTGTGAAGTCATGGAAAATGTGGTATGAGTCATGGAAAAGTCATGGAATTTGGTACAAAATTTCAGTACGAACCATGTACCAATGTCATTCCCTCCGTCTCTCCACACTAACCATACCAGTGTCAGTCCCTCCGTCTGTCCACACTAATCATACCAATGTCAGTCCCTCCATCTGTCCACACTAACCGTACATGTACCAGTGTCAGTCCCTCCGTCTGTCCACACTTACCTCACCAGTGTCAGTCCCTCCGTCTGTCCACACTAACCATACCAATGTCAGTCCCTCCGTCTGTCCACACTAACCATACCAATGTCAGTCCCTCCATCTGTCCACACTAGCCATATCAGTGTCATTCCCTCTGTCTCTCCACACTAACCATACCAGTGTCAGTCCCTCCGTCTGTCCACACTAATCATACCAATGTCAGTCCCTCCATCTGTCCACACTAACCGTACATGTACCAGTGTCAGTCCCTCGGTCTGTCCACACTTACCTCACAATGTCAGTCCCTCCGTCTGTCCACACTAACCATACCAATATCAGTCCCTCCGTCTGTCCACACTAACCATACCAATGTCAGTCCCTCACAATGTCAGTCCCTCCATCTGTCCACACTAACCATACCAATGTCAGTCCCTCTGTCTGTCCACACTAACCATACAAATGTCAGACCCTGGTCTGTCTGCACTAAGTTTTCACACTTCATAACCAGGAGAAATAACATAATGGTGGCAAATGACATTCATAACTTGGGTTCCAAAGTGTGGGTGTTTCCTCTAGGGGTGATGAGTGTGGACAAAAATTTTGTCTTTTATTTTCCTCCTAGGTCATGAGGCCTTGAAAGAGTCTGATTAAGGCATATGACAGAACATGGTCAGTAGTTGTGCTCTTTGGTTCTGAAGTAGGGGATTGTTTCCCAGTGATGGGTTTCATAAGTGTGGTCAATAATTCTTGTCTGCATTTCTCCTTCTAAGTCATGAAAAATTTGATTGTGGCATATGATAGAAAATGGATTGATGTTGTGCACCTGGGTTCCAAGCCCCAAGAGACAAGGCTCATGGATGGGTCCCCAAAATCTAATCCATGCTTCTCCACCTAAATCATTATGCCTAGAGAGAATCTGATGGTGACATATAATAGTTCATGACATGAAGTTGTGGAAAAAATCTTGTCAGTGCTGCTTTCTCATAACCATTATAGATAAAGCTGATCTAATTATGTACAAGTATATGAAAGAGTTTGCATCCAAGCCTGGCCCCAATGGGCCTAGGTACATACATATTACATGTATAACCTATTAATAAGACACAATTTTTGTTTTCCATCTTTCTGTTATGCTATTTATTTCCCCTGTCTAATACTGTGTTTTGTATACAAATTACCATAGTTCTTATTCAGATTTTTACTTGGATTTCAGAATTCTCATTAACTTTAAGAAACTATTACTTTATGATATAGATGACAGAAGCATTGATCTGCCTTGGTGCTGTATCACCAGATGGAGCCACCATCCTTCCTGTCAGGAACTTGGATTTGAATTCATAGATTCCTCCTGTCTAGATTCCTCCAGCCATCCCTCATCTGTTACCATAAGAACGGATCAAGCTGACTACCTGTTCTCAGGGACAAACGAGTTTATAAAGGAGGTACAGGTATGTTTTAAGAGATAGGTCAAAACTTTTTTACCTTTGCAAGCTAACCTTATGTAGATAAAGGTATAAACTTCTAACCTTTGACCTTTGATTTGTTGTATCATCTGTGAAGCAACACAACATACAGAGATCATTTTCTCTGGCATTTGCCTGTCTGTCTGTTTTTCTGTCTGTTTTTTCTTTCTGTCTGTCCATCCATTTGTCTATCACTTAGGAGGCATACTTTGAAAATGGACAGTAAGCAAAACATATTCATTCAAACAATCTGAGTTTTTTTAAATCTTATAACCAATTTCAAATTTGTTCACCTATATGGTGGTGACCAGTGTTTAGTGGTGAAGGATAACATCACACCAGGATTATTTCATCTATATGGTGGCAGCCAGTGTTAAGTGGTGGAGGATAACACCACACCAGGATTATTTCATTTATATGGTGGTGACCAGTGTTAAGTGGTGGAGGATAACACCACACCAGGATTATTTCATTTATATGGTGGCAGCCAGTGTTAAGTGGTGGAGGATAACACCACACCAGGATTATTTCATTTATATGGTGGCAGCCAGTGTTAAGTGGTGGAGGATAACACCACACCAGGATTATATCACCCAAACTGATTAAAACCATATCTCTATCCCGCTTCTCTATTTGTCCCATTGCAGATAAAGATCTGGCGAAGCTCCGTAAGGGGGCATGTTCTGGTTAACTCTGATTTTCAGCCAATCAGTGGATCGGCTACAAATTCCTAGGAATGAAATTAACATCCACAGCGTGTGTGACCCACAAGGTAGTTTTTGAACACTGCTTGTTACATATTGCGTCACTATCTCATGCCTAGCCGAGTCTTTGATTGGCTATGGGAAATAACGGTTTCGGTGACTGAAAGGTCATCAGAGTTCACCAGAACAGATGTTTATCCGTAATGGGACAAATAGAGAAGTGGAATAAAGATATGGTTTTAATCAGATTGTGTATCATCTACATAGTGGTGGCTTTCTTTGACAAGAATTTGAACCCTGACTTGAAATGATTGAAAGGCTTCAGTGAATTCTGACACAGCACTTTAGCACACTCAGCCACTGATGTTCCCACTGAAGTATATCTGGACAAAAAATGTCAGGTTATTTTACTTGCAACCTGTAAAATACAGTGATTATGTATCTGTGTACAGTGAAACTATGGAATATGGTTTGAGATTTCCGAAATATGTATGCACATATACATGTATATATAACAACTGTAGAAAATCTACTGATTTCTGCTGTGAATTCTACTACAGAATTAATTATATAAATTGATTTGAATTTTTTTACCCCCTAGCATTCTCATCCAGACCTTCCCTTGTTCCATTCCTCCATGATATCAACATCACCAGAAGGAAAACTCACCTACGAAAATGCTCTTTTTAATGAAGAAAAGTCCAAGCATACAGATATCATTTTCTGATCCAGGATTTACATTTGCCATATTTCTTTACCTGTTTAATGTATTTTTTACAGTGCTATAATTTATTTACGAATATTCATCTTTTATGTCTCAAGGTGCTTGAAGTCTCATAGAGAAACCTCATATCTAAATATTAGTCAGAAACATATAAAAAAGTAAAGTGTCCCCACTGTAATTAATATTAAGAGCATATAGATTGAAAACAAATCAAGAATATCAGTGGAAGAATCAAATTTCACCCTGAATCCTATATTTTAGACAAATTTCTATCATAACTGCAAATTATACTAGGAAAGAGGGTGTTATATTAATCATTAGTTACAGGCTATACAGATCATAATAAAGATGTGCAATACTATAGTTATAATTTATATTCAGTATGAACAAAGATCAAATTATGAATCTTGCATTAATACATATTTATTGTATTGTTTTACCTCATGGATATGACGTCACATTTAGTGAATTGTTACTGGTCGATTGAATCACATGATCTGGTAGACAGATTTTCACACTTGATCACATGATCTTGGAGACAAACATAGGATCTCCCTAACTTCATTTCTGTGAGGCTTGATGAACCAATCAATCCAGAGTGAGTAGTAAAGGGAATCCCCTAAATCGTTGCCAACCACATCGTTTATTTGATCTCTTTAATTAGTGTTAGATTGTTAGTACTACGTTTTCTGATTGTGTTTATGGCTCACTTGTTAGGGTGCATGGACAAAAAGGTCATAGATTGGAGTATTGCTAGTGATTAACGATCTCTTGTAAATCGAGATGTATTGGTAGAAATCAAGGTAGCCTCAAAGTCTGATTTGACACGGTAAAGATCAGGTGCTTTGTCTGATATTTTGGATGCTATGGTGCAAAGTTTGTAGAAAATTATTAACAAGCCCTATTCATGATGCAGCTGTAACAGGACGGTATTGTGTGGAATGGTATTGTGTTTAGCTCACCTCAGAAGACAGTCTTCCCATAGGTTATAGTCCTCGAGACTCATGTTACACCTGTGATATTTATATGTTAGGCTTAAAAAAAAATCTTTGTTTCCTGTAACCCGACCGACCCCTCAAAAATGGCGACGACTCTGATTTTTTTTCGCCATTTACAAGCACCGCCATTTCCGGAATCGAAATTCCGGAATCAGTTTTCTGAAACTTCACATTGTTGTTATTTCCAGTGTTTTTAAAACAAATATTGCGACCCCATGGAATCAAGCCTGGGCGTACATGATGAATTCTGTTGAACAATACCTTTTATTATACATTATGTATGTCCATCTGAATGTCAAGACACAGAAAAAAAAAAGAAAAGCTGACTTACCGACCCTATCTTTTTAGGTCATGTTACAGGAAACAAACATATTTTTTTTGGCCTTACATTGTCACTTGTTATTTACAATCACTTTTGTTGTTTGTTTTCAGTTTGAATTTTTATATACAAGAGAGGAATTATGTTTTTATTGTCATTCTATATGTCTATTCATTGTTATACTGCTTCACTCAATAAAGAAAATTGGTTTAAACTCTTGTTTCTTATACATGTATAATATAGTGGTGGACCATAGGTTGCCGAGGACAGTGGCGATGCAGTTGCCATCACTGTAGCCTTTCACTTTGATAAGCATATATCCGATCTGCGGTTGGAATCTGTGGATAGGTCATTCAGTATACATGAGTCATGAGGTTTCTCATTTTCCGGTAACAATGAATACTGGTCTCCACCAACCTTGCAAACAATATTAGAAAATTATCTAACATTGATATTCAGCGAACGCTTCCTTATGCTCTTGAGTGTAATATATTTTGAAATTTCAAATACAAATTAAATGAAAGGTGTTGTATCAAAAAACGAAAAACAATTTAAAGATTACATCAAAAATAAATACAGTAAGACAGTCCGTCAGTCTACATGCCGACATAGGTCGGTGGTTTACGGTTGGTTTTTCGTTGTCTTCACCACTAGACTATAAGCAAGCAGCAGCCACATAAAATAATGCTTACTGTGACGTAGAGCTGGTGTGGTTCAGCTGGTAAACTACTGGGGTCCGGGGTTCGTATCTCACCGAGTCTCGACAATTTTTTCTTCTTTCTATGAGACAGGTATAAGGGATGGATGTCCCATGCCACGGTAGATGTCGGCATGTGAAGAACCCTCTATGTTTGGGGTTCTTCTTAGGAGACGGTATACACCGACATCCCATGTCAATTAAAATGTTATATGTAATAAATCCTCACTTTTTCGGTGGTCCGTTGCATGGGCAAGAACTTAATACGTCACACGGGTGCCGCCATCATGCAGATGAAAATCCTAGTGTAACGCTCAATTAGTATCAATTAATCTAAAACTACGGTGCGTAAAGCTCCAGTTAGAATGGTAGCAAACATGACGCCTTATAGAAAATTTCACCATATGTGTGCATGAAAACACACCTAGGCGTCAACACCAAAAAGTTTTTGTGGTGAAAGTTGAAAATTCAAAGAATTTGTTCAGCTTAGGAGGACGTGGTCTGTTTTTGTACACGTATGTATATAGTGAATGACTTCGAACCTGTTTCTAATTTCTGTAAGCGTCCATTAATTCAGTTATTCTATGTGAGAAGGGATTTCACCTTGCTATGAGAGGACCCCGTCTAAATCACGGGACTCTCTGCCCGCCATTGACGTCAATATCTACATATAAAATTATTTGATCCTTCATTGCACCTGATAGCAATATTCTTATAACCGCATCATTTGATCATAAAGCAGTAATATACCTTGATTAATGATGTTTTGATTGCAGATCATTGAAGTAAATGATTTGTCCAAGTCTATCGTTCCACTTGCAGAGTACATTTAGTATGAAAGTATTGTACTTGGTGTTCTGCGCTAGGGTTGTTTTAGTTATTTGGTAGAGGTCAGTATATATCATTGACCAAGTACTGGACACACCATCCCATTGGGTGACCTTCTCATTTGTCCAAACTAAGTATCCAACAATTGCTTGTATTCCTTTAAATTTTGTAAAACCTGATGCAGTGGCGGATTTAGAGGAGGGGCCAGGGGCCCCCTTTTAGTCACATATTTACTAGTAAAAATCCAGACCAAAATGGCTGAGTGGTTTGGCTAATACATATGAGGGCCCCCCCTTTTTGGAAACCCTGGATCCGCCATTGTGATGGTAATAGTATGTAGAGATCATTGCTCCGTATGTTGCAGCGTATCGCACGCTGTAAGATCTATAGTCGATTGATGTACTTGCGGGCAACTTCAAGCCTTCGTTTGTCTGCTTAACTGTCCGTTCGTTCGTTTGTACGTCCGTTTCTATGACGTTGTGTATACTGTAAGGTAAACACATATTTTACGGATGCTCGTTCAATGTTGGATATTTATTCTTTAAGGTGTGGAAAAGAATCAGGTCAAAAGTCAACGTTATGAGACTGCTTTCCTGTGTTGTTTTTAATTTTCTATTGCATGTGTTGTTGGAAACTGAAAGAAAACTGCGGGATAACTCATCCAATTACGGAACTTCCCTGTCCCGCCACTGTAGGTTGATTGATTGATTGTTTGTTTTAAGTCACTCCACGATTATTTCACGTATATGGTGACGGCATTTGCCTGTTGCATTGCATACAAATTTAGATTTTTGCAACGGACCCACCCGAAGCAATGAGGGATCTTTTACGTGTCACGGTAGCGGGACTTCGGTGTTTACTGTCTCATCCGAAAGACAGAACACCGATATGCCCAGTCGGGAGTCGAACCCGGAACCTCTCGATCACGAGTCGAGCACCTTATCCACTAGGTCACACCCGCTTACCCTGTAGGTTGGAAAACACCGATAGTTAATTCTTTCCTTCAGAACTATGTCAATTTTCAAGTTACAGCTTGGCATATGTTATTTTGCATATATAGGTTATTCGTATGAAATTTTACATATACATATATAATAATTGAATTAAATTTGCATGTAGTTTCTATTAATATTGATTTAAACAATAATGGAATAAAATGTATCTATGGATACAAATAAGCTTGGTCATATCTACTCTAGCTGTTATATTTGCTACCGAGTGATGCGTAAACATTTACGCATGCCTGTAATAGATTATAAATATTTGTGAAAACCCCACCGTGACTGCGAATAATGATCCGGAGTTGTTCACCAGTCTTTCCAAATGGTTGTGTGAGGAACTTCGGTAAAATCAAGTCTGAAAATTACTACTTCACTCTATTAGCACAGTAATAAATAAACTGATTTACTATTGTTCTACGTCACTCCACATTTATTTGATGCATATGGTGATGGCATCTGGTTGATGTGTTACATGGAAATTTATACATTTGAAAAGGACCCACCCGAAGCAGTGAGATGACCGTGACATGTGACATCGGTTTTCACTGTCTCATCCGAAAGACAGGACACTGGTGTACCCACAACAGGAGTCGAACCAGGGACCTCTCGGTCAGGAGCCGAGCACGTCATACATTGAGCCACACCGACTTTGATAAATAAATAAATAGATTAATAAATTAATTATCAAATAAATGAATAAATAAGCAGATACATGTAAATAAACATTTTTGATATAGTACTTCAAATTTAGTCGGTAAAGTCAAAGGCAGACGTATCCGGGTCCGGACGCAGTGTATTAGAAGCTCGGTCAGCGCGGCGACACTTACTTTGCAGAAAAAAAGGATGGACAGCATGTTTCCGGAAGTAGTAGTAGTTTCCAGTCTCTGAAAGTAGTCTATGCCTCTGAACGAAACTGTCCAGACTTCGTCCGTACTTCGAGGCTGTTATACAGGAACCCCGATATGGATCACCCGAGTACTCAGTAAATACCGAGGTAGCCTGTAGAGGAGAGAGTTAAGACATAATACTCATTTATACACATTTATTAAATCTACTTGTCCTACGGAATACTGGGAAAAAAATTAATAAAATTATTATTTATTGAAATGCATTTAGCTAAAGCAATCAACTGCAGAAAGCGGAGTTGCTCAGCGGTAAGCCAGGATCGAGCGGGGCTTTGTTGATCCCCGAATGCTCACCGTCTAAATAAATAAAACCATAGTAAAGCTTATTCCGCGAGTCATTTTTACTTCATAACACCACGCTTTAGGTAAAGTGTCGGTATAAAGAGCGAAAAAAGTCATGTGATGAACGTTTATACAATTGCGTTGCCTAGGTAACCGCGCTACAGTGCTAGTCAGAAAATAGCATCATTAGCATCACCGGTGATGTGATAGTGTTATGTGCGAATGTTGTCAGGAATTTATTGGATACAGGGTTAGCTTGCACAGGCGTCGCCCCCTTTTCCTCGGGGCACACTAGTGGATATACCGTCACATCTACACGGTAAGAAAAATTGATTTTTCTCTTCTAAGTTTTCAATTCTTCGTCGTGTCGAGAAAAACAGATCGAAGCGGTTTAGAGGAGAAAAACAGATGCTAGTTTAATGAGTGTTGCATAGAGATTCTGCATGTTTGGTTGTAATTTAATGGGCCGCATTTTGTGTTTATAAATATAAATATATATATTGAACTCGATTTTAGAAATCTCAACTTTTTACCTTTAATAAGAATATGTGTAATTTCCGTGAAATTTTGCGCTGGGTAATTGATATTTGTTTGCGCGCTACAAACACTGCGGTGTCTTGTTACATGAATCCTCGCTTGCACGTGTGGGGATACGTGTGTTTTCTATCGCACGTCTGTGTCTTTGATCTCGGTTTTATTGACCTCGCCCTGTCAATACAAATGATACATCATACAGGTAATTATTCACAGGGGTTCAGAGGTAGTCTAGATTAAGGTTAACTTGAACTGTTTGAAGTTCGTTAAACAAATAGTTTCCTGTTTGCGAAATGTACTATGGTTTGTTTTCAATGAAATTTAAGACTCTAAAACAGAAAATAAAAGTTGTTTTGTCATTGTGGGATATGGACGGGGGAACACCTTTCACAGTTGCAATCTAAATTTGCTAGATCCACCAATAAAAAGTCACGGCGTCCTATCAATAAAACCTGGAAACATACTACAAAGGGGTGAGCTCGTGTAATATGCCTGACCTGCAAGCTGTGGTGTATATATCTTATATTGAATTAACGTTACACATTGACAATATTGATGAATCAGATTGTGGTAACATGCTTTTATTGTCTCATCTGATACTGTATAGTTATCTACAGTCGACACCCTGCTGAACTCACTTACGCAATGCGACCAGATCAATGTAAGTACGTGCAGAGTAGGTATGGAGGCAGAAGGGTCTGGGTCTAGATTACTCAATGTGACCAGATATATAAATGTGTGCGGCGTTGGAATGGAGGCAGAAGGGCTGGGTCTAGATTACTCAATGTGGTCAGATATATAGATGTGTGCGGCGTTGGTATGGAGACAGAAAGACCTGGGTCTACATTACTCAATGTGGCCAAATATGTAGATGTGTGTGTGGAAAGGGGGGATGTTGGTATAGAAACAGAAGGACCAGGGGTTTTTATATTAATGCTGTAAGACGAGATTTTATGTAAGGCTTTGCAATTCTCTCTTACTGCGTCCCTCCTTTAATTTTTTTTCGCCCAACCTTTCTCTCCCTACCCCCTATCCCCCTGTTCTCTCCTCCTGAGAAGTGAGAGGGAGAGAAAAGGGGGTAATGGCCCTTCACCATTTTCCCTCCCTTCCACTTGTTCTACCTCTTTCCCGTTACCTTCCCTCCCAGCCTGTTCTCCCCCCCCCCCCTCTCCACCTCCTACTTCTCTGTGCCTTCCCCTTTCTAACATAAATATAGCGTCAGATAGTCACAATAATGTTATACATGGTCTTAGATTTACATAGAAACTGCCTTCATAAGGTCGGAATCGGAAGAAGGCGATAGAGAACAGGACTAACACAGATATGGAAAGGGGGGGGGAGCGGTGTATGGCCTAAAGGATGCCATTTTCTACTTTTTGAATTGACTTAACTGAATAATATGACGAAAGAATGAATTACAGAAGGTATGGCCAGAAGAGCTTATGGTGAAAATATAAGTACACATAAATGCAATCTTATTAAAACCAGATCTATTTTTTCCGCTTCTCTATGGGACAATAGAGAAGGGGAATAAAGATTTGGTTTCAATCAGAGTGATATACATGTAAACGTGATTCATAAATCATGATCTTTTTATGGCACATGTATATTATAATAGATTTTAGGAAAAAGGGGCAGCTGCCCAGCGCCCCCCCCCCCGCCCAAAAAAACCCCCAAAACTTTTCATATGAATCCTCCGCTCTTGAGGTGGAAACGTTACAACAAACTTAACATAAGGGTTATTTGTATAAGTAATGGCAATAACATCTGCTTTTTCACTAAGTGCATTTGTAATTTACATTTTACTGGCAATGACAATGCAGGCATTGTAAATACTCGCTGTTTCGGTAAGAAATTGCTCCACCATTTGCACACAAAGGACATTATGAAAAAAGGATATTTTCAAATTGCATTTAAAATATAAATAACAGAAATAAAAGAGGTGAATATCACCACCGGACTGTTATTTTCGGAAGGGAGTTGTAAATTGCGTGTGACGAGAAGCGCTTATTGCCCCTGGCTGGAATGAGATACCACAAGGCTGTCATGTGCTGACCGTAAAATACTCTCTCCCTGATGTGGCTTATTAAAAACACTGTTTGGTGTAGCTTATCATATCATATCATAGCGTGTATGGTTTTGATTATTACGTAGGTATTAGATGTATTCACTCTGATGGAGGCGCCCTGTAGGTCGAGAAGCACCCCTGATGGGTGTCGAGATGGTAAAGATCATCCCCCTCCTTAAATCCTTATGGGAGATTTAAGGATTTGTTGGTTCCTTGTCTTTTCAGGAATTTCCAGAGGAATAGGAAGGAAATAACGATAATAAAAAGATCACAAGGGACAAAACCTATTATAAACTCCTATCACAATCGTTAGAAGAGTTTAAATAGCATTAAGTTATCGTATTAAAGGGTGGGTTCCAACCAGAAAAAGCGTCCCCTGTCCCACATACTTCCTACGCATTGATTTCGTGCCTTTTTAAGTGCCTTATTAGTACGGTGTTTAACTTACACGATGCACATTTGTTTACTTCACCATTACAACTGCCTTGCCTTCAGGCGATCTGGGTTCGATTCCTTTATTAAGCCGCAATGTATAAAAGTTTGACCACCTGCTTATGTGACGCGATAAAAATGTAAAAGGTGACCAAAGACCCAGCAGACCAAACCATCGTGATGAGGTCCTAGAGATCACGACACGGTCTTAGCCTTTAGACAGTGGCAGATTTAGAGAAGGGGGCCCGGGGCCCAGAAACCCCTTTTTTTCGCCACATATTCACAAGTAAAAATCCAGATTTGGTACCAAAAATGGTTGAGTAGTTTAGCTAATACACATGTGCCCCCCCCCCCGCCCACTTTTCAGAAATCCTGGATCCGCCACTGGTAGATAATGCGGAAGATTTATAACACTTACATGATAATGGTGTCTGCCTGATGCATCGCACAGATAATGCTTCTAACACGATTCGAGCATGGTATTTTGGACTTTAAAAAGGACCCCGTATATTGTTTTGTTTATTGTTCTACGTCACGCCATCATAACTTGGCTTATACAGTTATGGCATGCGCTTGGTGATGCACTGCACAGAAATTTAGATCTATTCAACGAGCCCTCTCGGAGCTGTCTGATCCGAAATCGAAGCTCCGCTGTTGGTTTCTTGTCTTTCGGGAATTTCTAGATGAGTAGGAAGAAAATAATAATAAAGAAACCTATAAAGGTCTTTGTATCCCAGTCGTCGTAACGACGGCATCTGCCTGATGCATTGCACAGAAATTTAGATCTGTTCAACGGTCCCACCCGGAGTAGTACGATCAGAAATTCGGAAAATCGAGAATAAGGGACCACCAATCTGATTAAAACCATATCTTTATTCCGTTTCGCTATTTGTCCCATTGCGGATTAGGACAAATAGAGAAGCGGAATAAAGATACGGTTTTAATTAGATTGAAGGTATTGCATACCTCTTCGCTTCTAAATGTCTTTTTATAACTTTTGATATTAATAAAAATGATCACATGACTACGATCACGTTGGATTAATTTTGATAAATATCAAAACTTATAAAAAGATATAAACCCTATACACAGTTAACAGGGTTATTATTATCTCCATGGCACTTGTTTTTTCATGTATTGTCTAAGTACACTGATTATAGATTGAGTCACCGTGGATCCTCGCTTGCTGTTCTGCGTAACAGTTATTTTGGTCGCTGTCTACAGGCTTTGTATTTAGCTGACAGCAGATTCCATTCGTTCCACTTGCATGTTTCTATTCTACATTTTTGAATATTGTATCAAGACCACATATGCGAATCCACAACGCAAGTAAGGGACGGATAATTTTTAAAGTGGAATTCCCTTTGCAAAATTTCATTATCACAGTATCACAGGATAGACCCCCCCCCCCCCCCCGCACACACACACACTTGTCCTTTAGACTATTTTACCACCAAAGGCTAGAAAACTCACCGTATGTCTTTTTTGTAAAATATTTTTAAAGACGGTACCTGGAAAACCAGAATTTGGGATTTGTCAAATTTAGTATATCCAATCCTAAACGGTGTGCCTGTATACATGAATATTATTAAATTGAAAGGTATTTTACAATGTCCAAAATACAGTCCTCGTGTACCATGATAGAAGCTTCTTTTATTCTAGTCGATTGGTACACGACTATAAAAAAGTCTTTAACCTCGAATGAACCCTAAGACTCGATGGTTGAGAATTGATAATAACAATAAAAAAATCGACTGGATACTTCATACTTTTGTCTTTTTCTAACTTTAAATTTTTGTTATTTAAAGTGAGCACATGACTAAATAGTCATGTGCTCACTTTAAATAACAAAACTTTAAAGTTAGAAAAAGACACTTTCTTTCCAAATTTGTGTTATTTGCTTGAGATGTTGTGCAAGGGACACTTTGGTTCAATGGTATCGCAGTGAATTTTAGATCCAAGGACGTGGATTTTATCCAAACTGTCGGTTAGGACCCCGATTCGATCTAGATTGTCTGTTAAGACCTGGATTCGATCTACGATGTCGGTTAAAACCCGGATTATATCTAAACTGTGGGCTATGACCCAGTTTCAATCTAGACTGTCGGTTAGGATATTTCTGTGATGATTTATCATTTTCTTCTTCCATAATTGGCGAGATAGTAAACTGAGGGCCCCACCCCCACCCCTGCTGTTTTGGTAGTTCTTGTGTCCTATGACATAGTTATAATTTGAGAATTCAAAACGCGCATAATTATCATTCATGCATGGTTTTAATTCCTCAAATTACAACTGTGTCATAGGACACTAGGCTCGTAGATGATCCCTCACTGATTATGGTGGTCCATTGCGTAGAAAAAAGTATGAGGTCATTCACCAAAAGAGGTGCCGCCACCATTAAATGATATCATCTTGGTGCGAAAATGTCCACGTTACCAGCTTTAAAAAGGCTGAAAAACGCGAATGTTAGCATAAGAGTTCTGAATCAAAGTTCGCTATTGATACATGTTGTGGAATATTTTTGTAACTCTAACAAATGTTTAGGGAAAAAAATATACATGAATATCAGATCGGTGTTAATGTTATTTTATTATATTTAACTTTTTTTTACATAAAATTATTTTGTTTTACTGTACTTAAGTTTGCGCTAATCCAAAATTGGTTGATTGGGAATCTGGATCCATCCTGAAACTCTGTGACTTTTCTTGCCATTAATTCTACTCCCTAAGAAATACATGCATGGATCCCCTTAGGATAATTACAAATGTAGTTTGTTGACCAAATTTCTGGTTCCGTGCCTGTTGTCTAATAGTCTAGTTCCCATTACAACGTAGTTATGTCATGATGACAACGTAGCAGTCTAGTTCCCATGACAACGTAGCCATGTCAAGATGACAACGTAGCATTCTAGTTCCCATGACAACGTAGCCAATTCAGTGTAGCTATATCATTTAATTGACAGTAACTTTCTAAAAATTTCTTAAGGTAAAGAGTGGATTTTTATAGAATATATCCAGAATTACTCCCTTGTTGTCGGTCTTTCTGTGTCTATATCAGTGTATCTATAACATATTTTATGACGGCACAGGGCATGCATTTGCTTCCTCTACTATTATGAAATGCCTTTTGTACAGCACTTCCATCAAGAGATGATGAATTTCTGCGATAATTTCAGTTATTGAGAAGCTGGTCTAAATGATTATGTCCCGTTTATACTTAAAACTCATTATTACACATAATTAATCATAAACCAGCTTTTCTCTATTTTCACATTATGTGTCCCACCTTTTTTTTTTAAAGTATGGGCCTGTCACTTTCATTTCATATATATAATATATAACAACTTTAACTTCCTCTCAAAAAGTGCTAGTGAACACCGGGTTTGAATAGGCCACCTTCCTTAGTCCAATATAGATCTTTCCAGTCGGCAGCTACTCAATACTTACCTTTCCTTTACCGACAGGTGGCGTGATCAATACCTTAATGGCGGACAGTCACGTAATCAAAGATGGCGACGTCCGTATATAACGCAGCGGAATGGTCTATATTACATGAAACTAAAGAAACTGGTGTTAGGTCACTGTGTGACTCACAAAAACGCACCACGATTTCCTTTTCTGGAAATCAAGAGGGAAATCAGATGTCTGGGAAAATCAGCATCTCCTGTTTGACTAACGAGACCCGCCATGAATCCGCATGGCAGAGACGTCATGCGTTTAGTACTGCAAATATTATGAGATGAACATGGGCATAGAAAGGCGTGTGGCACTTAAGTCTAATTATTATTAGTATTGTCTTTTTTTTTTGTAATTTATTCAGTATATGCTTCTTCCATATATCATCCGTCATGCCTTCTAAAGCCTTCATGAAATAACATACCATCCAAATTATTGTGATGTAAATGATACCATATGAACTGGAACCCTGCACGTGCAACGTGCACGTTCTATTAATAAGTAGCGACAGTTGTGTTCACTGAAGTTCCCCCATCTATCTTCCTTCACCGAGTTAACATGGGTAGCAATAACAATTTCAGAGATTGCGTAATAAACTAAACAGTTTGATGAAGTGGTTGAATCGACAACATGTACAAGGAATTCTGTTTTTCAGATGTGCCTCTTTAAAACATTCCTGCTGCCAAAAGTGACCTTGAACTCCGAAGCATGACCGCAAGCTTACAGTGGGAGTTGCATTCAGAAAGCATACATATCGCATTGTCCATATTATAGATAGATTAAGTTATTAATATCTACCATTCAATATTCTTCGCCCAACGTGCTGTCAGTAGCAGATGCAAAGGGAGTGTTCGGGCAATTCGGTCGATCTTCTGTCAAAATTGAATACCAAAGGGGTATATATTTACCCATGTTGAACAGTTAATCCCTTCCACATATGACTCGATGTGTCAGCGTATTCGTTTGGACATTTGCCTTCTTTTACCGACATCGTTAGATCTGGCCATGGTAATTTTGTTCAGTCAGTAGAAAGCCAAAATGCCGACATGTAAATGCCTTTTGCTCCTGCCCAATCTTGATTATGGAATTCTGGATAGGCACCTAATTATGTAGATAAAACATTAATGCATTAAGCCGTAAGTCAATCGTTTAACGAAATCTTAATTATATATGACATGTATGATTCATTTTGTACCATTTTACGACGTTTATTCATTAGAGAATATAATAGACGCCAAAGGCTCAAGTGAGCTATAGTCATAGCGCGCCGTCCGTCGTCCGTCGTCGTCGTCGGCGGCGTCGTCGTCGTCGTCGTCGTCCGTCGTTAACTTTTTCACATTTTCGACTTCTTCTCTGGAACTACATTGCAGATTTGGATCAAACTTTGTGTAAATGATGTACTCAAGGTCCCCTACTAAAATTGTGTTCGGGATCCAGATTCCCTCAGGGGTGGATCCAGGGCGGGACCAAAAGTGCCCAAAAGGGTCCCCCTCTTCAAACATCTTCTTCTCTAGAACCAGTACATAAATGGGGATACTAATTGCATTTCAACAATCTATAAAGATGGGTTATTAAAAATTGTGTTCGGGGTTAAGATCCGTCAAATAGAAATTTACGCTTTTTTTATGTGTTTCTGGACTTAGTCATTTCAATGAAGAAAAGTGTCATGTTTTTCAGTTAATTGATATTGATGATTTCTTAGGAATATTATTGTGAAAGAATTTTGTCATTATCTCAATTTTTGGATTTTTTATGAATTTTTTAAGACTTCCAAAAAAAAGGGGGGGGTGGCCATTTTTCACATTTTCAACTTTTTCTACGAAACCACATGAAAGATTTTAATGAAACATGGAATACATGAAGTACTAAAAGTCCTCTATCAATTTGGTAAATTTCATCCAAATTGGTAAACAGATAATGCCACCATGTCTAAAAAGTAGGTCTCACAATGGTACATATACCACTTGGTAATTGAAATATGTAGAGTAGCGGATCAAATCCAGCTGTGGTCAAAAAAATTTTTTTTTTTTACACATCTAAATAAGTTTTTAGATGTTTCTTACCATTCAACATATGAAATTAGGAATTTTACGTTTAAGACTTCCAAAAAAAAAAAGGGGGGGTGGCCATTTTTCACATTTTCAACTTTTTCTACAAAACTGTTTGGAACTACATTGCAGATTTGGATCAAACTTTGTGTAAATGATGTACTCAAGGTCCCCTACTAAAATTGTGTTCGGGATCCAGATTCCCTCAGGGGTGGATCCAGGGCGGGACCAAAAGTGGCCAAAAGGGTACCCCTCTTCAAACATCTTCTTCTCCAGAACCAGTTCATAAATGGGGAAACTAATTGCATTTCAACAATCTATAAAGATGGGTTTTTAAAAATTGTGTTCGGGGTTAAGATCCGTCAAATAGAAATTTACGCTTTTTTGATGTGTTTCTGGACTTAGTCATTTCAATGAAGAAAAGTGTCATGTTTTTCAGTTAATTGATATTGATGATTTCTTAATGACTATTTTGATCATAATTGTGGTAAGGAATATCATTGTGAAAGAATTTTGTCATCATCTCAATTTTTTGATTTTTTATGAATTTTTTAAGACTTCCAAAAAAAAAGGGGGGGGGGGGGGGGTTTGGCCATTTTTCACATTTTCAACTTTTTCTACAAAACCACATGAAAGATTTTAATGAAACATGGAATACATAAAGTACTAAAAGTCCTCTATCAATTTGGTAAATTTCATCCAAATTGGTTAACAGATAATGCCACCATGTCTAAAAAGTAGGTCTCACCACTTGGTAATTGAAATATGTAGAGTAGCGGTTCAAATCCAGCTGTGGTCAAAAAAAAAAATTTTTTTTTTTACACATCTAAATAAGTTTTTAGATGTTTCTCAACACTCAACATATGAAATTAGGAATTTTACGTTTAAGACTTCCAAAAAAAAAAAGGGGGGGGGGGATTTGGCCATTTTTCACATTTTCAACTTTTTCTACAAAACTGTTTGAAGGATTTTAATAAATCTTGGTAGAAATAAGTCACTTATGATCCTCTTCAAATTCTGTTGTTTTCGTCCAGACCTCTTTACAGGTGGCGCCACCATAGTCAAAAGTAGGTCACAAAAGAGTTCCCTCCTTTAACAATATTCTTTTTCATAAGGGCTGTATACAGAGACAAACAGAATGTATAGAAATGATCTAGAGGGATGAGTGAAGACGTATTGTCATTTTGGTTCCCTTCCAAAATCAAATTTTAGAATTTTTTTTCGACATTTCCTTGGACTTGGTGAATCAATGCAGAAAAAAAAGTGTCATATTTCCTAGTTAATTGATAATGATGATTTCTTATGGACTATTGTGATCATAATTATGGTAAGGATTGTTACTTTGAAAGAATTTTGTCAATATCTCAATTTTTGGATTTTCTATGAATTTTTTAAGACTTCCAAATGAGGGTGTGTAGGAACAATTCAATCACATTTTTCACTTCTGCTGTTATACCACATGAAAGATTTTAATGAAACATGGAATACATGAAGTACTAAAGGTCCTCTATCAATTTGGTAAATTTCATCCAAATTGGTTAACAGGTAATGCCACCATGTCTAAAAAGCAGTTCTCACAATGGTACATATACCACTTGGTAATTGAAATATGGAGAAATTTTTTTTTCATTTCTTTACACATCTAAATAAGTTTTTAGATGTTTCTCAACACTCAACATATGAAATTAGGCAATTTTAAGTTAGATCTGGACAATGTTTGAAATTATTGTTTATAACCCAGACTTGAAATCAGTCAACAAAAGGCCCCACCTAAAGAAAATGACTAACTTGTTGCCCTGAATGACTTCTTGCAGAGACAAAGGAAATGCTTAATATCAAAATCACCTGAATGGATGTGCAAAAAATGTTGTTTTTTATTCTAGCCTGAAATAAAATTTGACATATTTTCCACATCTGTGTTGACTTAGTCACATTAATGCAAAAATAAATGAATTCTTCCTTCATGCATGACTGATCATCTAGGTACTCAGGTGAGCGATATAGGCCCACTTGGGCCTCTTGTTTCATAATTCGATTTTTTAAAGTGACCGTGTTTGACCATTATACGCGTCATATGTCAGTTTGACCCACCAGTTGAATGCATTTGGTTAGTCTGGCGCATGTTTGACCACTTTCCGCTACGCTACAACGAGGTAGTGTAGCAGAAAAGTGTCAGGCATGCGCTACAAGGAGGTAACGTAGCGGAAAATTTGTCAGGCATGGGCTACAAGAAGGTAAAATCGTGGACAGTGGGTCAGGCATGCGCTACAACCAGTTAGTGTAGCGGAAAGTGGGTCAGGCATGCGCTACAAGGAGGTAGCGTAGCGGAAAGTGGGCCAAGCATGTTCCAAACTATGCATTCATTTAGTTTTGGTGTTGGGTTTCACGTTACCTATAATATTTCTTTCATATCGCAAAATGACGACAGAAGGTTCCCAACCTCTCGAACAGAGTTGCGCAAGCGGAAAATAAATTCCGGATCGCTTGCTCTGCAGGGAAAGCATTCGGTGATTTACAAGAATATCACAGTGTAACAAATGAGTGGCTAAGAATAGAAAATTTTGGATATAATGAAGAACCTTATGATTACGTGTCGACTTTACGGGTATGAAACCGTAATCAGAAGTGTTGGTAAATAGATATATACACACGAAATAAAAAAGGTAGTAAGTGAAAATGAAAAGTGAATAAAGATCTAAGTCATGTAAAGGTGCGAGATGTTGACCATGTTTTGCAACCACGTAGATTTGTATGTTGTAACTACATGTGTTGATATTTTTTGTATTTTTGTCTAACTCTATTAGACTATTGAAATCGAGAAAAAAAGCAGATGAGTATCAATAATTAATTTAAGTTTTAGCCGATATGCGGGCGTATGATGCAGCTCTCATAGGCAGAATCTGAGATAGCGATCAGCCCTTATAGACCGAGTTTCTCTCCTTCCCAATAACAGAGCGTATCAGACAGCCCTCACAGACCGAATATCCTTAACTCCCAATAAGAGAGTGTATCAAGCAGCTCTCACAGACCGAGTATCTCTCACTGCCAATAAGAGAGTGTATCAAGCAGCTCTCATAGACCAAGTGTCTCTCACTCCCAATGAGAGAGTGCATCAAATAGCTCTCAAAGACCGAGTGTCTCTCACTCCCAATAAGAGAGTGTATAAAGCAGCTCTCATAGACCAAGTGTCTCTCACTCCCAATGAGAGAGTGCATCAAATAGCTCTCAAAGACCGAGTGTCTCTCACTCCCAATAAGAGAGTGTATCAAGCAGCTCTCATAGACCGAGTGTCTCTCACTCCCAATAAGAGAGTGTATCAAGAGATCTCGGGTGTAGAGTGCTTGGCCCGAGACAGAGAGATTCCCAGTGTAGAGTGCTTGACCTGGGTAGATAGACCCAGAGTGTAGAATGCTTGATTTGGGTAGAGAGATACCGAGTGTAGAGTGCTTGACCTGGGGTAGATAGACTTAGAGTGTAGAATGCTTGATTTGGGTAAGAGAGATTCCAAGTGTAGAGTGCTCTTATACGGAAGCCCATTCAGGACATATCAAAAATATTTTTGAATTTGATATAACGAAGTCTTGAATTTGTTAAAACGGATTAAATTCGTTTTAACAAATTTGAGGAATTCGTTATAACGTATTAAATCTGTTATAACAAATTTCTTAAATTCATATTTTTGGTTTTGTAAAATTTGTTATAACGCATTTTCATCAAATTTGTGATAACAAATTTCATATATTGTGAGGACAAATTATACGGATTCAAAATTTCAGTGTCACAAATCAGTAATCACGGAATTCCTCGTGGGTCGAACGGTGCTAGAATTTTTAATTTGTTATATCGGATTGGAAACTGAAATAACAACTTTCATTAATCCGTTATCACAGATGATATTCCGTGATAACGGAAGGGTAGGGTCTGTTGCATAGACTGAAACGTCTGTTCATCATGGAAATGCCATCACTTTATGTTTGTTAGTGAAATTATCTTGACATAAAATAAACAAATGTTCACAGTAAAACATATCTCAATTTTTCACCAAATCCCTGATTGAAAAGCCTGAAGTAATTATGAAACAAAGACTAAATTTCCCAAAGATTTATGGCGCTATGTGTTGTAAAGTGTGTGTATTTCTCTAGAAAGAAAATCACCCATTTGAATAATTATCAATTCCGCAGTAAGGGAAATTTCTCAAAGACTATCTTTGGAATAGCCACTGTGATTCCCATATACTGCATTCTTTTCCATTCTTCAAGTAATCGAATGTGTAAGTGACTGACTTAAGAGACGTTGGCTTGGGTTGTTTTTCTCGTAGGAGTGAATGTATTTTTTAGACTTTTTTATCGTCGTATCAATTTAATTTCAAATTAGGGGGGGTTCTTCTTTTTTTAGAATCCAGAGCAGCAATTCTTATCTATCTATCCCGTGGTATTAAACATTTTATTTCTTTGAGGGAGAGCTTCACAAGCACTTTACTGCTTATACTGATGAAAGTGGCTTCATTTCCCGTTCTTTGATAGTTTGCTCTTTTATCATCGCAAAATCAAATCGAGCGAATGTTATTTTCTCTTCAGACTTGGATTTAGGGAAAACAAAAACAAAAACACCATATTGCCTTATCAGTCAATGTATAGATGCAATAGAAAACTGAGGATTTCCCCAAAGTGTGGAAGATGTTTGTCCTTTTGTGATGAGTTACCGAAGTGTGGGGGAAGATTATCCTTTTACTGACGGGCAAGATTGCGGAGCAGCTACGCCAATCTTCCACCAGAGTTCTTTAACACATAAATCATGTTAAATACAAGACATTTGGTGAGGAGATTTCCGAGCAGTAGAAATTTATACTCCTTTAATTATAATGCACATGATAAGTTTTGGTCGGATTGCAAAGCAATTCCGGTCTGTAGAATGGCGATGTCCGTTCTCCGTACGCATGCCTGACCGTCTACATTTGATTAAGTTTCTGGTTGAAGCAAAGCCTTAGCAACTAAGAGGAGTATAAACATAATACTTCACACATAAGTTCTTTATGACCAGAGCTTTCAAATTATGCCACGAATTTTGACCTAGTGACCTTGACCTTGTACTTCGACCTACTGAAAAGCCTTTAATTTTGGCTATATCTTTTGGATCAATAGGGATAGGACTTTTCACACATAGGTTTTTTATAACCAGAGCTTTCAATTGATACCATGACTTTTGACCTTATGAATTTGACATTGTTTCGAATTCATTTTGCAATCCGGTCATACCGTTTGGGGGTTTTGTTCTTGTTTGTTTGATTCTAGTTTTATGTAACACCAGGATAATTTCACTCATGTGGTGACGGCACCATACTGATGCAGTGCACAGAAATTTAGACTTTTGTGACGGATACTCCCGAAGTAGTGAGGGTTCTTTTATGTGCCAATATGAAATAAATAGATATTGAAAACATCAAATTATTTGACAATTAAAGTGATATGACATAAATGATTTTTGAAGGGATAAGTAACATTGCATTCATTATTTTCTGATTGATCAGATGAATTTGAATTATGTGTAATTTCAATCTTAATTATACATCATGATAATGCACATTTTCCCACTTCATTTATTTTCGTCATCATTTGCAATACAATTATTTTATATACCATAATATTACATCATATATATTAACACAGGTATTGCAAAATTCTATTGCTGCGCCACTTGTAACATGTTCTCCGCAGATATTGCAGTATCATGATACACGGATATGTATAGGTGTGTGGTGAAGGAGAGAAGTTTGTTTTTATAAGGGTAGAGATAAGTAGCCATGCCTCTGGCCGTGCATTATATAAGTACTTTTGCATTGAGTACTGTTTTGTATGCCGCACATCTTGTGGTAGGCACACCGCTGGGTCTTGTGTTCCATCAGATATGTACACGGCATTCATAGTCGATCGAGAAGAATGTTTCTGGCAGAGGATCAACCTTACATAATCTGTAATCATTCTGAGTTTACATACTCACTCACATAGGTAATATTCACCTACAATGAGAGGCATTTAGCCGAGTTCGTTCGAGTGTATGGAATAAAATTAGCATATGGCAATATAAATTAAAAGTTAACCTATATTCTCCGGGATTTCTTGTATACAATGTGTGCTTTGTGTACACGTAGATTTATATTGGTTGGTGAGTAAGATTCACTCGAGACAATAGTTGATTACCATGGTGATTACAATCTCTGTAGGATCGTGAAGGGCACTGAAAGTGCTTTGTGAATAATTGAAAGAATTTTGCCACAATCACAGAGAAGAGAGAATGTAGTGGTCTAAGTGCTGATCTTGTGAATCGGGTGACCTAGGTTCAAATCCCGGTCGTGCCATTTAACTTCAGAGGTTGGTAACCCCCTGTTTACATGTCTCTCAACATATCAATGTAAAGAGACTTTATATTGTATTTATTCATGGAGGGAATAATGAATTACATATATCCAGAGATCGATTTAGTAGAACCTGTTTCTAGACCAGTAAAATTTATATTTGAAGTACGGATGAATTACTGACATCTGTCTGTAAAATACCAATATATTTGTGATTGAGCATCTCACCCCAGACTGTAAGGTGAACTAGGTAACTGGATAAAAAGTATTATAATGAGGAGAGAGAGAGAGAGAGAGAGCAAATATAAAGGAGATTACTAGTAATAATATATCAAATAAGGAGCAAAATAGTAAAGTGCAGATCTGATATATAGTAAGATCGGGGTCCGAGGAAGCAAATATTAATTCATTTCAATTCAGTTTATTCAATTGCCATACAGCATGTAGAAAGAACACGTATACATGCATATATTATGAATATATGGGAAAACAAAAGAAGAAGAAGAATATATATATATGTATATATATATATATATATATATATATATATATATATATATATATATTATATATATATACGTTATAGCTCGGGTAGCTCAGTCGGTTAGAGGGTCGGATGCATGACAGCTAGGTGATTCGGTACCATAGGTCGTGGGTTCGAGTCCCAGACGGGGAACGAATATAAGTGAAATATAGGGTGCCTTGTTAACTGTAGTGTCTTTATGCTTTATGTGTTTGTCTAATTTGTCTTTATTTTCTACAGGTATTTCTTCGGAGATCCAAGGTCCATAGTACTCCCAGGTGTTTCACTGATTCTATTTGTGCTTTATATATATATATATATATATATATATATATATATGTATATATATATATATATATATATATATATATATATATATACGTGAGAATATGGAGGGAAGAAACAGTGATTGATATATCAGCTGTATATGCCATGTAGTGTATATTCACATTGTAAATCGGGTAAAGATAAAATTCAGTGTGGTATCACAACGTAGCCATGATACAAAGATCGATTAGAGATAGAAATATGTCCCAGTGATAGCATAACCAAATGCATGGGTTTTTTTTGTATAGAATATATAAGATACTCCTTATCAAGGAGTATTTTACGCTCATCGTGTTCAAAGTTCAAAGGTCAGATTTACGTCCACCCAACTACAACCTTTGAAGAAATAGTACGATGTCTGTGTCGACGTTTGTCTATTTTAGCGAGGACAGCTGTGATGATTTAATCGATTCAGTGTAAGAGTCTTTCTTAAGGATAAGTTTTGACCACAATCGTATGAATTCTTTTAGAAAACGTTCCCTCTCCCGCCATCCGTCTATTCGCATGATCAACATTCGTACGTGTAATCTTCGATTTCCTCGTCTCTTTTCTTTTCTCTTAATTTTCACACTTTGAAAATGAAATGGATTTTTCCACATTTCATATAATAATAAAGATAAAACGTTTCAAACTACATGTGTGTAATGATGTGTTTTATGAACTGATTTTTATTTGTACTTTCTTTTACCCGAACTACGGTCAAATCGAGTTGTCTAGGGACTACTTTACAGTTTTCATTGTATTCTAAGATTCTCTGCCCTTCTCACACTTTTGATATCGGCGGTTTGTGGTAGAGGGTTAGAGAGACTTTGTTCATCAACAGTTGGAATTTCCACAAACCGCCGATATCAAAAGTGAGAAGGGCAGAGAATCTCTGACTATTTTCACTGCAATACACTGTCATTACTGAGTATGCGGAAACGAGCAACGCCAACGTAGCAAATGGCTCCCACCCCCTGGTTATTTTTGTAACGTGGGAATGAAGCACTTACTCTCCTTTCAATTCTTCTATATTGGTGATTTTCGATTACTAAGAACTGATCGGAATTAGCATATTATCCGAATCGGCATACAATCAATCATCGGCGATAATTATTTCATCAATGTGCATGATAAAACTTGACCTAGATATCTTCATGATGTATCTTTATACCAAACATCAATTCAATATCTTTATCCATTCCTAAGATGATGAGCTGAAACTGCATATTTTAAGAAATTTTCAAATTCCAAAGGGGATAACTCGGACAAAAATAATTGAGCCATATCTAAATTATAACTTATTAATTTGACCTAGATATCCTTAAGATGTATCTGTATACCAAATGTCAATTCAATATATACAGCTGTTCCTGGGAAAATGAAGAGAACTGCTAATTGCAACAAATTTTCAAAGTCCAGTGGCGGATCCAGGATTTCCGAAAAGGGGGCCCACATCTGTATTAGCCAAACTACTCGGGTATTTTGGTGCCAAATCTGGATTCTTACTTGTAAATATGTGGCGGAAGGGCCCCCTTCCACTGAATCATACGATTGAATAACCTTATGAGCAAGTTTCTCTGTGCACTACCTTACCGGGTATATTTATTCGTTTGTTATAACATAACTCATTTAAAACAACTTCATACAAAATGAGGTCGAGGTGTCCTTAGTGTGATACATATAGATCTCTACTCACGACAAGATGTAAGTAGGAGTATCTTTCAGGACGTCAGGTCCTTTGATTGTTTTGTTCATAATGATAATAAGTCTACATGTTAACATTTAAGTTATGTCAGAATTGATTTGGAGTGGCGTATCTAGTGTTTTCTGGAATAAAGTGTTATAGAGTGAGACTGTCATAACTACATCGTCATGTTTTGATTTTTAAAATTAATTAGGGGAAAGGGGTGGGTTAAATACAAAAATTAAAACTTGACAATTAAATGCAAAACTTAAAATTTGACAGTATACTAAAACCAAAAGGTATTACGAATGTGGGACTGGCCTCTCTGTCTATGGCACTGGTTTAAGTAGATCCATAATGGTTCTGATGGTTATGACATCACTGTGATAAGATGACATATAAATTTGAAGCAGTCGTAAAGATGGAGACCGACATCACTTTGATTAGATGGCATATAATTTGGAAGCAGTCGTCAAGATGGAAACAGACCTTGTTCGGAGAAATTCTAAACAATATACGTAATGAAACCGGAAACGGTCAGAATAATATACGGAATCTAATCAGATGTAGAATACATTACTGGATAATTATCGTAGTGTATCTATAATCATTGAATTAAAACTGCGCTTTCGGCGCCATATTTCTATACATAGGTTTTATCACTTTTTAAGGTCATTGTAGCCTTTTATTTCTGACGACTTATTGCAGACGCCTACTGCTGGTCGTTCTGCATCCAGTGTCTGCGTGCAAGGACTAAGGTTTTACAATTTTCTCACAAATTTTCTCGCCCATTTCAAATCAGGTATTTCAACAAAATTTATTTGTAGTTTTGTTAAGATGATTAAGGTCATTGTCTCCAGGCCTTGAATTGTGTATTTAAGGAGCAGCCAGATTTCTGCGATGCCCCGTTGCTGACTGTCCGTTTGGTTGTTCGTCTGAACTTAAACATTAAACTGATCCTTTTCCTGAAACAATTTACATTCTCGTACATCACATAGGCTGGTAACAACTGGGAAGGCCATGTTTTCAAATTTGCTTTAACAAATCCTTCTAGCCTTTAAATGTATCTCCTTTCACATTTATTCATTTAGTGTAATGATTGAATCGTTCAATGCAGTGACGTCACAAATACAATGTTTGATCTCGTTAATTGAATATACTATAGCCAAATAGTTAATTATCTAATTATATATAAGAATACGTCCAGGTAAAATATGCATTAATTATTACGAGTAAATTAGTATCAAATTCTTTCTCTCATTTGTGGGTGATTTATTGAGTAAAACGAATACTTGGCTGTTAATATGTACGTTGGTGGTCTTCTGTGTAGCCAGAATTACGATGTAGAAAGTGAACATGAATTAACGAGGAGAGTTATTTCTGTTGTCTTTAAGGATAAAGGGGTTTGGATATCTTGTGGGTTATTCGCAAAGTATCATCGTTTGTTGCAGGTAAATTTTTATGTATTTTTGGACAGGACATGCCCATTACAAATGATTATAATATTTCTTACATGATATAGCGATGCTCAATGCTTGAGAACCAAGGTTCTGGTAATCACTTTTCTCTAGACTTGTATCTTCAAAAGAAGCTAAGGTGGGTGTTCGTATGCCAAGGTTTGAGGTAGGATGCACTGCTTATGTCTAGGTCTGTGTGCAGTATACCTCAATTTTAATCACAATATTAATAACATACGGTTGAATTGCCGTTAAAATAACAGAAGATATGACGTATGATGAAGTATAACGCTCAACTTTTGAGTACATCTCATATTGGAAGAAGAAGAAGATGTCACGTGACAGGATGAAGTCCCTGATGATCGCTTACGCCATAAGCCAACATTTGCGATAAAAAATGACGAAATATGATATAAATACCGATGTACAGTTATTATATTTATATACTCCTACGATGTTCATGTATTAATACTATATACCTTTATGGGGAAAACTTCCCCATAACAACTGCTTTCCCATACAATCAGGATGAATAGATGGAAAGGGAGAGACTTTGACTACGGAAGAGGGAGGAAAAGAAGAGAAGTGTTGGAGAGAGCCATGTCCCACGGCCCACCCCTCCAGGATACCACGCCGCACTCCCCTCTGCTCTGGATTATTGAGATGTTATTTCTTCCCAGTATTACACAGATTTAATCGAACATCGATTTTTTTTTGCTATAACAATAATATGTGCTATTTTATGTTTAAAGGATTGCGCTGAGGATCGAATTTTTTTGTCACAACAATATCATTTGTGTTATCTATCTATCTATACCAATGTAGAATACAATCCCCATTGCATGATAGTGTGATTCAATATTTCATTACCGTTACAGGACGCTGTAATGGATCAGATGACGCCACGGGGCTTCCATACATTCTCACTGCACAAAGACTAGGTATGTATCATATAGGTAATGAATAACTTTGTATTTATCATTTCTCTATTATCAATAAATATCGTGTTAATGCCAGAAATCAATAGATTGTAACCTCAGAGATGTCAAGTGTGAATCTATACATTTCGTTTAATTTACCAAAAGCAGGGAGGGACAGGTTAGTGCAGTGGTATCGTATCCTATCGTCATATAAGGCAAAATTATGAAGCCTTCTCCAAGCAGGCGCCAGCACCATAAAAGTAAAACACTTTTAGATTGGCGTAAAACCATAAACAAACGGAGCATAGCCTTGCGAGGTTTATATAAAAAGGGAACAGTATTGGGAGGGTCCGTCCTTGGGGAAGGGGTCCGTCTTTGAAGTGGGAGGGTCGGTCCAAGCAGTAGGAGTTCACCAAGAGTTTGCTATCGTGCTTGCTTATCATCAACTACGAAACCGCTAAAGAGGGGGGGGGGGGGATTGGGGTTTTTTTAATGATTGCAGTGAATGTTAAGTCCATTGAAATGAATAAAATCACCGATGTGTGTAATATGTGTAACATATGCCACATTAACTTGATATCACATCCTATTAAACGTGTTGAAAAATGTCTTCTGTCCTGCAAAGTGATCTAAGATTTTGCAACTAGACCAAATTTTTACAGACATAATACACCAGCCCACAGAAGATAATTGCTTTGCTGACCAGAAAGAGAAATTTATTATTGTAATGTAATGAGCCCACAGTCCCCCCAAAAATCGTAAAAGCGAACCATTGCCAATAGCACTAATTGTTTCATTTTGTATTATCTCTTAATTTGCTTCTTATGTAGCCTAGATAATGATTCGGCAGAATGTGTATACTTCTGTAACACATGCATTGGTTGCATTGCCAACATTTTTCCCGAAGTCAATATGCATACATTATCTTTGTGCCATTAAGAAACATTGTAAAGGAGTAACAAGAAAGATGGGATTGACCTGTCGCAAATTGTACAAAGATATAAGAAGTGGGTTTTCGTGATTAGTAAATGCCCTTCTTTCTCATGGGCGGACAAGAAATCTTGTAAAGATGGGTGCAGACTTTGGTCTTTAAATTTTGCCAAGAAAAAGGTTTCACTCTCAAACATGATCCAAACTTACTTCCAGGAACCCCCTCGGGTCTACCCCTGGATCTTTCTATGAATTCCGTTATTGTTTGAATCCAATCCCCTCGGGTCTACCCCTGGATCTTTCTGTGAATTCCGTTATTGTCTGAATCCACTACTTCATATGATTCGTCGACGATCAATTCTTTCTATTGTATATAAAAGTACGTTATCGAATCAAAGAGGAAATTCATTTTTAAAACGGAGAAACTGGGAACATCATACGGAGAATGGCTATACTATATAAGACCACAGGTATTCGTAAACAAATCATGTAATAACTTTGAAAGGGCCCCTTCGGTTTAGCCTATACTATAAAATACAGTATAGGCTAAACCGAAGGGGCCGTTTCAAAGTTATTACATGATTTGTTTACGAATACCTGTGTATAAGACAGGTTATCCAATAGCGGATCCCCGATTTGCAAGATAATTTGCTCAGGGGGAAAGTGATGCTAATATTTCTGTTTTATGGATTTAAGGATATTGTAGATAAAATGCATTTACACAAGCAACCAAACCAATGAAGAAAATGCTTTAAAGAGATGGAAGAGGTTTGTAAGTCAAGTGACTTCGCCTTGAATCTTCCCTTTGCCTTTGTCATCTATATCAACCTAAAAGTTTTCTGATGTATATTTGTATTTATACATAATACATGAGTGAAAATAAATACACTCACAACATAGTACTCTATCCTAAAAGTAACACCCCCCCCAAATCGAAACAAAAAGAAAATAAGAAAAAACAAAGAAAGAAAGAAAACAAACAAAACAAAAACAATAACAACACAGAAGTCTGGAGAGTCGGAGAAGTCGTTATGAATAAAAGGATTTAGAATGCTGCTATTTGTTTTAGTTATAGTCATAGTGGGCCGTCCATCGTCCGTTGTTGTCGTCGTCCGTCCGTCCTTAACTTTTTCACATTTTCGACTTCTTCTCTGGAACTGCATGGCAGATTTTGATCAAACTTTATATATATGATCTAATCAAGATCTCCTACTAAAATTGTGTTCGGGATCCAGATTCCCTCAGGGGTGGATCCAGGGCTGGGGCCAAAAGTGCCCAAAAGGGTACTCCTCTTCAAAACTCTTCTCCTCCAGAACCAGTGCATAAATGGGGAAATTAATTGTATTTCAACAATCTATAAAGATGGGTTATCAAAATTTGTGTTCGGGGTAAAGATCCGTTAAATGGAAATTTAAGCTTTTTTGAGGTGTTTCTGGACTCAGTAATTTCAATGCAGAAAAGTGTCATGTTTTTCAGTTAATTGATATTGATGATTTCTTAATGACTATTTTGATCATAATTATGGTAAGGAATATTATTGTGAAAGAATTTTGTCAATATCTCAATGTTTGGATTTTTAATAAATTTTTGAGACTTCAAAAAAAAAGGAAAAAAAAAAGGGGGGGGGGGGGTTGGTTGTCCATTTTTCACATTTTCAACTTTTTCTGCAAAACTGTTGGAAGGATTTTAATAAATCTTGGTAGAAATAAATCACTTATGATCCCCTTCAAATTCTGCTGTTTTCGTTCAGACCTCCTTACAGGTGGCGCCACCATAGTCAAAAGTAGATCATAAAAGAGTACTTTCCTTTGACAATATTCTTCTTCATACTGGCTGTATACAAAGACAAACAGAATGCATAAGAAATGATCTAGAGGGTTGAGTTTTGGACATTTGTTTGAACTTGGTGATTTCAATGCAGAAAAGTGTCATATTTCCTAGTTAATTGATAATGATGATTTCTTATGGACTATTGTGATCATAATTGTGGTAAGGAATGTTACTTTGAAAGAATTTTGTCAATATCTCAATTTTTGAATTTTCTATGAATTTTTTAAGACTTCCAAATGAGGGTGTATAGGGACAATTCTTCACATTTGTGACTTCTGCTGTTATACCACATGAAAGATTTTAATGAAACATGGTATACATGAAGTACTATAGGTCCTCTATCAATTTAGTACATTTCATCCAAATTGGTCAACAGATAAATGCCACCATGTCTAAAAACTAGGTCTCACACAATCTGATTAAAACCATATTTTTATTCCGCTTCTCTATTTGTCTCATTGCCTCATTGCGGATAATCTGATTAAAACCATATATTTATTCCGCTTCTCTATTTGTTTCATTGCAGATCATTTATCCGCAATGGGACAAATAGAGAAGCCGAATAAAAATATGGTTTTTAATCAGATTGGGTCTCACAATGGTACATATACCACTTGGTAATTAAAATATGGAGAGTAGCGGTTCAAATCCAGCTGTGGTCATGATTTTTTTTTTCATTTCTTTACACATCTAAATAAATTTTTAGATGTTTCTCAGCATATGAAATTAGGCCATTTTAAGTTGGATCTGGACAATATTTGAAACAATTGTTGTTCATGACCCAGACTTGAAATCAGTCAACAAAAGGCCCCACCTAAAGAAAATGACTCACTTGTTGCCCTGAATCACATCTTGCAGAGACAAAGCAAATGCTTAATATCAAAATCACCTGAATGGATGTGCAAAAAAGTGCTGTTTTTTATTCTGGTCTGAAATAAAATTTGACATATTTTCAACATTTATGTTAACTTAGTCACAGTAAATGTGAAAATAAATGAATTCTTCCTTCCTGCGTGACTGATCATCTAGGTACTCAGGTGAGCGATATAGGCCCACTTGGTTGGGGTTTTTTTTGTTTGTTTGTTTGGTTTTTTGGGGGGGGGTTGGTTTTTTTTTTTTATTTATTTTTTGTTTTTGCTTTTGTTTTTTGTTTGTTTTTTTTTTTTGTAACGGTCATTGTTTTTGTCTTGGAATAGTCCTTGATTATACATTCAGAGTCCTTTGACCATGTGCCCATTGTACCCCGTATATTTTATAGGGCCATCGCATGCGATATGATTCATTTTGTGTCACTTATGTATAGTGTAGGCATAGCCATCATTCCCACATTGAAACCACCGAATATCAACGTGGAAACTGAAGCCATATCAGGAAATAACATGCATAACTTCCAAGGCACGAATCGTCTACAGTGTCGATACGAGGAGACATCGGCCCGTCATAACTCTTTCCGCTTATCTACAAAATATGGGTACCTATATTTTGTTTCTTTTCCTTATTTATATGAGGTCGTATGCTTTATTTCTGTTTAGTGTTTAACTTTCTCCGCATGCGGTATGCGTTCTGTGAACTACTACGCTCAAATCATGTCCTTCTTTAACACTATCCTCTCTCATGCGCGGATCCAGAGAGGTGAACCGGGGCTCTGAACCCATCCTGAGATTCGGCAAAAATTACTTTCTTGTCATTTTTCTATGTTAAATAAAGTAATTTTACACACACACACACACAAAAAAAACATTCGTAGGGCCCCTCCCGGAAAATTCATTGAGGTGGACCCCCTCTCAACAAAATGTCTGGAACCACGCCTGTCTCTCATTCATCGTTTTCTTTTTCGCTACACTAATTCTTTCCCTATTCAGCCCCCTTTTCCTCGTATCTAAAGGAGACATATTTGCTAAGCGTCCAATGTATGAATGTACCTCTGTGGAATTTTGATGCACGAGCACGCTCTCTCCGTAGACACGTTCTAGCTAATGAGTACTTGATTCACTCAACACGTGTTACGATAAGATAAACCGCAACAAATATTTACTGATGTCCAGTCTATAATGTCTAAATTACCTATGTCCAGTCTATAATGTCTCACTTACCTATGTCCAGTCTATAATGTCTCACTTACCTATGTCCAGTCTATAATGTCTCACTTACCTATGTCCAGTCTATAATGTCTCACTTACCTATGTCCAGTCTATAATGTCTCACTTACCTATGTCCAGTCTATAATGTCTCACTTACCTATGTCCAGTCTATAATGTCTCATTTACCTATGTCCAGTCAATAATGTCTCATATACCCAAGTCCAGTCTATAATGTCTCACTTACCTATGTCCAGTCTATAATGTCTCATTTACCAATGTCCAGTCTATAATGTCTCTTTTCCCTATGTCCAGTCTATAATGTCTCATTTACCAATGTCCAGTCTATAATGTCTCACTTACCTATGTCCAGTCTATAATGTCTGACTTACCTATGTCCAGTCTATAATGTCTGACTTACCTATGTCCAGTCTATAATGTCTCACTTACCTATGTCCAGTCTATAATGTCTCACTTACCTATGTACAGTTTATAATGTCTCATTTACCAATGTCCAGTCTATAATGTCTTGCTTACCTATGTCCAGTCTATAATGTCTCACTTTCCTATGTCCAGTCTATAATGTCTCACTTACCTATGTCCAGTCTATAATGTCTCACTTACCTATGTCCAGTCTATAATGTCTTGCTTACCTATGTCCAGTCTATAATGTCTCACTTACCTATGTCCAGTCTATAATGTCTTGCTTACCTATGGCCAGTCTATAATGTGTCACTTACCTATGTCTAGTCTATAATGTGTCACTTACCTGTGTCCAGTCCATAATGTCTCATTTACCTATTTCCAGTCTATAATGTCTCATGTACTGCGGTCTTACGTGTAAGATTATTTGTAAAATGTTCATATCAACGTAATTCTCAATTCTGAACAGACCTAAGAATTAACTCACACACTTTTTGATTTTATAAGTTTTAAAATGATGCCACAGAAAACAGAACGTCACTGGTCACTGAAAGTATATTTTGCCCCTCCCTCATCCTCCACTTTCGATTTGCTTCCTATTACCTCTGTCTTTAAGTTCACTAATTTAAGATACAGTGATTTCCGCTGTTTCTATCGACAACTGCAGTGAGCAGTAAAACTTAATTAAAATGCATAATCATACGGTCTGAATCAACCAGATTTGCATATATCTATATAATCAAAACAAAATGAGAATAATAGGGGAGCAGTTGAATAGTAACTGTCATCGCATGCCCTTCTGCACACATCGTCCTATCCTACTAATCCATGCACTGCTTTCATTTCGTCAATCCTTGTGTAAGATCTAGACTGTGAGAACGTCAATTTTTCGTCAGTTTAAATCAAAGATTTGTAAACAAGTTTAGTTTGTTTATAAGTTCTTGGTTATATGCTTTCGATCTTACTTTTTGCCATGCCCAGCTTCAAGCAAATAACATTAGTAGACGGACAAGAGTAGTCCTCCTCCACCCCATTCTTTCCCTTCCTTCTCCCTTTCATACTACCTTCTACCTCCCACCCTATCCCCCTCCGTTTCACTCTGTCCGTCCCTCATACATTCATTGCTTGTAATTAATCAACGTTTCGGATTTTCCAACCTTTCATTTGCCAAGTTCTAACGCAACACATTCGTGCGGTATGGTTGTCAAAAAGTACACAGAGAAATTCGTAAAAGAATAAAATATTTCGATTTACAAAAGTGTGATCCGCCTGTGTGAAACTGAGCTGTAGATAGGAATTTGTTGAATTTTCTGTAACCGGAGGTCGAACCCGACTTTAACATATCCTGCTGAGCTTTATACACTTCTTTGTCTACATGTACAGCGAACAACAAACATCTGATAGATACCAATTTGAATTTCTTACTTATTTATAGAATCTAAGAACATCGTTTGAAGAAATTAATTTTGCTGTCATTTCATATGATTCTGCCTTCTGGGCGGTCAGGTGCAACACTGTAGCCAAGTCTGGACTCTAGGGCCTAGATAATCGAATTAGTACTGCGGTGTTTTCCTCCACCACTAAACACTGGCCACCACCATATAGGTGAAATAATCCTGGTGTGGTTGTATCATCCACCATTAAACACTGGTCACCACCATATAGGAGAAATAATCCTAGTGTGGTGTTATCCTCCACCATTAGACACTGGCTGCCACCGAATAATGTGGTGTTATCTTCTACAACTAAACACTGGGCACTACCATATAGGTAAGATAATTCTAGTGTGTTGTTATTTTCCACCACTAAACACTAATGACCACCATAAAGGGGAAATAATCCTGGTGTGGTTTTATTCTCCACCGCTAAACGCTGGCCACCACCATATAGTGATGTTATCTTAGTGTGGTGTTACCCTCCACTGCCAAACACTGGCCACCACCATATAGGTGATATAATCTTAGTGTGGTGTTACCCTCCACCACTAAACACTGGCCACCACCATATAAGTGATATAATCTTAGTGTGGTGTTACCCTCCACCACTAAACACTGGCCACCACCATATAAGTGATATAATCTTAGTGTGGTGTTACCTTCCACCACTAAACACTGGCCACCACCATATAAGTGATATAATCTTAGTGTGGTGTTATCCTTCACCACTAATCAGTGGCCACCATCATAGAGATGAAAAAATCTTAGTGTGGCTTCAAGCCAGAAACAACATCGGATGGCATTTTTACGTTGCCTTTATCTAAAACTACAGAGTGATTTGTCGTTTCCTTTGGGCGCCGAGGTTTCAGGTTCAATCCATGGTTGAGGCGGGTTTTCCCAGCAGTACAGGACAGGACTTGCATCCTAGGACCAGGGTTCGATGCCGGCTGTCAGCTAAGAGTTTTACAAGGCGTGTACAGTCATGGTCATATTTCTCATATCAAGGAGCGTATCCAGGTTGACTGTAGTACGCCACTGCGCCTTAATCATTTTGCTTTGAAAATTATAAAGATCAAATAAAATGTTATTTATGTTTTTGAATTCATGATTTCGATAGACGGCCACTTATATTGGTCCTTCAGTTTTCTACTTGATGTAATTAAAAGTTAAATAGCGATGTGCTCATTTCAAACTTGAGCGCCCCCCCCTCCCCCTCCCCCCTCCCCGGTAACTACCCAAACCCATTTTAACATCTCTTCGACTATCGGCAAGGGGATATTGGATCTGCCTCTGAATATGAATACATATGTCGCATGTTAAAAATACTGGCTACGCACATAAAATTCGACTATACACCCACATTCCTAGTATAACAGTGTATAATATCCGGGTACATGCATATAGTTGATATGATAATGTCTGTTTTACGCACTATCTCTGAGGTTTGTCTGTAGTCAAATCAAGTTTATCATGTTAGAAATGTCAGTAGTAGTATTTTTGACTGAAAAAGAAAAATTGATTCCATTTTTCCCTCGAGTATGATATCCCCGTTGTAAGCCTGACACTTCCGTGTTTATAACCCATCTGTCATTATCTACCACATTATATATTTTACATGTTAACCATAGGTGTAATGTACATGCCATAATTTAATCATTTGAAACACTAATTGATATGTTTTGACTAATGACTGACATAACGCGAAGCAACGGATCTCGTATGTGAAAGTGATTACTAATCAGTTTCATACAGGCACGCCAAGAAAAGCATACATGCAATTAAAAGTGCAAGATTACCTGTACGCGCATGTTTTGACCAGGTGGTCATTTGGGCGTGTGGTGACGACAAGATAATATCACAGTACAGGGCAGTGAGAGTTAATAGGCTAAATGCTATCATCGCCCGAGTGGAAACTACCCTTAGGAAACGATTACAAGCGGATAAGACTGCCGTAAAACACAAAAACGATGATTATGAACTCTTCTGCAATATAAACTGTGTATGGTTTAAGATCGATCGGACTTAGTCCACGTGCAAATTTGTAACGGCGTTGCTGATTGGCTGATTCTTTTGAAAGGATTTTCTCAATATTTGTCAACCTGTGTACTATCGCAAGATTGTTGTGAGTGTTTGTCTTTTTTCGATTGTGTACACACAGAATCTGACAGGAGCTGATACACGCCTGTGATCGAATGACCTCTGTCTGGATTTTTCTCGACTAGCGCGTTTCGTGCTCAAGGGATATTATACATGTAATGGAGACCTGTACAGACACACTAGGTAGGTCGCCGGGAGAGGCGAGGGATAAAAATTCCGCGGATACCTGTGTACACTGTTTTGTTTACTACTGATATATAACTGGTAGGCCTTACATAATGGAGAGACCAGGTGTGGGTCCGGGGGCGGACGGCGCCTTCGAGCGCTTTCTCACGGCAGCTATTGCTACTATTATCACTATCATGTTTTCTTGGCGATTATTAGAGGAAGAAAAACAACGAGAAGGTGCTAGTAAGGTGCCCCGTGTGAATAATATGCTGGTCGTTAGACCGCAGACACTACTAACTCAAAAACCGGGGCCGATTACAGGAGGGGAACATAATCAAAACACGAACGGAACGTGTAATGTTGACACTGAGCCATCAATCAAACGTCACGCTGACCAGCGATGTGATACGGCAAAGAATCAAAATGTAGCAGACGACAGTTTGACGAGGGAATATAGTGCGGAAAACAGCGAAGAAGACGAAGAGCAACCGTCATGGGGAAACTATAATTGGGAGGATGATGTTTATACCCCTATGCATACACGTAGATCCGCCCGCGACTTTATTTCAAAATATAACGGTCCGGTCACCTCGGCGGCGGACAAAGTGGAATCAGATTCTGTCCCCGTTTCTCAAGAAATGTTAGAGGAACTATATATTAATAGAGAGTACAGAGAAATAGCGGGCAATCCGGGATACGAGAGAATGGATTTATCAGATAGCAGCAGTGAGGATGAGGGAGAGAGTGACCTACCTATGGTAGATTCTGACGAGGATGTTTGTGGTCGGGCGGGGTTGGAACCCATCCTTGAAGAGGATAGCGACGATTTAGACGGAGGGGAGAGTGATGATGAGGACGATGTATGTCGCTCGCAGCAATCAGAGTGTGAAAAGATCGCGACATCTACGCCTTCAGACATAAAAGGCGCTGTTGAAATACCTGGTGAAAAGCCGAGGAATGTAAATAATGAAACTAAAACCCAGTTAAGTGAAGCAGAAACACCACATTATCGTCTTTTTACACCAGAAACTGTTGAAGAAATAGGGAAAGAGCTTGACATTCTTGAGAGTAAAATAGATGATTTTGAAGATAAAATAATGGAAGAAGAAGCATTATCCGAGTTAGATGATATCATAGATGATTTTGATGAGGATGTTGTAGATAGTAACCGCTCGTCTCCTGTTCGCACATGCGCAATAGATGATGACGAAAATTTGTCCGACGAGTCGTGCAGTACGTGTAGTAGTAGTGCATCTGTACTTACAGTCGTCAGTGTTAAAAATGATCCTTCACATGTAAATCTTACGGAAAACGAAAGTATAAATAAATTTGTACATGAAAAGACTCGTACACTGTCAACAGATCAAGTAAATGACGATTTGATAGCATTTATTCATGACATTGATAATCTTAGTAAAGACAGCATAAATGTAAAAGACGACGCGTTTGAAGAAAACGAGGAGGTAATTTCAAACCCCGACCGCGTAACGCCTCCTGGTGATGTAAAACCTGAAAATTCATTTAGCATAGGCGCAGACGATACAAATCTAGGACCAACTTCCACTTTTAACGATACAGGAAACGAATCTGGTGAAACCTCAAACCTCAACAGTGAAATCGTGAAAGAAACATTTAATGCACGTTTAACAGAGCGGGAATCGGATGAAATAGAAACAAATAAAGGAGAAAATTTACCGCAAAATAAAACGTCTATTGAGAAAATATTCGATGATGATGTGCAGCCGCGCGAGTACAACCCATATGAAGATGATTTTTGTGATCTGATGGATTATGAAGATTCGTCTGATGAGGATTCATTCTTCATGGTGGTCGGAAACCAAGGACATCTACGTAAATTAGATACATTTGAAAACCTTGATTGTGTAGGAGTATCCCCAGGACAAGAGGAGTTCCGAATTCTGACGTCGTCTAATGATGAGCGGTCGCTAGTATATTCTCGAACAGAGGAAATTACGACCGAGGAACATTTTCGGTACTACGTCAAAGAAAGAGATAATGTGACGACGGTTACCAGTGATTCGATTAATGAAGAAATTCAATTATACATTGAAGAATGCGAACCTAAAAGCCGGAATCATTCGAATATTGGTAATGAGGTCGATTCTATAGAACAATTAGATGAAAGCTCTAGGACGGGTTCCGAAAACGCGTACGTAGATTTCGAATTAGATGAGAAGACACGCACTATGAATGAACTAAATTCTGCAGAAAAAGATATTGATTATATCGATTTAAGGGAACAGAATGTAGATTCGACAGACTGTAGTTCTTTAGCGCAGGAGATACATAATTTATCACCTATCGTGAGCGCGGGAATTGGAGACTTCAGTGATGACGAGCATAATAGAAGAGAATCTCGTGTTAGCTTCAATCAAGAAATCTCGGAAAATGGTCATGTAAAACCCTGCCAACAAGATAGCATATCTCCAGAGGAGGGTTTAGATAACCCGCTTACAGAATCTAAGCCACAAGAAACAAAACCATCAGAAGTGACAAATGACTCTGACAGCTTGATACAAGAAAGTGATAGGCATGTGACTACATCGGCCGCTTGTGCATACATGACACCAACGGCTACGAATATAAACGACAATCCCTCCTCAACACCGAAAGGGTCAGATACGTTCGTGATTCCGACAACTCTAAATACACATGTCACGCCGTCACTTATAAGTACGCACGCGACTCGGAGAGTTGTAAATACGCAAGCAGTTCCGTCTGTTGCAAATGTGATCTTGACCACTACAGACACACACATGACACCGTCGGTAACAAATGTAAATGTGGCTCTGACAGCTTCTGATTTACATGCAACCCCAAAAGTCATAAATACGCATGCGACTCCGTCAGTTAGTCTAGCAGCTACCGATACGCTTGTGATTTCGTCTTCAACAAATACTCACACGACTCCGACATCAATAAATACGCACCCGAATCCGACATCATTAAATACGCACATGTCTCCTACACATGTGATACTGTCAGATACTTGTACGCATGTGACTTCATCATTTACAAACACACATGCGACTCCGTCAGTTACCAATACCCACGCGATTCCGACAGCTTTAAATACATGCACATCACCGTCATCCACGTGGGCGGAGGACCACATATCAGACCATTCTGACACCGACAAGGGAGTGCAACTTCACATTGTTGAGGAGTCTAGTTGTGTTAAGGAACCAGTAGTGTATGCTGGCATTGATGCACTGCGCCATGGTAGAGATGTGAATGTAGAAAGTAGTAAGGGCATAGAACATGATCTGCACGCGACTTCCCACGTGACTTCATCAGAAACGCGAGATTCTTGCGATTCAGGAAATAAGGAAATAATTTACAAGACAGAGAATTGTAGTGGCCCTCAGCACGAGTCTAAGATTTCAGGGAACATGAGAAATGAAGTGTGTGAAGTAAAGGATAGTCATTCTGAACCTGGAACTCTCGAGGATCTGAAAAAGTCTGTGTTACCATGCATTGAGCGATTATCCAGTGTTACGGAAGATCAGGATGACGTCAGCGATTCAGGTAGCTCGGAGAATGTCGAACGCAAATTACCAGATCAGGGCAGGTACGAACGTAATCTGAATATATGGAATAATTACCTCGATTCGTCAAACGCGTGTAAAATAGACAGATCGCCAGTTAAAACACCGTCAACGTTTGGTGTAAAAGCCAAATTATCGAAACTGCCACGCAGAAGGACAATTCCGAAAGCTTACACATCGATATTACAGCAGCCAATCACTGTAGAGAAAGGCCACCATTCAGTTCATTCCTCTCCCACACAGAATGTTCCGATCTCCAGACATAAAATAGTTGTTGCCCGACAGAAGTTCCTCAGTGCCGAAAACTTAACAGATTCTCAAATGCGAGACCGGTTTGCTCAGCATAAAGCGTCTTTGGCAAATGCGCACATTCCCACCTTTACGCATGCGCCTTCGCGCCAAAACCGGTATCAGAAACGAGAACACGCCACAACGAAACTTGGGAGTCGTAACTCGAGTTTAGACCGCCTGAATCATATCAGCAGCTATTATAATTCTCGGTATTCCCCGGATGATTCGTTTGAGAAACCGGAACTAGATGCTCTGCACGAAAATTGCATATTTTCACCTCATAAACACGCACAACTCGTTGACACTGCGCAGTCTATAGACAACTTGAATCCGTCAAACGAAACGCTAAGACGCGATTTGGAAAATCTTCATCTTAAAGACGCTTTAAGGCGGTACGGATCTGTTGCTTCGCTAGAGACTGACATTGACACGGGGGAGACGACAGAGACTTTGTATATATTTTCTGAGACTGATTTAGACTCTGGTTTTGATTTGCAGAATCCTCTCAAACGAGCATTCAGTATGAGCGAGTTGACATCCAAGACGAGGAAAAGTTCCGGAAGAGGGCGATTTGCCGACCGAAATGTTCCCAAGTCGAAAAGTATGCAAACTCTTGAAACAAACATTGACGATGTGTTTACATCAAATACAGAAAGTAATTTGACGCGCGTGCCGTCTGTCCATGAACTGCGCGTCACAAAATCTCTCTCTAAATTAAATGTTCCAGACTGGTATAAGAATTCTAGTATCTCGCGAAGCGGAAGTACGTTTAGTTTATACGGATCTCAGCGAAGGGATTCAACATCAACAACGTCATCATACGGGTATCCTCTAAGTCTGACGACGTCGCCATGCCCATCAATAACGCCCGGCGGAAATCCGGTCGTAATCAAAACGAGGGTAACCCCCATTAGTGCTAAATTACTTCGGACGCCAAAGCTACCGATGACGCCCGAGAAATCTCCAATTTCTCACACTAGTATTTCGCTCCCGAGTGATAGATATAGAAACAAAGAAAAGCCCAAAGGGTTGATGCCGATTCCGATTGTGCCTTTCTCGAAGTTACGACTTATGTTTGAGAAATCGACTGACAGTAAAGAAAATACTAAAACTGTACAAGGAAACATTTCGCCTGTAAAATCGCCTGTTAATTCACCTTCATCCCCACTGCCTCCTCCCATAACTACAAAAAACGTTTCTAGTGAACCGGCCAAAAAAGCAAGTATGCCGCCATCAATTCTCAAAAAACGCGGCGACGCACCGAAGTCGCCGACATCCGAGTTCCCGAGTAGTATCACAAAGGTAGAAAAGACAGTTATAGATCACATAGAGACGATAACCAACGGAGAAGTGAACGGAAATAGTCATGATGGCGCAAATGTCTCGCCTACACCCTCCAGCCCCACTCATTCCGGAAAAAAGGAAGCCTCCAAACAAAGTGAACAGAATTCTAAACCGGTCAAAAGTAATAAGACGTCTCAAGAGAAACCGCCTGTGCAACCTAAGCCGAACGCTCTCAAAATGTTGATGTCGAGGAAATCCAACGTGTCCTCTAAAAGTAGAAAAGGTAAGAGCAATATCCGAGACATAGACTACATGAAAGTAGTCATGTCTCTGGCAATATAGACTACATGTAGATGTTTTTTCATTCTCGTTGTTTATTATCTTCATTTTGTAGTGTTCGTAATTTGCATTTGGTAACTACATGTAAGCTGGTGCAATTCTTAGGTCAAGTTTTGGACGGCGGATCGGACGGTCCGATGTTCGAATCCCACTCTCATCAGATCGCACGTATGATAAGACCATAAACACAGAGTTCCCATGCCACCATTGATACGGAAATATAATAGGGCCCTCATTGATCATGGCTGATAATTATGAATGTTATGTTAAAGTCTGTAGAGAAATGTATCGGGTAGATGCCGTAATCAAATATGTGAAATAACCCGGATGTCGTGTCATACAGCCAATCAAATGAAATCATGCTTATTGAGTATCGGGTTTAACTTATCAGATTAATCGCATGAAATTAACAAATTCCACTGTGTGTACAGGGCTAATATTAGTTGCACGCAACAAATTTTGAGATACGTGTTTTAATTTGCTAAAGAGAAGTGCTCTATTTCACGACGAGATGCATGCGAGTTTTCTTACAGGTGACCGATCAGAACATGAAATAGAATGTCCAAGGGAGGTCACTCAGGCTCCAACGTTTGTAATCAACAATGGTTCATTAGACCAAAAGAAAAAATATGCATGTTTCCTGTAACCCGACCGACCTTAATTTTGGACCCGACTCTAAACCTTTTTGTTGCACTTTCAGTGGCGGACCCAGGATTTCCGAAAAGGGAGCGGGGCACACGTGTATTAGCCAAACTACTCAGCCATTTTTGGTGCCAAATCTTAATTTTTCTTATAAATATGTGGCGGAAAGGGGGGCCTGTAAATCCGCCACTGACTTTCATTGGAAAATTATTCCAATATTGAATATTTTCTTTAAAATGTAGGGTTTTTTATATAATTGTTTGGACAGAAAATAAGTAATTGTCCCTTGTGAGTGGTCCAGATGTATTCTAGTTGCCATCAAACATTGATTCAGTTATAAGTTTTTAAAAATACAGACCTACCGACCCTAATTTTTTCAGCATGTTATAGGAAACGTGTATATTTTTTGTTTGGCCTTATAAAAATGAATAGAATGATCAAAAAGGTAAATAGCTATAGATGTGTGAAGAGTACACACTGGAAATATACATCTCCTCGATAGAGCATGAAAAGTGTTGTATTCTGCCCTTGTCTTGTAATCCAGATTTTATTCGATAACTCCTTCTAAATGCTAGGTACCATAATAATACCCATTTAAACAGTCATGCGTTGAACTTCTATAAAAACCAAATTTACATTAAAAAGAAATGTTCTAAAGCAAACGGTCTAGTTTTATCAATCCGTGTGCTAGTAGCTCACGCATGTTTTGTTTGCAGATTGATGGGGTCCGAGGTACATTTTTGCCTTACATTGTGCTCAGTATATCACTCAGGAAGACTGATATTCTGTAATCGATATTATGATGTGTATAATACAATACAATTGTCAAAATGGCAACAACTTCACTATCTTTGGAAAGATCAATAGGTCTATTTGTAAAATGTATTCTCAGTACTTTGATTAGATTGTAGAGCTTGCCATCTTATTTTGTAGCTTCCGAATTTCTTAACATACTGAGCAAATTTTGATCTGATCATTTTACAGAAACAACAGTGTAGCAAACAGTACTATGGCGCCACTGACCAAATTCATCTTGACGGAAATTCCAATGACGCGCATGTGCAATGACATACGTTTCCTGTTGTGTTCATTGGTCAACATTATCAACCAGTTTCGGACCACTTCGTAGGTGATTTGACAGAGAACAACATCCTAGTGAAGTTATCGACATCGATATTGAGTCATTAAAACATCTCTTGATTGCGTCATAGCAGGATTGATGGATTATAGTATAGAAAACCCATAACGTGATGTGTATTTCTAGCTAGATTTCTGAAGATTCAGGATGGAGTATATGTGATTTAGAGAACAAATTTCGAATTCTCTAGACACAGATGATGTGAAGTGCAAGTTTAAAGGATCATTCAATCACAGAAAAAGCATCGGCTCATATAGTAATTTTGCTAGGACTATTATAAGAGTTGTCATTATTGTTCCACATTTTTCTTCAGCCAACAGTGTGTGAATGAAAAATCCCCGAGTCTCATAAAAGTATGTGTTCAGAGTATATACACCTAGTGTTGTTACCTATGATAACTGCCCTAGAACTCCGAGTTGTCTGTGTTGTGTATATAGCGGATCAAGGTGAGAGAGACCCATTATCTGGAAAAATGATAAAGGGGGGGGGGGTGTTAATCGCTCGCTCAGGTGTATTTAAAAGTGTACCATGATTTTTCTGTTCAGTTCAGCTTTAGGGAACAAGACCAGTTCTTTATCTTAAAGTACCGATACATACTTTGTACAATTTAGTTCAGTACTTAGTGCGTATTTAACTATTTTCATTAAATTTCAGAGATCAAGAAATTAATTTGCCTCGTCCATTATTCACATGAAATCATATTTTAAATAAAAGTTTAAACCGCAGTGAAGGGCAGAGAGATCGCATGGAGTCCGATATGAATCGTGCAGTTAAATTCGTAGAAAACAAACCAGAAGTAAAATGTGTTCTAGGTAATTTCTTTAAACGGTTATTTTGAAATATTAGCTATACATGTATATTTACGGAAAAACCATGAAGTAGAACTATTTATACGTGTAGGTATTAAATTAGAATATTATTCACCATAATGAGTATGGGATAGATAAGGGAGAGGAAGGTATCCAGAGGTTTGTGATTAGCGGGTAGAGATGACGTAAGCGGATGCATAGCATTTCAAGCTGCACACCATCCATTTACGTGACGTCATGCAAGAGGGTTTAGGGGTGTTCACAAAATTTTGCCAAGAATAGGGGGTGCACTTTCAGATGTAGTGAAGAATGACTTTTGGGTAACATTTTCAATAAAAAGGGGGACTCCAATATTGAATAACCCCTTTCCTGATCCATCGATGCATTCTTCATGTCTACGTATGTAATTATGCCAAAGGTGGGGTCCGAAAATAGCCGAACTGATTATCTCGATTTTTTTGTCACTAATTGAAAATGATTTTAAACTGCTTGCAGTTGAAAGTAAAACGTTTATCCTATTCGTTAGCAATCGACCATGAGTCACGGTGTCGTATGTGTATTTGTATAGAGAAATATGAACAATAGTGAGAATTTGTATGGTAAGGTTTTTCAGTTTTATAAGTGATTTTAATAGAATATGAGAAGCGACATCTACGTTGTGTATAATAAATTACATTTCTGCGCCATAAAACATGGGGTTTCGCCGTATTACAGGAAATACATCGAAACTTGATATTTTCGTTTGTTTCGTCGTAAGAATCGAATAAAGTATCATCATGGCAGAAAAATATTACAAAATGTACACTAAAGATGTTAGCTAAAAGGCAGAACTGCATGAAATATATTATTTTGTAAGATAATGAAAATAATGAGAAAATAACGGAGTGATATACAGTAATGGAGAGGAGACGATATTTTCCAACTCGGTAAGGTGGTCGTATTAGGACATCAAAGTCTACTGTCTTGTCATGGATGGACTAGCTATTACACGCGCCCGAGGCAATCCGGACTGAGCCGCTAAAAGTGTAATGACTAAGTTAAATAACACTCTCTCTCTTTAAAAGGTAATCATCCTTTTTAAGATGATTTTCGTGTAACATTACATTTGTACATGTCGGAAAAATAAAAATGGCATCTTTTCTCGTGGGAGTCCTCTTAGTTTTAATCTCCACCTCACGGTGACGTCCCAGTCGGATCATATCTCCCTTTTTCATCACGCGAAGGAAAAGGGGCGAGGCAATCCGTTCTAGTATATATGTAGGAAGTTACTGACTTTTAGATAAGAATTGTTATCTATATGTCCGTCTGCTCGTCCGTGAAAAAAGCTTGTACATATGAACCCTTCTTCCCATTTTATAATTTATTTTGAAACTTTCGAGGTGTTTTGTTTGATGATGTTTGAGAATTTTCTTAGAGTAATTTCTCAAAATTGATACGTTTCTTGCGGTCTAAATACGTACATGTACATACAGTGCATGAAAATCTCGTGCTAAATCTAAGCTCAGCAATATTGTTAATGAAACGCGTTTGAATTTTAATCTTCTTAATGTCTAAGATAAAGGCGACGTCGTGAAAGTGAACGCAGTTCATTTTTATCCCCAAATGATTTAAAATATGTTTAATATGCAAGCGATGGATAGTTGTATAGTTGCTACTCGTGGAAACTTGAAGCTGATTCGATAAACCGTAGAAAAACTCCGTACACATAACATTTTTTAAAATATTTTCATGGCTAAAAGGGGATGGGGTGTTAAAAGCAGACCCCTGTCCGCCCTTCATTGTGGTTAAGTATAACATGCGCGGACCCAGAAATTTTTGTCAGAGGGGGTCCAACCAAAAAAGGTAAATTTTTCTCTTAGAACAGGGGGGGGGGGTCCAACCCCCAAAATGCCCAAATATTACCTTTTTTGGTAAAATTTTCGGATTCCGGGGGGGGGTCCCCCTAACCCCCCCCCCCCTCTGTATCCGCGCATGTATAAGCATGTTCACATGGTCTGTTGATAGTAGCCACCTTCAGCCCTGGACGGAATGTAAGCTACCTCCCCATTTCTATTTCTAAAGTACATGTACTTTATTGTATTATTATAGCCGAACATTATTACCAGAAAGTCTTACGCCTGGCCCTCTATTGACGGTTGATGGTTTGCACCTGAGGAATTTAGTTCACTAGACAAGTGCGTAAAGGGACACGAATGCTTGAAGATAAGACGGTAAGCGTGGTGGTTTTGTGTTCAGATTACCGGTAGTTATGATCCGTATTGTTTCCCTTTATTCAATGTGGCGTATTCACGGATCAAAACAAGATGGATGAAAGCTGAACGGGAAGTGTTACAATTCTCAGATGATTGTACGGCGTCAGATGTTAGGCGTTATCGCGTTTGAAGGCGATAGGTTCTAAAAAAAAAAAACCCCGGAATCTAACTGGTACGAGGTGATACGTTAAACAGGCTTAAGTGTATCGCTACTAAAGTGATGTCCTTACAGGTGCATGTGAACGATATTTTATTGTGGCTAGTTGAGAGGTTTACTAAACCATTTGAGGACAAAAATAAATAATAGATTGCTAGTATAGCGTATTATTGCTAATGATGATTACAATCCGGAACTGCCCTAAAATACGATACAAATTACTGTCCCTGACACTTCACGGGTAATATAGATTAATTTACACCTCAGCCCCCATTCCATCTCAAAAAAGTCTGTGTGAACTGTCTCGGTCAAATTTCTGAGTACTTTCCTAGATCCGCCTCTGAAGTAGTTGATATCCTTGATTTCTTCCCGCATTAGTTGGTACGCCTTATCGATGTGATCAATATACAGGATTGTAATTTCTTGGAAGTGCGATCTCGAAATTTCCCACAGTTTATATATGCTTCTTTTTCTTTCAGATTTTAAAGAGGTGAAAAATACTGAATAGTCATGTGTTCTCTATAAAATTTGTCGAAATTTGAAAAGCTGGGAAAAAAAATCTCACATGTACTCGCATGCACAGGAGTGTCAAAACGCAAAAACGAAGGAAAAAACCCCTCAAAATTATGTGTTGTTTTGAAATTTATTTGCAACAATATCCCTCCCCCTTTCCCAGCATCTCTTTCATTCTTGTAAATGTTCTGTATTTGTTAATGCAACAATTATATTTTCCTTAGAAACCAATCAATACCTGGTTGTTATTCTGTATTCAGAGAATCTATTTTATTATACCACAGACATCGAACATGACTTTCAATCAGATATTATTCTTGTTACTATAGAGATAAAAATGTAAGCGATATTATTTTTGTGACCCGTTATATGTTCCTGTAAAATACTTATAATTACATATTTAAGTTAATTGCAAAGAAAGCACATGACATAGATGTATTTTGTTATATCGAGTGTCATTTTGTCATTGATACACTGAATTGTTATTTCGTTAAACAAAACTTTTTTAAAATTTCACTTCTTTTAAAAGTGGATTTCACAGTGAATGGTTGTGTAGAACTTGTATAACCTGAAATATAGAGACTCATACTCGGATGATTTATAGAATAAAGTGACATATCCATGATATGTGAAAGATAAAGTTATAATTTGATGATGACATTTAAGGAAAATGGCATTTATCGGAAAATTTGTGGGTTATTTTTTTTCATTCAAATGTGTTTATCTTTTTGTCTTTTTGAAATCATGGTATTTCAGCTGTTGTAAACCTTAAAGCAAACTGTGTGACTAGTTTAGATTTTTATGCCGCTATTGTTTTTGGAGAATTGCTATTGTCTACAGGATCAGTATTAGTCAAGACATTATGATTAAGAGAAAGAGAAAGCGAGAAAATCTAGGGAACCATTTTAAAATTGATATTTTACTATTTATTATAATCTTGATGTCCAGATTTTTTCAGTGTTCCTTTAAACTGCTTTCCATTAATTTTCATTTCTAGTTGATTTAAGGGATAGGAATTGTTTCCAAACAAAATATTTTGAGATTTTACCACGTTGTATTACTCTAGAGATGTGTAATATATTATGTAGCGGACTATGTTTCTGCTAATGTATTTTTTATGGCGCTCGTGTCTTACCTTTTTGTTAAGTTGAAGATGTACTGAGGTCATACCCGCGTGGCAAGCCAGTGCATTTTGTCCATGCTGTTTGTTGGAACTTTGTACATCTATCGTTGAGTTGTGACTTTTGCCCAGTTTGTATATTTTACCAGTCAAATTATTTATTTGTCATGCACATGATACAATGGAATTTAAGTCTTATTATTAAAAAAGCGTTTTATCGTTACATAACTGCGTTGTAAATTTCTTAGCCAATCCGTTTCGCAAGCGCATAATTCTTATTTGGGTGCTTAGTTTCGTTAAGAGAGTCATGGATGGACTTCAGCCAATCAGGACAGAGTGAAAGCAGGTCAAAATGCTGCCTACACACTGCAAGATAGCTGAATGTAATTTGCAATACAACAGGTGTAATCTGTGTATATAGTGTGTTCGGTCGCAAATCAAACTTTTGATATTTTGCACTACAGCTGAAGATGCTTATATATATCAAGGTTGCGCGGTGGCCGGTCAAACAGTGGAAGTCATCGCTATGGCGGGCGCCGCCTCCATACAGCAAGATACTCCAACACCAGAAGAAATATTGGAACTTTGCCCGGAAATGTTAGCAAGGGTCTCGATACATGTGCAGATTCAGGGGGTGCACCGGGGGTTCGAACCAACCCGGAGATTCGATGAAAATTATTTTCTTATGGTTTTTCGGGGGTTTTTTTTGTTAAATGCGTAATTTTACTCACAAAAACATTGGTGGACCTCCTCTCTGAATATTTATTGGAGTGGAACTCCTCTCGACAAAATCCCTACTGTTAGCAGGTAAAATGGTGGAAAACTTGCACTGTAGCTGGTGTGGTCACTTATATTGGTGGAAAGGTCGTAAACGAGACCTTAACATCAACGACAAGAAAATATAAACATGTTCCAGGTAGCGTTATAGAGAAGTTAGCAAGTATAAGAGTAGAAGTCTGAACGGTCACAGTTCCATTCGCACTCCCTCTGTATTTAACCGTTGTTTGTGAAGATTATTTCCCTGCATCTGTCTGAAACGTCTATCTATAAAACGAACCCTCCCGAAACAGTGCGGGAACATTTACGTGCCAACCACTACCATGACACGGAGTTTCCCGTTGCGACGTTGCTGTCTCATCTGGGAGGAGACCGGTCACAGAAGAGTCGGACTTGAACGCGGAACCTCTCGGCTTGGAGCCCAGCGCACTACTGAGATACAAAAGGTATACGAAGAAACTTTTAATATTTATACCTTTTTGGAAAAGTCTTTTCAGAGTTATGTTTTAACTGTACTCCTTATAGAAGTATGCAATACTTACGTTTCCTTGATTTAATCGGCATTGAAAACAATCAAATTTTATTGTGTTTAAATTATATATATATTTCCTGCCAGATAAAGTTCAAGTTAGGGTTACGCTTCTCTGTTGATTGAATATCGTTCAACATCACGATGATTAGTTAATATTCATCGTGGCGACACCTAACTGCTGGGTATTTTCTAAAAATACATTTAACCCATGCAACGGACCCACCAAAGTGGTGAGGATTTTAATGATCCCCGAAAACTTCCGGGGAAGCATATAGTGGTTGACGTGTCCGTTCGTCCGAGCTCATGCCTCTTAAAGTGTTAGAGTTTCACACAAATGTTCTTTTTGATCGGGACTTCAGAACAAAAGTCACTCAAGGTCATTTCTGCAAGGTTAACGTGATTCAGCAAACATTCCCAAAATACATGTATTGGGAAAGACCTCAATCTCTTAACCCATTATTCAAAATTTTGTTATGTTTCACACAAGTATTCTTTGGGACAAGGACTTTTGCAAAAAGGTCACTCATGGTCATTTTTGCGATGTCAAGGTCACTCAGTACCATCCCTGAAATATTAAGAAATGTGTTATATCTTTTAAACCATTCAACAGAAATGTATCATTTCGCAAAAATATGTTTTGGGACAGCTACTTTTAGACAAAGGTGACTCAAGTTCATTCTTGGAAAGGTCATGGTCACTCAGCACATATCCCCCAAATGGTGTCATATCTCTTAAACCTTTCATCAGAATTATATTCAAAAAGACATGTATTCCAGCATAGGCCATTGACCGTTAATCAGAATTTTATCATATTTCACACTTGGTCAAGGAACTTTTGTGTGAAATACTCTCTCAGGGTCAAAACTTTAAATATAGGGAAATGTCTTAATTTCAAGAATATTCTAACATTTCATGATAATTCTACAGACAGATTGTCGTTGAGTTGATGTAGTTCGGAAAAAAATCGGTCAGTTTTACTCATTTTCTTAGGGTTTTTCTTTTTACCATTCAGTGCCTACTATGACATTGAACCTCTATTTTCAATATTTGACCTGACAGTTGATTGGTTGATTTTGGTTTTATGCTCCTTTCAGTTTCTCAGTCATGTAGCGAAATAGAAGTAGGAATTTATCAGCGTCTTAATTATAGTGGCGCAATTACTGCAATGGCAAATTTAGAAGAGGGGAGGTGACCCCCTTTATTCGCCACAAATTTACAAGGCATATATAGATGGTAAGATTGAACACACTCTAATAATGTGAGTAAAACTCAAGATTTGGCACTCACAATGGCTGAGTATTTTGGTTAATACTTGTTTTCATACATGTCTGCTTCTCCGGAAGTCCTGGATCCGCCACTGAATCAAACGCTTGAACTGCAAACCAAGCGCATAACCACAAAGGGGGTGGGATTCGAACCATGAACATTCTAATCTTGAACAGCACGTCACCACCGGAACAATGGCCTTCATGATATTAGTCTAGACTCAATAAACATAACAGTACACATTCTGGTGTTGTAACAGTGACTTTATGGCAAGAGGCATAACACACGCATTGAGTGAGGTTGAAAGTGATTTTCTAAAGAACAACTTATCACGATAACGGCAGCATTAAACCAGTCTAAATAAATTCGACGTGTTATTTGGTGTTCTACAGCGCACAGATGTAATATGATCAAATACCATGTAACGTGAACGTCTCCAGGGAGAAGCGTCGAGACGCAGACTTCTACTTTAAAGATCCTGGCAGTCGTGCTCTGATTGGTCGATCAAAAGGAACCATTGCGGGATGCTATAAAAGCTTGAGTGTATCGTAGAACAGCGAAATTTTTAGCTCGCATTGTAATTAGATTGAACAAAACAATTCTATAAATAGAAATATGTTTGTGAGTTATATGACGTCACTTCCCTCCAGAAGTGATTGGTCATTGCTCCAGCTTACAGACAAAGGTGTAGAGCAACAACAACAGCGCATCTTGTCAAACGTATACGTAAGTTTCGAGAGGAAAAGCTGTCCGAGTTCGTGCATGCGCAAACGCACATCCGTGATGAAAAACCAAGGGATTTGTGACAAAAAGGAGGCAGCGCACGAACTAGTGTAAGTTGATAAATAGGTGGATTCGGTAGGAAAGCACGAGAACGAATTACAGGTGAACATCTTGATGATGACCACAACGTCCGGTGTCCAGCAACACAAGAACACTACACTGGAAATGATGGTGGCCCCGATGGTAGACTTCACACTTCCTACCACGTCTGTGGTGTCAATATTTCCGGTGCCACTAGAGGAAATGCGACTCCACGTGCTACTTTTAAGATGGTAGTAAAATCCCAAGGCAACCACTGACGTCAATAATAGAATAAAAGGTATCACTATCATCAAAGCCAGCATGGGCAAGATGTACTCACTTTTTGGTGTATAGAAGCAGAAGTCTTTAAACACGGATTCGAACACCCCTTTACTTGCCTCTGCCGCAACGAGGAGTGGAACACACACACAAAACACATACACCCAAGGTGAAAGTAGAAATACGAACTGTAACATGCCCATTTTCAAGCATCCCATCTGCGCTAATGGGTTACTTTCTCTTTGGATCTTCAACATCCGATTAAGATTTGAAAAGACCAAGATTATGGCGGGAAGAGAAAGCTGTACATAGTCCAGCACGATAAGTATTTTACACACTGTTGTACCGTGAATCCAACGTTCTTTATGAAATCTGCTAGTATTCAGTGGGATTATGAAAGCACCAGAAAGCAGTCCTGCTACGCACAAGCTAGAAAGGTTCCAAAGGAAAACTGACCTTCGTAGCGTACTTTCGCTCAGGATAATGACCAGAACAGTCGTATTCACCAATACAGCCAGTAAGGAATCGAGCCCTCCTAAGACCACGACCGTCGTCTTATACCCGTCACTAATGATGTCGTGTTCCATAGATAGGTAATACTCATCTCTGCCTGAATCGTTCAGATTAACCATGGTCTCTTGTCACTGAAAAGAAAGAATATATATAAGAGGTTGTGTTGCCATGTTAAGAGTAAAATGGACCTTTCCATGGATTTGTAAAAGAACGAGACAATCGGTATTCATGTAAATTGTTCATTTAGTTAACTTAAAATAGAGTATTCAGGAGAGTAACAAAACAGTCTTTTAAGGTTTTTGGTTTAAAGAAAATATGTCCATGCCAGCCAATCATTGAAAAGCGGTACATGAATAGGTATTTCACAGCAAACTGTGTAAGCGCTAGACTATAAAGTATTGTTGTGGTGTTTTTATCTTTTGTATTTTCATCTTAATATGAAATGTAGCAAGATCAATACAGCTATCGACATCATATCCTACAACTACAAGCTGCAAAATGTACAGGTAACATATCGTATGAGCTACAGGTAACATATCGTATGAGCTACAGGTAACATATTGTGTAACTAAAGTTATCATATCATATGAACTACAGGTAACATATCCTGTGACTACAGGTACCATATAAACTACAGGTGTCATATGAGCTACAGGTAACATATACGACTACACGTCACACCATACTACACATCACACCATACGACTACGATTGTAATGTAGATGTAGTACCCACATACAGCGGTCAGTTGATGTGACACAGTGTGGTTACCTGAATTACCAGCCCATTGCTCAACAAAAGCAGTACAATCAAAAATCACAATTAAAAATTCATAAAATTATATCATATTACAATAGGTTACGCATCACACGGCTACAGACAACATACGTCATGACCACAGACTACGGTTTACATATCACATGACTACAGGTTACATATCACATGACTACAGGTTACGTATCACATGACTACAGGTTACATATCACATGACTACAGGTTACATATCACATGACTACAGGTTACATATCACATGACTACAGGTTACGTATCACATGACTACAGGTAACATATCATATAGCTGCAGGTTACATATCTAGTGGTCATAGGTAAATATATCATGGCTACAGGTAACACATCTCATAGCTGCAGATTACATATCATATGACTACAGGTTATATATCACATAGCTACAGGTAACGTATCTCATACGGCTACAGGTATTATAACACACAGCTACTGGCAAAATATCACACGGCTACAGGTAACATATCACATGGCTATAGGTAACCAATCTCATGACTACGGTAACATATCACATGGCTACAGGTAACCAATCTCAGGGCTACAGCATATATATCACATGGCTACAGGTAACGTATCGCATACGGCTACAGGTAGCATAACACACAGCTACTGGCAAAATATCACACGGCTACAGGTAACATATCACATGGTACAGTTAACATATCTCATGGCTACAGGTAACATATCACATGGCTACAGGTAACATATCACATGGCTACAGGTAACATACCTCATGGCTACAGCTTACATATCACATGGCTACAGGTGACATATCTCATAGGGCTACAGGTAATATAACACACAGCTACTTGTAATATATCACATGGCTACAGGTAACATATCTCATGGCTACAGGTAACATCACACGGATACAGGTAATGTTTCTCATGGCTACAGCTTATATCACATGGCTACAGGTAATATAACACACAGCTACTGGTAACATATCACATGGATACAAGTAACATATCTCATGGCTACAGGTAACATATCACATGGGTACAGGTAACATATCACATGGATACAGGTAACATATCATATGGCTACAGGTAACATATCACATGGCTACAGGTAACATATCTCATGGCTACAGGTAACATATCACATGGCTACAGATAACATATCACATGGCTACAGGTAACATATCGCATGGCTACAGGTAACATATCACATGGCTACAGGTAACATATCTCATGGCTACAGGTAACATATCACATGGCTACAGATAACATATCACATGGCTACAGGTAACATATCGCATGGCTACAGGTAACATATCACATGGCTACAGATAACATATCTCATGGCTACAGGTAACATATCACATGACTACAGATAACATATCACATGGCTACAGATTTTATATTGAAGATTCGTGATTAAAGATAGTGACTGATCTCTTGTGAATAAAGAGAATCACACCCCCTTCTTACGAGTCGGAAATATTCTGATACTTTATACATGTAATAACAAAATAATGTTGTGTACCGTTAGGTCCGAAACTGATATAGAAATACATTAATACGCATTTGACTACAATCAATATGGACGATGTAGGGAGTGGAAAAGGCCGGCGATTGAGGGTACATAATTCTTACCAGCAAAAGATCTGTATAACATTGTAAATAAAATCACCATTACAATCCATTCAGTGTGGAAGAGAATTTCCCCTGTGGGTTTGTGCATTAATGTTGCACGAAATATCAATGTGTCATAAGAGTATAATTTGATAATTAATTGATATCCAGGTGAGATAAATGGATTTCTTTGTTATATTGCACAATTGTACTGCTGCTCTGGGAACATGTGCAGTCAAAACGCATTGAATGATCGAAAACAAGCCGAGTTGACAGCGAAACAACTCTCCGATGATGCATTTACTTCATCAGAGACAGAGAACAATAGAATGACGACCTGAATGGGGATCACGACGACAGGGGGGAGGGGGGGAGGAGAGTATGCCGGTGTTCCGTTCGGAATAGGTGAAACGGTCTTTCAGAGTCCTTGATGACTAGGGCGAAACGGTCTCCCGGAATCCCGTTGCGACTAGAGTGAAAAGGTCTTCCGGGATGCCGTGATGACTAGAGTAAAAAGGTCTTCCGGAATCCCGTGATGACTAGGGTGAAAGTCTTCCGGAATCCCGTGTTGACTGGAGTGAAACGGTCTCCCAGAGTCCCGTGATGACTACAGTTAAATAGTCTCCCGGAGTCCCGTGATGACTGGAGTGAAACGGTCTCCCGGAGTCCCGTGATGACTAGAGTGAAACGGTCTCCCAGAGTCCCGTGATGACTACAGTGAAATAGTCTTCCGGAATCCCGTGATGATTGGAGTGAAACGGTATCCCGGAGTCCCGTGATGACTACAGTGAAATAGTCTTCCGGAATCCCGTGATGACTAGAGTGAAACGGTCTCCCAGAGTCCCGTGATGACTACAGTGAAATAGTCTTCCGGAATCCCGTGATGATTGGAGTGAAACGGTATCCCGGAGTCCCGTGATGACTAGAGTGAAACGGTCTTCCGGAATCCCGTGATGACCGGAGTGAAACGGTCTCCCGGAGTCCCGTGATAAATAGAGTGAAACCGGAGAAAAGCCTACTCTGTATCAGCTGTACCGTATACGTGAAATAATCGTGAAGTGACGTAAACAATAATCAATCAATCAATATGATCGTGTTGTGATTTTTGTAATCTTTAAAAATGTTGCGCATCAAATCTCACGGCCTTGGTTTACGATCTAGTCTTCACATTTTCCTAATGTCAGCTCTGGAATCACGTTTCATCAGCGTTGGTGGTAACTGTTCTCCTATGGTGGGTCATTACCAAGGTACTATATAGATTTCTACATGGTCCCTCGCAAGAATCGAGGTTCAACCCCCGTACTGAAGAAATCAGAACAGTTTAAAATTCACCTGATCAACCACGGATTCCAGCTCATTACACATATTCACCAAACCCTCTCTCCACTCTCCAACATACTTACATAATCAAATATTCGTGGTCTGCTATAATAACTATAATAATCATTTGCATTATAGCTAGAAGTGACCTCGCCATTGCAGAAAAAGTATACAGACACCCACCCTACCGGATCACCCAAATCGGGGTTTTCCCCGCAAACCAGCCAGGGACTTTTTACGATATTTACGATATATCTGGCACATGAATATCAAAATGGAAATGAAATGTTTAACATTTAGCATAATGCATCATGCCATTATGTACACTACAAGGCACCTAGCCGTGATATATCACTGTTCTGTCTCAGCAGTCATCTGACAATTTTATATCTTAATCGTTATTTGGCTCCGACAAAGGATAGTGGAATCTACTGGAGTCTGGATCCATCAGGGACGTGTCCCGAGACAGACATGTATGTGATAAACTCAAATTATCTTTCTGCATGAAATACAAGTGAGGTATATATTATACACCCCTATCCTCGTCTCTTGGTGTTTCTTGCTGTCTGGTAATTCCTTTATTTCTTCAGTTCATATCATTCAGCTGACTAATATGCACTTGGCATAGGTATAGTACTTGTGTTCCTTGTTAGCATCGTCTCCTGATGCCTTTTGCAGTTTGATCATCTTAAACCTTTATCTATAATTGTCACCTTCAAATTATTATGGTAGAATATGGGTATACTACTAGTATTGGTTGCATTATACAAGATGGTAAGCACTTTTATATTGTCAGTATGCATTTCTTATTGAAATACTTCCAGTACTGTGTATTATTATTGATATGAATGTATTACTAAAATACACCCTGTGATGTGAAATAATATATCATTATTACTACGAATTAATTCATTTACCATAATCATGTCAAACACCTTAATGTCTTTATAATTGTCTAAAGAATATGAATTTATATACTGTTGCATATGCCCGAAAGGGCCCCTTGTTTTATGGGAATATATAAATAAATAAAATGCAAATACCAAGGTCACTGGGCTAAAGCATAAACATCACTGTCGTGTTAGGACACACCGTACCACTCGGAATTAATTCCAGACATTTACTGGATCTCGGAGGACTGGATTTTCCAAATCCTCTATAGTATTTACATAATGAAGGAAATGTAAATGATATTGCGTTTCTTGTCATTTGTATTGACTTTTAACAGTATGACTACGACACATATAGGCGGTAACATATACTCACAGACTGTGGTCGATACCATCCGTAATCCATTGATGTAGCTGCTTTGGTCGTAGATCGATGATATGCAAACAGCATATCGAAGAGAATCTGTTTACCTCGCCATGGAGGAAGCAATTTTTATTGGCCAATCAGATGAGGCCTAACATATCGTAGAGAATCTGGTTTCCTAGCCGAGAAAGAACCACTTTATTTTCCAATCAGATAAGGCCTAATATAACTCGATAATCCAGGCCGGTACACTCAAAAAACAACATTGACCGTAAAATCTGAATTGTGTGATGAGAATCTTGGAAGCATCAAGGAATAGGCATAAATGAATGCACGCGAGAATCCAGTATGTATTCCGGAGAAAGGGGTGTTCAAAAACCTATATAATCCCCTTAAAATGAGCGCATCTCAATTTTTTCATACATCATGGTATATACTATGCAAATTCCAGAAAGGGGGGGGATAACTTCGGAAATTCGATCGATACATTATTGAACACATAAAGCGTCCAGTTGTTTTAAACTGTGAAACCATAAAACTTTTTTCACGCTTAATACAGATGATAAAATAAATATGGTGGATTCAGCAAACCCTTTGCCGTTGGGTGGTCGATATGCTTATTTGCAATACTGTTTGGATGTAAACCAGTGAATGACAAAAGAAAATTTTGAAATCCTGGCGGTTTTCTCAATAGATTTCAGCCCTATGTTCTTTCCTCGGGTTTCCACATTTTGGACAAATTTTGTCATTTTTTTCCGAAAATTATCAAAATCATTTGGGTTTAAGTACAATTTTGGTCAATGCTGGCGGGGTGCCTCACCTCTGTAGTCCGAAAAGTACAAGGTCGCAGGAGAAGTGGGAGGGGCATATGCCCCGTTTATGGAATGGTAAATTTTACGCGATTTGTAACTGTGAAGAAGGTAAATACTCGCACAAAAAGTACATCTAGTGCTTATTTTGATTATTGAGCATATGCGACCATAAAAGCTTACTTATTTACTTAAAAAATAAGGTCTATCCCCCTTTTTTACAATATATATTGTTTTTAACTGAAGACATAATTACGCCGTTGAAGTATAAATCTTGGGTCTGAAAGCTCCTCATAGTGAGAATCAACGGGAACTGGTTGGTTGGTTGGTTGGTTGGTTGATTATTGTTTTACGTCACTCCACGATTATTTCACGTATATGGTGACGGCATCTGCCTGATGCATTGCATACAAATTCAGACCTTTGCAACGGACCCACCCGAAGCAGTGAGGGATCTTTTACGTGCCACGCCTACCGTGACACGGGACCTCGGTTTTTACTGTCTCATCCGAAAGACAGAACACCGGTGTGCCCCGGGCGGGAGTCGAACCCGCGACCTCTCGATCACGAGCCGAGCACCTTATCCACTAGGCCACACCGGCTTCAACGGGAACTGAGAAAATTGAGGAAATTTTAACTGCTTATTTCATTTTGTCATTCACTTGTGTACATTCAAACAATGTTTCTATATAAGAAATGCGACAGAACATTCTTTCGCCAACTTTTGCTATGATATCTATTTTTAGATTATACTCTGAATTTTGCCATGATTTCTTGTTTTATTTAAAATTTCTAGTGAAATGGAAAATACAGTGTTAAATGTTAAAATTCGTTTGCTACAAGGCATTTATCGAACTTGCTGATATGTACGGTAACTATAATAACTTGGATGTAAACAAGTGAATAACTTGGACCCCAGGACATCAGCTGTGTGAGGTAGCAGGTGTCCGACACCATGGACTACTGGACATCAGCTGTGTGAGGTAGCAAGTGCCCGACACCATTGGGCTCCTGGACATCAGATGTGTGAGATAACAGGTGTCCGACACCATGGACTACTGGACATCAGATGTGTGAGGTAGCAGGTGCCCGACACTATGGCCTACTGGACATCAGATATGTGAGGTGACAGGTGCCAGATACCATGGCCCACTGGACATCAGACGTGTGAGATAGCAGGTGTCCAACACCATGGACTACTGGACATCAGCTGTGTGAGGTAGCAAGTGCCCGACACCATGGCCTACTGGACATCAGATATGTGAGGTGACAGGTGCCAGATACCATGGCCCACTGGACATCAGACGTGCCCGACTAGTCCGAGATACTCTGCCCTTCTCACACTTTTGATATCGGCGGTTTGTGGGAGAGGGTCAGAGAGAGACTTTGTTCATGAAAAGTTGGAATTTTAGCGATACCAGCCGGTATCTGGCGACAAATAAACGCTTGCCCAGTGAACTTGCAACCTATAATCCAATAAATGAACATTTAATTGATTGATTGATTGATTTTTGTTTACGTCACACCACGAATATTTAACGTATATGGTGACGGCATCTGCCTGATGCACGGCATACATATTTTGACCTTTGATACGGACCCACCCGAAGCAGTGAGGGATCTTTAACGTGCCATGCATACCACGACAAGGGGCCTCGGTTTTTACTGTATCGTCCGAAAGACAGGACACCGGCATGACCAGAGCGGGACTCGAGCCCCGGCCTTCCGATCAGGAGTCCGACGCGATACCACTAGGCCACGCCGGCTTTGAACATTTAACTTACTCGATCACAGCAATATCTTTTCCAAATAAGATCTATAACTTCTACTAGCTGCCGTTTTATCTGGACACACTCAGCGATTCTCCATTTCGTCATTTGTGTATAGAGTATGACGTCAGATCTCACCGAAAGCGACTTTGCTCATTCGTGACGAGCTTGCATCGTTATTTCTTTACGAAAATGTGTCAGCTGCTGAAGTGTCACGAATGCAAAGTCGCGTTATGCGAGATCTGACGTCATACTGTATACACAAATGGAGAAATGAGAATATTGCCGTGTTTAAAGAGAAAACGGCAGCTAGCACAAGCTATAGACCTTATTTGGAAAAGATATCGCTATGATCGGGTAAATTAAATGTTCATTTATTGGATTATAGGTTGCATGTTCGCTGTGGAAACGTTTATTAGTCACCAGAGACTTGTACAACCCGATACCGGGTGGTATCGCTAAAATTTCAACTTTTGATGAGCAGTCTCTCTGACCCTCTCCCACAAACCGCCGATATCAAAAGTGTGAAAAGGGCAGAGTATCTCGGACTAGTGCCCGACACCGTGGAACTCTGGACAACTGATGTGCGAGATAGCAGGTTCCCGACACCGTGGGCTCCTGGACATCAGATGTGTGAGATGGCAGGTGTCTGAAAAGTGTAAACTCTCATTTTAGCTAACCTTACCCGTCATGACTATCCAACTATACAGACCACAGTAGTCTATGTAAACATTGTACATATAAGGTACAGTAATAAAGTTAATAACACACCGATCGCGCTGCATCGTTTTATTATTTATCATTCACGATATATATGAATGTATATAATAATTTTGATGTAAATTTATTTCAATTTTCATAGATACATCTAAGACTAATACATGTATTTATATAATTTATGAGCATGCACATGATTACGAGCAATAACGTCGACAGAAATGGAAAGTAACTACAGTGTCACTCATGAAACACCACATCCGGTGAACACAACTCACTTGTACTCATCCCACTGCATTTTCTTCCATTAGTTCCGATTGTTTTGGAGTCCATTCTACAATCAAAGGATTGTTGGAAAACTTTTTCCTGACATTTTCCACCAAGGACCTAACAGATAAACCACCACGAAAAAATCCGAGGATTCGGAGTCGAAGATCTGGCAATAAAAGCCAAGGGAATTGAGAAAGAAAGGAAGCCGCGCATGCGCAGATTTGTGTTGAAATCATGCCACCTTCTAACTTAGTACATCTAAGTCTATGCATCATACAGATGAGGAGTCCGAAAATGAAAAAAAGAAATGGCGACCAAGCAACGATGAAGAGAGTAGAAGATATCAAGGTGCTTTTTATGGTAGAAACCATCTCTTCAAATTGCCTGTCTCCATTATCTTGGTCTGCCATGCGTTTCCAGTTATAACTGAACACTTTGAAATGCACGAGGGATATTATTGTTGCAATGATAAGTATAGAGTAGGGCCCGATTAGTACTATACCAAGTAAGGCAAAAGCGTAATTTGTCTTTAAAACATGGAAGCAGTACTTCGCCGCTAGTTGTCCGAAAAACCCTTCCCTTCTCCCTTCTAGCAGAAGTGGCAAGCAGATACACACAGAACACACCCAGGAGGCGACAAGCAGAATCCATTTCACGGGCGTTGTATGTAATCTCTTCAAACACGTCATCGGATTGTGCAGCACGTGTAGCGCCATAAAACGTTCTATGTTCAAACAGATCAGAGAAACACCAGGTAAAAACAGCTGGACATAACTGAGGGCGGTGAAGATTTCACAGTATTCAAAGCCATGTAGCCACTGTTCCATATGGTATCGGCTCGTGAATGAGGGGACAATGAAGGTGCCCGACAATAATCCGGCGATCGACAAACCGATGATATTGAGGTAAAAAAAGTTCTTCCGCATTTCTTTTGAACTCATGATGGTTATAAGGAGAATCAGGTTGACGAGGATGGAGAAAAAGGAGTTGATAGCTCCCATCGTTACAGCGGCACTTTTATATTGGTCAGACACGATGTCCACTTCAAAATCATGGACAAAGATGGGTCTGAGCGTGACGTTACTGGCGTTTCCGCTTATTGTAGTAGCCAAGACACTGATGGTTGACATTGTTATCTACAAGAACAAAGTGTATCATTATTTTCTTCTAGAAGGTTGTTATTTCGGTTTATTTATTTTATAATGGCAATATAAGATTTATTTCAATACCATACTAGTTTTCGTTTCTGTCGAGATTACGTAATACATGTAATTCAAATGATCTATACACTACAACAACAACAACAACAACTACTACTACTACTACTACTACTACTACTACTACTACTACTACTACTACTAACACTACTACTACCACTACTACTACCACTACTACTAATACTACTACTACTAATAATAATAACATTAATAACAATAATAAAAATAAAAAAAATAAATTAGTAATAATAATAATAATAATAATAATAATATTTACAGCCAATGTAAATAAATACCTCAGCCCTTTAATGCAAATTAATAATGCCAGAGAAGCATTATGTATTTTGACTGTAATTACTCAAGATCGCAAATACTCGTTCCGTTCGTGCTTTGTATTTTAGTCACCTACCAAATCTGTTTTTCTAAACTTGGGCAAATTTTCTGCCCCAGTGGAGAACAAAAGAATGCTGTGTATAAAAGCATGAGTCATAACGGTCAATCGGTAATCAAGATCTTTCGTATTGTAGCAAATGTTTCGTAGTTTGAACACCCCCCACCCCCGATATGCGATGCAATAATTTTCATCGTAAATTTGTTTTCATTTTTGTCAATTAGTTTTATGATTTTATTTTGAAAAAAATGGAAATTCCAACGACAAGTTACTAGAAGCTTATTTTTTTTTTTCAAGAACTCATTTTCATGAATCGTGAATAATGGAAAAAACCTCAGTTTAAGTCATTTTTTTATATTATTGTCATTTCTTACTTTCATTCCAAATAAGGTGAGGACGCACATGACCAATATGTAAATCACAGTTTTTTCTTATTTATTTTGGAATACCTCAACGTCTTTTGAAAATATTTTTTATCATGAAAAATTTCGACAAACTTACCTTACAATAGTGCCAACTTTTCTTTCCGAGATCGGCGCAGGTTTGTTAAGGATTTCTGAATGGAATACCACACATGCCGATAAAAAGGTGGGCGTGTCACCAACGTCACGTGGTCTCGTTAGCGATATCACATTTTGAAATTACGTTTGATGATTAGATAAAATAAATGCATGCATAATGTGAAATTTAATACGAAAGGCGATTGGTCTTTATCAGAATATTAAGATAGCCACGTTAACATCAATATAGATCTACCTAGCTCTACATAGTCCTACATTTACGGACATACTATGACCCTTACGTCCCCTGGCCGCATTTCTTATTCATCAAAATTTGAAACCATCTTAACATTTGATATAACATGTGATGTTAATATGAATTTATGATACCATTATGACAAAGTATATTAGGATTGCTGTGATTAGTGTGTCGTTTTGTCTTACAGAGCACAGTCATTGTGTTTGCACTACGAACGCTTTTGTTTACCCATTTGGCCCATTGCTGAGAATCCTCGATATGGACTGCTAGTAACATGTAACATGGTCGTCCCTAACCCTGACCCTCGTTATGTACAGCAGGTAGTCTGTAACATGCCCGTCCCTAACCCTGACCCTCGTTATGTACAGCAGGTACTCTGTAACATGGCCGTCCATATCCTGACCCTCGTTATGTACAGCAGGTACTCTGTAACATGGCCGTCCATATCCCTGACCCTCGTTATGTACAGCAAGTACTCAGTAACATGGCCGTCCCTAACCCTGACCCTCGTTATGTACAGCATGTACCTACACAAGTTAATTACCTCCATACTATATTCCGATACTGGAAAGTATTCTGTAATATATCACAATACTAATAATAAATAAGAATATTTGTCTAATGGTGACATGGGGACAATTTCTTAGTATAGGCAATGTGTTAAGTATTTACTATGCTAGTAAGATTGATTGATTGATTTTTGTTTAACGTCACACCTCGAATATTTCACGTATATGGTGACGGCATCTGCCTGATGCGGGGCATACAAATTTTGACCTTTGCAACGGACCCACCCGAAGCAGTGAGGGGTCTTTAACGTGCCATGCATACCACGACACGGGACTTCGGTTTTTACTGTCTCATCCGAAAGACAGGACACCGGCATGACCAGAGTGGGACTCGAACCCCGGCCTCTCGATCAGGAGTCCGACGCGATACCACTAGGCCACGCCGGTTTACTATGCTAGTAACTGATTATGCCATTATGCGACATTTCTGGTATATCTTTACATTTATGTTTTTTTCAGTTTAACGTGAAGAGAATATCTAATTCAACCCGTTTTAAAAGTTGCAGTACAAATCGGCATCAAAGTATTGCGATGATAGGGCTAACTTGTAATATCGCACAGCCCTAAATTAACCTAGCCAAACAGAAACATAGGGTATGCCTTTATTGCAATCGGCCGATTGTATATTAAGATAGTAAATTCGCTTTGAGAGCGCATGTGCAAACTCCATTAGCGTGGCATGTTCGGTAATGATTTAGTCCTAAGAAAAAATATTAGCACATAATTATATTATATATATTGAGATATCTAGAAATAAATCTTACAAAATGTTGACAATTTAAAAAAAAGATTTGCTCACTACAAAAACCAACTTATTTCGGAATATTAACGATAACATCCGAGAGACTTTCCTAAAAAGGAGAAAAGGCGCGGCTACTTTCCTAATAAGGAAAAACTGAGGCGTGGCTTTAGAAATTTTAGCGGGAAAATTCACAACTGCGCATAAAAAGATGGTTTCACAAACAATACATTTAATTCCTATTTACATAAAGGCAATTGGCTTTGTGACCCCGATTGCAACCTAAGCTTTTTTTTAAAGCTACGCTTGTTAGAGACCTATAGTGGATGTATGTGCAGCTAAGGTATGGCATTATATCAATGATAACAGTAAACAATCCAACATTATATTGTTATTGAGCTGTGAAGTACCACTGTAAGTAGGATAAAGCTTTCATGCACTAATTCCCAAGATACATGTACGTGATTAATGAGGGACAGGGAATTCCGCGTTCGGACAGACTAAAGAAGAATACTCGAGTCTAACAAAACAATGCCAAAACTAAGCTACAACTGAGCTAATGTAATGGAGGTACATTTTATAATACAATTTAGATTAAAAATGAATAAATATCTGGAAGTAACGAGAGATGCATCAACATATATGGAGCGGAACAATATGATGAAAATGGTAATTTTGATATTGACATATAAGTGTCGATTCCAAGAGTCTATTAAAGGGGGTACATGTATTCTGAGTGAGTTAAAGAACCAATATTTTGTTAAAATAATGCAGTTGTCATCCAAATATGTAAACATGCTATCTGAACTTTTCCTCGGATTCCTCGTGTCCCCCCAATCAACTGTAATCCACGCTTATCCATATTGCATTCAAAAGTTAATTACAAAGTTCATCTGAAAAAAAAATGCTTTCCAAAATATTGAACAATTGATCTGCCCAGTTTTCAGTACTTACTCGAAATACATGCATACATATACTTCAAATGCACTATGCAAAAACTTTATAAACTTATTAGAAACCTACGAAGTATGTCTCCTCATGCACATCTCTGTCATTAGAGGAGATCTTTGGCTTTCACGTTTAGGTCGATTTGGTAATGGGTTTGCTCATCCAATATTTATTTATTGTTATTATTATTATTATTATTATTATTATTATTATTATCATTATTATTATTATTATTATTATAATTATCATTATTATTATTATTATTATTGTTATTATTATTATTATTATTATTATTATTATTATTATTATTATTATTATTATTATTATTATTATTATTATTATTATTATTATTATTATTTATTATTATTATTATCATCATCATCATCATCATCATCATCATCAGCATTTCGATTTCCACAGTTTACGTCTTGAGCATCACTGAAAAGACGCAAGTTATCGAAATGAGCATATGATGTACCAAATTAATTCACGTATATATATATATATATATATATATATATATATATATATATATATATATATATATATATATATATATATATATATATATATATATATATATGTTTGTATGTATATATATTCTAATATTTATTCATAGTATTAGTTAAGCATCATAAGATGATGATTGTCCGTTTAGTTTTATAATACAATTGTTACTGTTAGAAAATCATATTTCAGCGTGCTGAAATTCCACGGACCATGCCGCCGTCGGTTTCGTTAGTGATGTATGAATTTACTAAGGAAGTACGGACATAAAACAGGGCAAATTCCTTGACGTAAAGTGGTACAGTGTGGATCCCGCCAAAAACTCGGTGACTCAATGGAGGCTGAACTGGAAGATAGCGATTTCTCATATTTCTTATGCAATGGTCTTGTTGAAATAAAGACGATAAGGTGCTAATGAATGAGGTCATGCGGCAAGGCTTATGTTCACACTCGTGACCATTGTATTTTGTGTCATATAGTTCCAGACTTTACTGAAAGACACTGTTTTACAAACAAGGTAAGATTTCAGAACTAAGGCTTATTTTGTAATTAGAGTAATTTCCCGTACTTGACAGTAATTGTCGACCGTATAAACCCAAGCGCTTGTAAATTCATCTATAGCTGATACACTGGCTTATGTTCTCTGGTCATGATATCGCACCATGACATATTTTCTGGTCCTGATATCGCACCAAGGCTCTTATATTCTCTGACCCTGATATCGCATCAAGGCTCTTACATTATTTGGTACTGATACTGCACCACGGCTATTATGTTTTCTGGTCCTGATATCGCACCACTGCTCTTGCATTCTCTGGTCCTGATATCGCACCATGGCTTTTTTGTTCACTGGTCCTGATATCGCACCAAGGCTCTAATATTTTCTGGTCCCGATATCGCACCATGGTTCTTATGTTCACTGGTCTTGATATCGCTCCATGGTTCTTATATCTTCTGGTCCCGATATCGCACCATGGCTCTTATGTTCACTGGTCTTGATATCGCACCATGACTCCTCTTATACAACAGGCAACAAGATATTTCAGCTCATTTCACCAATGATTTCACATGAGGCACACATGTCAATGAATATCATGGTATCATGGTATTCTGATTTCCTGTAGATTATACATAATTATATCCACCGTAGTACTCTAGTTTCTAGTGGACTATGAATAACCACCGTGGTATTTTTTTTATTTCCTATGGACTAGGGATATCTACACCGTAGCACTTTGAGTGTCAGAATGACACCACTTACTTTAGTATGTCACATTTGGTGTGGTTACAAGACACCACTTACTTTAGTATGTCACACATTTGGTGTGGTTACAAGCAAGGTAGTGCGTAATTTTGTTACATGTTAACACATTTTCAAGAAATAAATTTTAAATGTGTCAGTGATCATAATAATGTGGTTTAAAATAAAAGATGTTAACATATTTAGCTCGCCTGAGCCGAAGTGAGCTATTGTGATCAATCGTAGTCCGTCGTCCGACCGTCGTCCGTCGTTAACTTTTCATATTTTCGACTTCTTCAGAACAGCTAAACAAAATTTGATAAAACTTGGTATACAGGAAGTACTAATGGTTGCTGTTTTTCGTCTAAATCCATCGCTAGGTGGCGCCATCACAGGCAAAAGTAGGTCACAGAAGGTACCCTCCTTTAACAAACTTCTTCTTCAGACCGGGGGCATACAGAGACAAACTGAATGCATAGGAATGATCTAGAGGGATGTGTAAAGTGTTGTTATTTTTGGTTCTGTTCTGAAATCAAAAATTTGACGTTTTCACAACATTTTTTTTGGGACTTTATCCTTGATCCTTTATGAAGTTTTTAAGACTTCCAAACAATGGGGGGGTGGGGGGGGTGGTTTGGTTGGCCATTTTTCACATTTTCAATTTTTTCTGCAAAAATCACCTATGATCCCCTTCAAATTCTGTCCTTTTTGTCCAGCCTCTTCACAGGTGGCGCTACCACAGTCAAAAGTAAGTCACAAAAAAGTACCCTTCTTTGTCAATCTTCTTCTTCATACTGGCTGTATACAGAGACAAACAGAATGCATAGAAATGATCTAGAGGGATGAGTGAAGAAGTCTTGTCATTTTGGTTCTCTTCCAAAATCAAATTTTAGAAATTTTTTTGACATTTTTTTGGACTTAGTGATATCTATGCAGAAAAGTGTCATAATTCCTAGTTAATTGATAATGATAATTTCTTATGGACTATTGTGATCATAATTATGGTAAGGAATGTTATTTTGAAAGAATTTTGTCAATATCTCAATTTTTAGATTTTCTATGAATTTTTTAAGACGTCCAAATGAGGGTGTATAGGGACATTTTTAACTTCTGCTGTTATACCACATGAAAGATTTTAATGAAACATGGTATACATGAATTACTATAGGTCCTCTATCAATTTTTACATTTCATCCAAATTGGTCAACAGATGGTGCCACCATGTCTAAAAAATAGGTCTCACAATGGTACATTACCACTTGGTAATTAAAATATAGAGAGTAGCGATTTAAATCCAGCTGTGGTCAAAATTTACACGTCTAAATAAGATTTTAGATGTTTCTCAACACTCAACATATGAAATAAGACCATCTTAAGTTAGATCTGGACAATATTTGAAACAATTGTTGTTCATGACCCAGACTTGAAATCAGTCAACAAGAGGCCCCACCTAAAGAAAATGATTAACTTGTTGCCCTGAATCACATCTTGCAGAGACAAAGCAAATGCTTAATATCAAAATCATCTGAATGGATGTGCAAAAAACTGTTGTTATTTTTTTTTTTCGGGTCTGAAATAAAATTTGACATATTTTCAACTTTTGTGCTGACTTAGTCACAGTAATGCGAAAATAAATAACTTCTTCCTTCCTGCATGACTGATCATCTAGGTACTATGGTGAGCGATATAGGCCCACTTGTTAAGAGTAATAGTTTTACACACTTGTTCTTGGGCTAGATTTGTTGGTGGGGACATATACCCCTTACTGAGAGATTTGATACTCAAACTGAAACATAGATTTAAAGAGTAATTGTATACATGTAGCAATATTTGACAGATTAATAATGATGATGAAACCAATTGCTCACAATGCCTATAAATCTATAAAATGCTATGGCTGGGATTCTGTATATACAATGCATTATCAAAATGTTTTCTCATATTCAACTATAATTTTACATTTACAAAATATTATAGAGGTATCTGAAAATAGGGTGTAGAAACATTACTTCACGGTTTTTGTTTCCAGAATCTATGGACGCCAATATCACCACCGCCGCCATTAGTAACAACAGCTTGCCACTAAATGTTTCCCAAGGTTTTGGTGACGTTGACTTTCGGTCCAAGGTCAACACAGTGGCTGTTGTTGGTGGCTCATTCAACACTTTCTTTGCACTAACGCTGAATCCCCTTGTGCTGCTTTGTATATTGAGAGACAAGGAATTAAGGAACACCTACTTCTTCTGGAACGTTATTTCTCTCTCTGTGGCCAATATCTTCTGCGGCTTAACCGTCATTCCATTCAGCACCAACATATATCACGTGGGTAAATGGTACCATGGCGACGTCATCTGCAAAGCTTTCATCATTTCCGATTACACTCAGCTCCCACTAGCGATGACTATCTTGATGTGTACATACATTCACTGTCTGTTGGAGAGCATTTCGACTCCGGCCAATACCACGTTACTCTGGTACCGCATTGTAAGAAGTAAAACGTTTCGTTGGATTCTGGTCATCATCCCGTGGTGCTTCGCCATATTGTGCGCGATCGCATTATTATTGGGCGAAAGAAAGGATTTCGGCAAGAAGTCGCCACCCCGCGAAAATTCATGCATATTTCTGTTAAAAAAGGAATTTAACATTCCATTCCTTATCACGATGAATGTATGTCCTTTATTCCTTTTGATAATTATAAGCATAGGTGTCAGCATTCTATATATAGTACGCATTCGGTCACGTGATGCGAAGAATCCGCTGCGTCAGTGCGTTTTCGTGACAATAATTATGAGTTTCGTGTATGCCTTCACATGGGTTCCGTTTACAAGTATTGTTATACACATTTACACGTGCCATTGTATCCTGACCAGGAAAGTGTTTATCATATGCATCATTCTGACTTGCTTGTCTCCATCCGCGTCAGCTGCAGTCACGTTTTTACATCCTCTGTTGCGCATGCGCATGCGTTCAGTTTTTGTTAACGCCTGGCGTACTGTGACGGGATATTTCGGACCGGGTGGGGAAATCGCAGTGAAATGGACATCAGGAGATCCCAAATTAATAAAGTGCGAGGAGTCCGTTCCCAGTGATTTCTGAATATTACTATCACTCAAATCAGATAACCTTGTGTACTATAAACTATTCCACCTTTCAGTATGGAAGGTGATTTTTAGCGGACGTTTGATTGTTATGCTTATGACGTCATAATCAAATGTCCGACTTGTATATCCTTACGTGGCGTGACGTCATCACAGTCGTATTTTGCTCTAAAGTGCTTGACATTCGACGAAAGTGGATGGGTGTATTGGGAGGACAAGACAATGGTCAAATCATATCTCAACATCCCACTTAACTTCTTATTTTATCTCGTCATTTTATACGCACGCGTACTCTTATATCCGTAAATGACTTCCATTTTACAGCGAGAGGTCCGTGCATTGATGTCCGTCCGGTATGAGGAAGTCACAGTGTCGGCATAGGAACGGATGCACATTTTACATGCTTTTTGTAAAATTGATCCTTTTAGTTTACTGTTGCTACACTCAAGAATTGTAGCAACCGCACAAGAACTGAATCGACATTATCTCTTACATACTGTGTCGGCAAAAATTTATTAGTGGCATGAGCAATGATCCGACGGTTGCGCAATAACTTTAAATTAAGATATTCTTTGTTAAATAAGATAGGATAAAGGTATAACAAGCATAGCTTTTTAAAAAACTTAAGTTGCAATCGGAATAGCATTAAATCTTCAAGCTGTTGTTCACAAAGTCAAACAGCTTTATATAAATAGGAATTACATATACTTGCTTTTGAAACCATCTTTTTATGCGCAGTTATGAATTTTCCCGCTAAATTTTTGAGGCCATGCCTCATTTTTCCTTATTAGGAAGATAAAAAAAAAATGTGAACATTTCATGAGATTTATTTCTAGAAATCTCAATATTTACAGCAGAATTATGTGCTTATATTGTTTCTTAGTACTAGATTATTACCCAACATGCCACGCTAATGGAGTTTGCACATGAGCTCTCAAAGCGAATTTACTATCTTAATATACAATCGGCCGAGGCCGATTGCATACACGATCAAACATTGTTATTTCAGTATGGTTATATACGTGTAAAATAAGAAAAGCAAAAATAGGAAATAAGACAGGAAAATACACCCAAGACTCAAAGGGAAGTCATTGAACATGCTATGTACAGAAGTCCCGATTATCAAAGTCAGAATAGATCAGGCGCCATGGAGTGAGGATCTCCTGCTATCGTGCTACATCCACTGTATTACAGTGCGTATAGGCGTGACATGGTGTATAGAAATAAATATTGTGATGTAAACCCTACATACTAAATTTCAACTTGGATTTATTGAGAGTGAGAAAACCACAAAAAAGTTAATATCTAGATTTGTTCTTTAGTGGGTAGTATAATGAACAAAAAAAAATGTCAAATATATATTTGTATTAATAATCGTGACGTAAAACAGTAATCCATCAATCCATACATGTACATATTGGAAAATGAAAATAAATCGATGAGCATGGGTCGAGTAGATGTTTACTATTTTTGATTGTTGTGAATACTGCACCTGGAGCTTTCCATCGTTACGGTGGTGGGAAGTGTTTAGTGGTGGAGACTTACACCACCAAATGATTCCATCTATACGGTGGTGGCCAGAGTTTAGTAGTGGAGGATAACATCACAGGATTATTTCAATATTAGTTCACCTATACGTTGTGGTCAGTGGTGGAAGATAACACCACACCAGGATTATTTTATCTGTATGGTGGTGGCCAGTATTCAGAGGTGGAAGATACCACCACATCAGGATTATATCACCTATATAGTGGTAGCAAGTGTTAAGTGGTTGATGATATCACCACACCAGATGATTATTTCACATATATGGTGGCAGTCAGTGTTTAGCGGTGGAGGATATCACCAAATCAGGATTATTTCAACTTGTAGTGGTAGCCAATGTTATGTGGTGGAGGATAACACCACGCCAGGATTATTTAACATATATGGTGGTGGCCAGTGTTTAGTGGTGGAGGATATCACCACATCAGGATTATGTCACCTTGTAGTGGTGACCAGTGTAATGTGGTGGAGGATATCGTCACACTTGGACTATTTCATCTATATGGCTGTTTATGTATGAGAGATATTGGAGCACCAGGAAAAACATTTAATTGTCTGCAAATATACTGTCATACCTTGCTACTTCCCGAATAGAATTCCAGTCCTGAGTTCATGCTTGATGGCTGTCATTGTTCAAATATAACACCATTACTCTGAGTATACTGCACATTTGTTTTCATAGTGAAACACAAATGCCCTCTGCTGAAACAATATGTCATAATGAGGTCTTCCTAAAAACTTGACGGGCAGACGAACACTCGGACGGACAAGCCATGTCATTTTGTCTGTCTTAGCCTCATTACTTAGAAGGGGAATTACAGGCACTCATCTGTTTTACCACAACATGAGACCAAACCCCCGGGGCTAGACCCCCCACTTTCGAACACAGGTGCAACACTTCTAGCCATGCAATTACATATGCCACAATCACATTATTTCTGGACCTCCTGATTAAGGAAGAAAAGTGCAAACAAAAGTGATTTGAACACACGTATGAACCCAACCCCAAGGGCAAGACTACCAATTTGGAATCCAAATACAGAACTTCAGGTCAAGTACCGTTATATGCCTTCATCACATCCTTTCATAAGCCCCATCCTCAGGGGCCAGATCTCCTCTTTGGAACAGAAGTGCACAACCTATCCTGTTATATGCCAACAACATTTTCTGTATTGCCTTCTGGTGTAAGAGTAGTAAGGACAAGGCCTGGTTTAGGAGTAGTAGGGACAAGGCCTCCTGGTTTAGGAGTAGTGGAGACAAAACCTCCTGGTTTAGGAGTAGTCGAGACAAAACCTCCTGGTTTAGGACTAGTAGGGACAAGGCTTCCTAGTTTAGGAGTAGTGGGGACAAGGCCTCCTGGTTTAGGAGTAGTGGGAACAAGGCTTCCTGGTTTAGGAATAGTGGGGACGAAGCCTCCTGGTTTAGTAGTGGGGACAAGGCATCCTGGTTTAGGAGTAGTGGGGACAATGCCTCCTGCTTTAGGAGTAGTGGAGACAAAGCTTACTTGTTTAGGAGTAGTGGGGACAAAGCCTCCTGGTTTAGTAGTAGGGACAAGGCCTCCTGGTTTAGGAGTAGTAGGGACAAGGCCTCCTGATTTAGAAGTGGGGACAAAGTTTCCTGGTTTAGTAGTAGGGACAAGGCCTCCTGGTTTAGGGGTAGTGGAGACACAGCCTCCTGGTTTAGGAGTAGTGGGAATAAGACTTCCTGGTTTAGGAGTAGTAGGAACGAAGCCTCCTGGTTTAGTAGTGGGGACAATGCCTCCTGGTGTAGGAAAAGTGGAGACAATGCCTCCTGGTTCAGTAGTGGAGACAATGCCTCCTGGTAAAGGAATAGTAGGAACAATTCCACCTGGTTTAGGAGTAGTGGGGATGATGCCTCCTGGTGTAGGGTTAGTAGGGACAAGGCCTCCTGGTTTTGGAGTAGTAGGGTCAAAGCCTCCTGGTTTAGAAGAAGTGGGGATGAGGCCTCCTGGATTAGAAGTAGTGGGGACAATGCCTCGTGGTTTAGGAGTAGTGAGAACAAGGCCTCCTGATTTAGGAGTAGTGGGGACAAGGCCTCCTGGTTCAGGAGTGGTGGGAACAAGGCCTCCTGGTTTAGGAGTAGTGGGGATGAGGTCTCCTCGTTTAGGCAAAGCAGGGACAAGATCCCCTGGTTTAGGAGTAGTAGTCCCCTGGTTTAGGAGTAGTAGGGACAAGACCTCCTGGTTTAGGAGTAGTGGGGATGATGCCTCCTTGTGTAGGAGTAGTGGGGACAAAGCCTCCTGGTTAAGGAGTAGTAGAGACAAGGCCTCCTGTTTTAGTAGTAGGAATGAAGCTTCCTGGTTTAGGAGAAGTGGGGACAAGGCCTCATGGTTTAGGAATAGTGGGGATGAGGTCTCCTGATGTAGGAGTAGTGGTGACAAGGCCTCCTGGTTTAGGAGTAGTAAGAAAAGGTCTCCTGGTTTAGTAGTAGGGACAAGATAGTGTGGAGATGGACAGACAAATGTCAGCGAGATTGTATAATATCCTTACATTTTACATGAACATAAAATTCACCTTTATCACAATGTTATGCTGTTTACTTCCAATCATAGCTCACTTACACACTAAACATGTAGCATATCAAATGAGGTACATCACAAATATAAAAAAGAAATGTATTTTATAGTATACTTGGCTTTTAATGATAATACTCAGAAGAAATATCTTGTACAATGGAAAATAAAATCTCATTTAGCAAGCCTCATTCTGGATGTCTCTTAAGACATAGGAACAAGTTTTCTCTGTTCCTCACACACTCTGACAAAGCATATGGATAAAAGTCAATAAAAATGCTAAATACAAATATTGAAATGAGTGTAATTCTGGTACAGAATGTCAACCTGCCATAGATGATTACTCAGTACTATGATTCTAGCTGGAGATACTATAAAATAGTCTGACCTTGGCATAGATGTTACATTAAGGTTGTCTGACCCTGACACAGAATATAATCCTGGCATAGAATATTGGCCTTATATATCATGAGGTAACATGGTCCTATTATTAAGTTGTCTGATCTTGGTATAGAGTTATAAAACGTAGTGTGATCCTGGCATATGACAAACATTGCAATCTTTTTCGATATGGTCCTGGTGTGGAATATTGTAAGGCAGCATGGTCTTGATACAGAATATTATTAGCTAATCTTTTCCTAACACTGAATATAACTAAGTGGTCTGATTCTGGCATATGAAAGTAAAAGGTAGTCTGATCCTAGAATAGAATAATCTTTGGCAATAAGGTCCTTTTATGGAATATTTTGAAGTAGGATGGTCCTGGTATGGAATATCATTAGCTAGCCTTGTGCTAGCATTGAATAATTTGGTAGTCTGATTCTGACAGGAATATTATTGGGAGGTCCCACTAAACTGATCCTGGCATAAACTGTTTTAGGCAGTATGATCCTGGCATTAAAAATTAGAAGGTAGTTTGATCCTGGCAGAGAATACTATGAAGTAAGATAGTCTGGTCTTAGCACAGAATATGGTGAAGTAGTCTGATCCTGGCATGGAAAATTAAATGGTAGTCTGATCCTGGTATTGTATATGACAATTAGGGATGTGCGAATTTACCGATATATCATGATAATTCGTCCTGATATATGTATCACGATACAGTGGAGAAAAAACGGTATTTCATTTATCCAAATTCCGGAAATTTATGCTCTAAGTTCTAAATTTACTGTCCCAGGAAGTCACAAAAATAACAATATTTCATCTGAATCTGATGATTATGAACTTGTGAAAGTTTCTATAGGCAAATCAAGTGTATGGTCTTATTGTTATATTCTTTTCTTCATAATTTTCTAGTCACAGGTCATGAGTCCTATTTGTTTTATTTTATTTATTTGTTATCTAATTGTTTTATTAAAGTAACTTCCACAAAATAATCGAATTTGAATTTTTAGTGCTTTAATGTCCGAGCAGTAATGAAAATAACAGAGAAATAAGGAATAACAGAATGTTCCAAAATATCACCATATTATCATGATATTTTGAGGGAAAATTGTGGCATGAAATATTGTGAGGTAGTCTGATCCTGAAATAGTATATAATATAGTAGCCTAATCCTGGCATAGTATATTATATAGTAGTCTGATCCTGGCATAGTATATAATACGGTAGCCTAATCCTCTCATAGTATATCATATAGTAGTCTGATCCTGGCATAGCATATTATATAGTAGTCTGATCCTGGCATAGTATATTATATAGAAGTCTGATCCTGGCATAGTCTATAATATGGTAGCCTAATCCTGGCATAGTATATCATATAGTAGTCTGATCCTGGCATAGCATATTATATAGTAGTCTGATCCTGGCATAGTATATTATATGGTAGCCTGATCCTGGCATAGTATATCATATAGACGTCTGATCCTGGCATAGTATATTATATAGACGTCTGATCCTGGCATAGTATATTATATAGACGTCTGATCCTGCCATATAATATCATATAGTAGTCTGATCCTGGCATAGCATATTATATAGTAGTCTGATCCTGGCATGGAATATTGTAAGATAGTCTGATCCTCGCATAGTATATTATATAGTAGCCTGATCCTGACATGGAATATTGTAAGGTAGTCTGATTCTGGCATAGTATATTATATGGTAGTCTGATCCTGGCATGAAATATCATAAGGCATCTGATCCTGGAATAGTATGTGAAAGGCAGCCTGATTCTGTTGTGGAATATAAGAGGTAGTCAGACTCTAAGTATTCTACTCCTGGTGTAGAACATACCCTTTACGTAGAGGAACACCGGCTGTCAGTGCTTTCGTCCAATCACCTGTTGACTTGTATTGCATCAAAATTTCAAAGACTGAAAGAGAAAAAGCATTAAATAATATTTTTAGTTTCCAAACCAAGAAGGCTATTAGCTTAGCTTATAAACCAAGAAGGCTACTAGCTTAGCTTATAAACCAAGAAGGCGACTAGCTTAGCTTATAAACCAAGAAGGCTACAAGTTTAGCTCATATACCTAGAAGGCTACAAGCCTAGCTTATAAACCAAGAAGGCTACAAGCCAAGCTTAAAAACCAAGAAGGCTACAAGCCAAGCTTAAAAACCAAGAAGGCTACAAGCTTAGCTCATAAACCAAGAAGGCTACAAGCTTAGCTTATAGACCAATAAGGCTATAAGCTAAGCTAAAAAAACCAAGAAAGCTACAATCTAAGCTTATAAACCAAGAAGGCTACTAGCATACCTTATAAACCAAGAAGGCTACAAGCGAGGATTATAAACCAAGCAGGCTACAAGTTTAGCTCATACACCTAGAAGGCTACGAGCCTAGCTTATAAACCAAGAAGGCTACAAGCCAAGCTTAAAAACCGAGAAGGCTACAAGCTAAGCTTATAAACCAGTAAGGCTACTAGCTAGGCTTATAAACCAAGATGGCTACAAGCGAAGCTTATAAACCAAGACGGCTACTAGTTTAGCTTATGAACAAAGCAGGCTACTACCTTAGCTTATGAACCAAGAAGGCTACAAGCTTAGCTTATGAACCAAAAAGGCTACAAGCCAAGCTTATATACCAAGAAGGCTACAAGCTTAGCTCATAAACCAAGAAGGCTACAATCTTAGCTTATAAACCAATAAGGCTACAAGCTTAGCTAAAAAACCAAGAAAGCTACAATCTAAGCTTATAAACCAAGAAGGCTACTAGCATACCTTATGAAACAAGAAGGCTACGAGCGAGGATTATAAACCAAGCAGGCTACTAGCTTAGCTTATGAACCAAGCAGACTACAAGCTTAGCTTATGAACCAAGAAGGCTACAAGCTTAGCTTATGAACCAAGAAGGCTACAAATTTAGCTTTAAACGAAGGAGACTACTACCTTAGCTTATAAACCAAGAAGGCTACAAGCTTAGCTTTTAAACCAAGAAGACTACAAACTTATCTTTTAAACCAAGAAGGCTACTAGCTTAGCTTATAAACCAAGAAGGCTACTAGCTTAGCTTATAAACCAAGAAGGCTACTAGCTTAGCTTGTAAACCAAGAAGGCTACAAGTTTAGCATATAAACCAATAAGGCTACTAGCTAAGGCTATAATCGAAGAAGGCTACAAGCTTACCTTATGACACAAGAAGGCTACAAGCTAAGCTTATTCACCAAACAGGCTACTAGCTTAGCTTATGAACCAAATAAGCTACAAGCTTATTTTATAAACCAAAAAGGCTACAAGCCAAGCTTATAAACCAAAAAGGCTACTACATTAGCTTATAAACCAAGAAGGCTACAAGCCAAGCTTATAAACCAAGAAGGCTACTAGATTAGCTTATGGTCCAAGAAGGCTACAAGCTTAACTTATAGACCAAGATGGCTACTAGCTTAGCTCATAAACCAAGAAGGCTACTAGCTTAGCTTATAAATCAAGCAGGAAACAAGCTTAGCTTATAAACCAAGAAGGCTACTAGCTTAGCTTATAAATCAAGCAGGCTAGTAGCTTAGCTTATAAACCAGGTAAAAGGGACATAATAAATGTTTGCTGTGGACTTATAGAGCTTCAAATACCTGTGGTATGCCATAACTCCTGCAAGAGATGTCACTTAATGTGAAATCTACCACCTTATTCTAATGCTGTATTCCTTAACCATTGATTGATTGATTGATTGATTTTTATTTAACGTCACACCATGAATATTTCACGTATATGGTGATGGCATCAGCCTGATGCGGGGCATACAAATTTTGACCTTTGCAACGGACCCTCATGAAGCAGTGAGGGATCTTTAACGTGCCATGCATACCACGACACGGGTCCTCGATTTTTACTGTCTCATCCAAAAGGCAGAACACTGGCATGACCAGAGCGGGACTCGAACCCCGGCCTCCCAATCAGGAGTCCAGCGTGATACCACTAGGCCACGCCGGCTTCCTTAACCATCATTCATTTATGTGTGAAAAGTTGTTTCATTGGTTAAATTAAATTCTTTTCTGAATTTCATTGGACAAGATTTTCCTTGTACTTTTACTTGATTTTTGGCAGATTTATACTTTTGGAGTCTACTTCAATATCTTGAATGTAAATGAAGTTTGAGATGAAGAGTTTCCCATCCAAATATTGGTGTTTGGCACTATATCAATATTATAGATATATATATATATTTTTTAAATCATGTTTTGATAATATGATAGATATACCTTTTAGTGCAATTTATATTTGTGAGCGATACAGATAATTTACACATGGCAAAATCTTTTTAAGTAAGAAGGATAACTCTTCCTGTACTGTAAGAAAATTTCAAAGAGCAATTCAAATATGCATGAGAAACTTGACATATAATTAATGTCTATTGATGTTTGTACATATAGTACATATATTTTATGATAATTTATGTATTTGTTACACTGTTGTTTACATTTTATAGAATATACAGGGTACTCAATCATCAAAGTTATGGTTTATTTATTCTATGCTTGGTTTACAATGTCGCAATAGAAAGACGCAAGGAACAAAGTTCAGTAACCCCCTTAATTGGCTTAAATGTGATCAGAAGTAATTGTTAGCTGGCCAAATCATGCTTATATATGCACCCTATCAGAATATGCAGCTAATAAATAGATGTGACATTCTCACAATGAAATAAATTCTATACAATTTGTATGCCACGTATCTGGCAGATACAGTCACCATATACGTGAAATAATCGTGGAATGATGTAAAACAATCAATCAATCAATCTCTTCAGCTGACCTTGAGAATAAATAGTTATTTACATACAACCTCTACATTTATCTTTGCTAACCCTACCTTGATTAATGGCTAGGACTTGGGAATGACTAGCTTGCTCTACCTTCCTCATGTATTTCTCTATGGGAAGTCTGGCAGTTGAAAGGCTACTAGAAGATGCTTTTTGTTTAGTGATGTTCTGAAAAATATCAAAAACAATAAATCAAAGAGTAGTTTTGAAATATGATACATTCCATAGAGTGTCTTATATAAAGGAGATATGATTTAAGAAGAAACAAGAAACACAAATGTACACCAGTAAGCTTATTGTCTAACGTTACTCAAAGATTATATCACCTATATGGTGGTGTCGGGTGGTGGCCAGTGTTTAGTGGTGGAGGGTACACTAGGACTATATTACCTATATGGTGGTGAACAGTGTTTAGTGGTGGAGGGTAACACCACACCAGGATTATTTCATCTATATGGGGGTGACCAGTGTTTAGTGGTGGAAGATAACACCACACTAAGATTATATCACCTATATTGTGGTGGCCGATGGTGGCCAGTGTTTAGTGGTGGAAGGTACTCCTACACTAGGACTATATCACTAATATGGTGGTGGCCAGTGTTTAGTGGTGGAGGGTTACACCACACTTAGATTATATCACCTATATGGTGGTGGCCAGTGTTTAGTGGTGGAAGGTAACACCACATCAGGTTTATATCACCTATATGGTGGTGTCCGGTGGTGGCCAGTGTTTAGTGGTGGAGGGTACTCCTACACTAAGACTATATCACTAATATGGTGGTGGCCAGTGTTTAGTGGTGGAGGGTTACACCACACTTAGATTATATCACCTATATGGTGGTGGCCAGTGTTTAGTGGTGGAGGGTAACACCACACCAGGATTATATCACTTAAATGGTGGTGACCAGTGTTTAATGGTGGAGGGTAACACCACACTAAGATTAAATCACTTATACAGTTGTGGCCAGCATTTAGGGTTGGAGGACAAATGATTACCCTATCCTATCAGCCTTCAACACTGGCAGCTTTATTATTTACCTCAAATGGATAAAAAAAACCCCCAGATCTGAAAGAAGCAAGTAGCTACAGAGAATTCCAGCATGATGCTTTGGTGTACTTTGCTCCCATGGCATGCTTATTCTACATGAAAACTCATGGCCTCAAATATCTAACTTACCTTTTTTATGCTTTCATCTACTAGTCCACCAATGACATACACTTTGTCATTACCAAGTTCTGACAATTCCTCATCACCATCTGGTGTCAGGTAAACGATAGCGTTCAGGGGAAACAACTCTGTGACAAGCTTCTCTGTCATCTCTATCTGTAATAAAAATTATTACATAATATTTGTTTTGTTACTGAGATGTACGATATTGTAATGGGGCGGTGATTGACTAAAGTGGATCAGTTGGAGTAAACTGATTTCCATTACTGATTATGAAATTTCATAACAAGGTATACATCCTTAGTGTTGCTAATATGATTCCAGCCAAGGTCCCATGAATGGCTGATAAACTGTAACTACACATTGTACATCCTTAGTGTAACTAATTTGACCCCAGACAAGGAGCCATGAATGGCTGACAAAAATAGTACTATTCATAGTACGTCCCTCAATATTAATGCAGGCAAAGGGACATAATTATAAATTTTACATTTTTACTGTACACTGCAATGAATAATTATTATCATCAAAATGCTATGTGGTAAAAAAAATTATAAGTATACAAAACATAAGATATAAACTGACTTTGTATTCTAAAAACCCAGAATTCTTCCTCAAACATTCCTGATAGAGTTCACCATTCTTCTCCAAACCAGCAAAGTAAAGATGAGCCGGCATTTTTGACTTTCTGTTCACGCCGTACAACCGACATAGTTGCTGAGCCAACTTGCTTTTTTCCTGTAATTTACAAGAATTTATAAGAATGAATTCAATTCCGCCAACCTATTTTCACTTTATCAAAGAAGTTAAGATAAACATAATATTTGAGCAAGTATAAGTACAACTAACTTGCCATGGTGACCAATGTGCTTCTACTAAAGTGGATATCTACAGATTACTAACTAGCCCACTATAACTATTGAGCCCTATCCTTAAACAATGTAACTTAATGATACATGTACACCTGAAGTTGCCATGGTGACCAATCTGCTTCTGCTGAAGTGGGCCTCTACAGATTACTATCTAGCCCACTATAACTATTGAGCCCTATCCTTAATCAATGTAACTTAATGATACATGTACACCTGAAGTTGCCATGGAGACCAATCTGCTTCTACTGAAGTGGGCCTCTACAGATTACTATCTAGCCCACTATAACTATTGAGCGCCATCCTTTATCAATGTAACTTAATAATACATGTACACCTGAAGTTGCCATGGTGACAAATCTTCTTCTACTGAAGTGGGCCTCTACAGTTACTATCTAGCCCACTATAGTTATTGAGCCCTATCCTTAATCAATGTAACGTAATACATGTAATACAAGTCAATCTGATTAAAACCAAATCTTTATTCCACATATCTATTTGTCCCATTATGGATAAAGTAAGGGGTCATGTTCTGGTGAACTCTGATTCTCAGCCAATCAGTGGATCGGCTACAAATTCCTAGGAATGAAATAAACATCCACAGCGTGCGTGACCCACAAGGTAGTTTTTGAACAGTGTTTGTTACATAGTGTCACAATCACGTGCCTAGCCGAGTTATTGATTGGATATGGGAAATAACGGTTTCGGTGACTGACGTCATCAGAGTTCACTAGAACATGACCTCTTACGAGGTTTCGCAAGATCTTTATCCGTAATGGGACAAATAGAGAAGCGGAATAAAAATATGGTTTTAATCAGATTGTGATACATGTACACCTTAAGTTGTCAAGGTGGCCAATGTTTCAGGTTTTTAAGACAAGGTCATGGTTATGAAATTACAATGTCTTTAATACCATTATCATTAATATATTTTCATGTAAATTTAATCTCTTTTTAATATCTGTGCCATAAAAACTATATTGATTGAAATCACCTTGAATGTCATGTTTGATTCCAGACTGAGGTCGACACATATTCTCTGTCCAACCCTCAGTCCCTCCTCAAGCTGTGTGCGAATCAAATCTAACTCTTGTCTTTTACTTAATCTCTCTGTTTTACCATCTGGAAATATCATAATAGAATACTTTTTTTCATATAAATGAGTTAGTTTTAGGTTTCCAACCTCATTAATTGATTTTCTATATTGAAATTAATCTCTTTTATGTAATGCTGTAATAACCCTGCTGTGATTTACTTTGTGAAGTTACATTTGTTAACGCAATCTGCCTATTTCATTAATAAACTATCTTTTCATAAACATTAGATTAAAAAATTATTAACCATTTTCATGCTCTTTAATCTCCTGTTTTATTCTCTCTTTTCTACGTAATTTCTCTTCCTTGCGTTGGAGTTTCCGTTTTTGTAAGATATTATGGTAGCGTCTTTTCTTCTTTTCTGATTTCTGAAACAGTGAGAAAGCTCAGATGTCATTTAATCCCTTTTTTAATATAAATTTTACTAACAAATAAAATTACTGTCAAAATAGCACATAAAGTAGATAGTACTCTGATAAATGTGATAGATGTTCTGTTTAATTCTAAACTTATTCAGATTACAAAGATGCAAATCAAGGTACTCACAGACATCCTGCATTTGTGTTCACACTGTGCATTGAATTCTAAGTGAAATTTAGAATCTTCGCAGCACTTTTCACATGTTTTCTTGATGCGGTCTCCACTGTCACCTGAAGGTAGCATTGCCTCATCCTTAGATAATGAAGATTGTTCTTCGCTTGAGTAGTTCTCGTTTTCTAATAATTTACGGCCACATGTAATCAATACTGTTTTATCCCCATTGATTTTAGCCTCATTGTTAGTAGATTTGGTATTTGAATGAACAAAGTTTATTTCTGTATCTTTCAATTGACATTTCCCACAAAACTGTTCACAAAAGGCATTTTCTTCATGGTATGAAGTTTCATTACTTTCTGAAGATTCTGAATTAGAGACTTTATTATCCATTGTCAATATCATTTGAAAGATTCCTAATTTCTGTATTCACTGCAGTTTTCCTGGCGACTTCATTCTTCCAGCTTCTTTATATCCAAGTGTTTCTTTTAGCATCCAAGACTCTAGAATGAAATAAATAGTGACTAGATTTTCAAATTCAAAAAACTATTTTTATTGTAAAAAAAATTTATTCTCATAAGACAACTTTTCACATGTACATATATCTTGTTGAAATTTTGTGTATTTGCGAGAACAACTGATTCAAATCATACAATTATCTCTTAATATTCATTTCTATACTAGTAAAATGCAAATCATTTCCATATCACCCCAGACTCCAAAGGGTGAAAAGTAGGTCATAGTCTGTATCGCCACGGTGGTATGTAACCAAACATTACTCACTGTTTATTAAATTGTAAGGTAGGCGATCAAAAATAAAGGCATGAAAATGTGCTTTCTTATATTCCTATGTTAGGACAAATATTTTAATACATGTACATGCGTGTCTCACAGAGCTGGCACAGTTCAGTAAATAGTCAATATCATACTTAGCTCAGAGCAAAGATCTTTGTCCCAGGTTCAAACCAAACTAGTGGCTTACTGGTGTCCTGTGTTAAAGATGAGACGGTAAAAACTGAGAACAGTGATATGTAGTACAACCAGTTGGTCCCCAAGCAACAATGACACCTTCTTTATTGGCAACATCATAGGCCAAACCATGATGCTGATCATAGACCAAACCATGATGCCGATCATAGACCAAACCATGATGATGATCATAGACCAAACCATAATGCCAATCAAAGACCAAACCATTGTGCCAATCAGACCAAACCATGATGCTGATCATAGACCAAACAATGATGCCAATCATAGACCCGATCATGATATCGATCATAGACCAGACAATGATGCCAATTATAAAATCATCTAATTGTTGAAACGGCCGACCTTTCAGACGAAGTGTTATGGTAAACAGTGGCACACAGTATAGGTAAAAAAGAAATTTTTTCTTTATATATTAGATAGTCAAAGAGGGCTAATAATTAATCTTTAAATATATACTCCATAGCAACAAAGGACCAGCTAGTATCTTAGCATATGAGATATCAAGTGTGATGTATAGTTTGTGAATTCAAGTAGCTCCTTTTTACATTGAAGGCTGAAGTCAAAGAGATATTTATGTACTGGTAGGACGGTGAAAATTTGTGGATGCATAGAATTTTTTAGGAGTTTGGGGTGGACCCCTTTTTGTATTGCCCAAGTCAGAAAACCCTGTTTGTGTTAAAAAGGTAAATATTTTGTTTTTCTGTGGATGTATTTGTGTAGGAATTATTTATTTGAACTGCATGCTACCGTGACTTAAGGACTACTTTCTTACGCTATTTACGTGACTGAAGGCCTCTTGTTCACACAGAAATGTTTTATAAATATAACCCATGGGATCAACATACTCAGATGGGATCGTGTTTGTGGTGGTGTTATAATACACCTCTCAACGATTACTGTGGAGCTGTAACACTGGATGGCAAATTGATTGACTTTCCCTCCAAATTTATTACACCATAATGTAATTTGGCATAATTCCGATCGATTTGGAGATTAATGAATTTGCTGTCCAATGTTACAGCTCCACAGTTAACTTTTCGGAAAGAGGTCTATGACACGGCAAACCTCATTTGCACTGGGTCCTGGGGTATCTTAGTTACGACTGCAACAGAAGAGCTATTTTGTCTCATTTACGTTACTAGGGGTATCTACACTTTTTTTTTTTTGGATGTACATTTTAATAACCCAAAATTTTTAGTACTACTTAATTTAAGGTTTAACAGTATTTCTCTCTCTCTCTCTCAAAGACTGACAAACCGTACTATTAAAATTTAAGGTACTAGTATTAGATCTATTCTACAGTTCTAGCTAATCATAATATTACTAATTTACTAATTATATTATTAATTTTAGCCGATTAGTGTAGATCTATGACAAAATTTAGACCTAACATATTCCAATTTGAAATTAAACAATACCTTAAAATATGATATTAATCTTTTGTTAATAAACCACAGACACAGTACTGAGTTATGAAACAGACGATTGCTCTTTCACTAGCAAAACATTTCATTGTAACACATGGTGGCTTCTACTTTCACTTTCAATTTACGCGCTACTCCTCTAGATTTATCAATCAATTCAGATGCAGATGTCAACAAACTAACGATGAAACACATGCGTATCACTCTGCAGATTTTTTCAAGACATAAATCGACGCATGCTAATCCTTTTGTAAGTAAATACTACAATAAATTTACACTAGTTAAGGACAAATATAGTTTGATAATGTTAATGCCTGTCATTAATGTTTGCCACTGTATTTTTTGAATGATTCAATGAATCACCCGTTTTCATTGTATTCAGTGCCACCGTCACCGATTCAGCAGGATGATTTTTGTTTGATTCTTAATGTAACTGGATGGAGAAAAAGATGTGGCCGAACCCAGGAATCAAACCCAGAACCTTCCTCTATCAAGATGGACACTCTTACTTTTGAGCTCATAATCCAGGGACCAGTTGTTCGAAACTTTAACCATCGGTTAAGCTAACCCATGGTTAAAGTTTGAGAAGCATTTAATTTAAGTCAAAAGATTTCTGTGTAAAATTCTTAATTACTTTACAAAGCTTGCTTCATATGCTACAAATCAGTGCACAGACTATAACTTAAAGTCTTCTCATTTCTAAGATATAGTTAGATGAAATTTAACCATATGTTAACTTAACCAGCGATTAAAGTTTCGAACAACTGACCCCAGGCCAATTGCTGTCTGTCACACTCCTCTACTAGACTGAGGCTCTACTGCCAGAGGTATCCAACCATGAAAACCAAAACACACAACAACCCAAAGATCGTAACCTTCACGGTGCACAGCCAAACATGCAACTCATGAATGCCGGTCACGGCACCAAATTCAACAGGCAAGGTGAAAAATTGTAGCTGGAATCGAACTTAGAACCTCATAGCGGACACTCTCACCAGAGAGATATCGGGGATGATACCATTCATCGCACTCTGCCCCCACCAGAGGTTTCCAATCCTAGAATGCCTAAAGAGAAACTACCCCTGGGTCTTCTTAACTTGGGGGTCACTCTCCCAGCACCAAATGTAACAGCTAGGCAGGGTGAAAAGTTGTGGCTGGAATCAAACCCCGAGAAACTTCCGCTGTGAATGCAGACACTCTCACCATTGAGCTATCCGGGCCGTTACTGTCCATCACACTCCTCCCCCACCAGAGGTTTCCAATCCTGGAATGCCGAAATAGACAGAGCAGACACGTTTTAAATAACGATGCAATGAGCATGGAATATAATAATATACAAGGGTATATTACACTGGAGAAATTAACGCTGATTAAAATTCTCTTCTCCACATGAGGGCCACTCTCCCAGCACCAAATGCAACAGGCAGGAGAAAAAGATGTGGCCAAACCGGGTAATCGAACCGTGAAAACCTTTTGCTATGAAAGCAGACCCTCTAACCTTGAGCTATCCGTGTCAATATCCGTCCATCACATTATAAAAAGTGATCACACCACAATTACTTTACTTATACTGTGAAAGCATCTGCCTGATTCAATGCTCAGAAGTTAACAGATCCACCTCCATGAGTGAGGAATGTCACGCACAATGTCTATTGAGACACTAGTCCTACAAATAAGCTTTCAACCTTTATTGTTCAAAATGCCTAGGTCATGTATTATGTTTTGGTTGGCAAATGATAACTTATCCTGTAAAATTTTTGACGTTGTAATAAAAAACCGATAATCTCTGACATCATTTTACAGGAACAGTTATGATTTTACCAACCAACTAATAGTGAAGGGATCAATTGAGACTCAGGATGTTGGGGTTTTTTTCTGTCTAATCTGAAAGGCAGGACACTGGTCAATGAGCTATGTCTAATTATGTCCATGAAACATGGTTAAAGGTGTAACCTATGTGAGTCTTGAACCTAGAACATTCGACTTACATGTACCTTGCAGATACCTTATTAATGCTACCTGACTCAGACTGACAATCAAGACTGCCATATCCTTGTTCTTCAAAGTGCTTTGAAGTTACCATCCACAGAAACCCAAGCAGACATGTTACAACTCAGAGTTCATGTACTCAGAGAGTACATATGGTACTCACTTCATGACAACTCGGTACAGCACTTGTAGCAGGCAAAAACAAAAAATGTAGTTGGACTGGGACTTGAACCCAAGACCTTCCACCTACTGTGCATTTGCTCAGAAACAAACATTGATGTAGCCGCAAGTAGTGGCCCTAAATGAATGATGTAGGGCCACTACTTGCAGCTAAAATTAATGATATTCTTTGCCCATTGAGCTACCTGAGTTTACTTAGTCCAAGATTCTCTGTCCTTCTCCCACCTTTGATATCCCACAAACTGCCCATATCAAAAGTGGGAGAAGGGCAGAGAATCTCAAGTGGACTACAGTTTATCATACCCGTAGCAGAGTGGGGTTTTGACTTAAATATATATATATAGCTGTTGGTAGAGCATGCTTATGGTAGGCAGAGGTTTCTGGGTGCAAATCCCAGTCTTGCCATAAATTTTATCCTGTGTGATACATATCCAACCAGTGCATACATTTGTTGCCTTGCTGTTTCTTTAATGATATATAAACATGTATATATATATATTTTATGTATATTATATATATTTTACAGAAAAGAAAGGAAAAAATATCTGACATGATTTAGATAATGTTTGTAGGGAATAAAAGATGGCGGAGCTCATGCAGCTAATCCTGCAATATCTAGAGGTCTTCCCAAGAAACTACCTATTGCTGGAGTGGATAGGGTGATTGTAGTAGCTTCAGGGAAGGGAGGTGTCGGCAAGTCAACAACTGCTGGTACTATAATGTTCCTTCTGTCATGTAATGCAGCATTAGATGTTTGTCACAGATGTTTTTGTTGCCTATAAAGCATAGGACCTTTAAGGGATCATTTGGTCTGTTGTCTGTGTTTGCCTGTCTGTGTCTGTTTGTCCGTCATGTTTTAGTTTCAACAAGCTTTGTAGCTGACACATGTAGCATAAAATACAGAAAAGCTTTACACTACATTGTAATACATGTGTAAATTTGTGTTTGTGATGTTAATGGGGTTGAGAGGGAAGCATATGATCTATGTATTTGTTTAACTTCTTGGAGAATCGCTGACGTTTACGAGTTAATCATAAAAGAGTAGATTCCAATCACATTTAATATTATATTTTAGTCTAGAAATGAATAGATGAAAAAAAGAATGCATTTTAATTTTTTGTACTTTTTATTTTTCAGTGAATTTAGCTCTGGGTTTGGCATCAGTTACCCCTGTAAGTGTCTCCTTTATATTACTATAAAGACGCTTTTTATCTTCATGGATTTTATTTTTGTGTAATTTCATGAATGTGACTGAGTGTGATAATAAAGTCCTTGCTGACCTTGATTGGATTAATTTATAACGCCACTCTTTAATGGACTGTTAATCTACAACATCACTCTTGATGTTACTATTAATCTATAACATATAAACGACTTCCCGGGAAATAAAGTCCTTGCTGACTTTGATTGGATTATTGATATACAACATTTATATGTCTTCTCATGAAAGGGATAGCTCAAGGTCTAGAAGTCCTTGTTGATCTTGATTAGACTGTAAATCTATAACGCCACTCTTGATTGGACTGTTAATCTATAACATGTAGACGGTTTCTCAGGAAAATTATGTCTCTACAAAAAAGTCACACTTAAGGTTAGTGATTTACAGTGCTAAGTCGCACTAAATATAGGTGATTTACAGTGCTAAGTCACACTAAATATAGGTGATTTACAGTACTGTGCACACTAGATATTGTGATTTACAGTACTGTGCACACTAGATATAGTGATTTACAGTACTGTGCACACTAGATATTGTGATTTACAGTACTGTGCACACTAGATATAGTGATTTACAGTACTGTGCACACTAGATATAGTGATTTACAGTACTGTGCACACTAGATATAAGTGATTTACTGTACTGTACACACTAGATATAGGTGATTTACAGTACTGTGCACACTAGATATAGTGATTTACCGTACTGTGCACACTAGATATAGGTGATTTACAGTACTGAGCACACTAGATATAGGTGATTTACAGTACTGTGCACACTAGATACAGGTGATTTACAGTACTGTGCACACTAGATATAGGTGATTTACAGTACTGTGCACACTAGATACAGGTGATTTACAGTACTGTGCACACTAGATATAGGTGATTTACAGTACTGTGCACACTAGTTATAGGTGATTTACAGTACTGTGCACACTAGATATAGGTGATTTACCATACTGTGCACACTAGATATAGGTGATTTACAGTACTGTGCACACTAGACATAGGTGATTTACAGTACTGTGCACACTAGATATAGGTGATTTACCGTATTGTGCACACTAGATATAGGTGATTTACCGTACTGTGCACACTAGATATAGGTGATTTACCGTACTGTGCACACTAGATATAGGTGATTTACAGTACTGTACACACTAGATATAGGTGATTTACAGTACTGTGCACACTAGATATAGGTGATTTACAGTACTGTACACACTAGATATAGGTGATTTACAGTACTGTGCACACTAGATATAGGTGATTTACTGTACTGTGCACACTAGATATAGGTGATTTACAGTACTGTGCACACTAGATATAGGTGATTTACAGTACTGTGCACACTAGTTATAGGTGATTTACAGTACTGTGCACACTAGATATAGGTGATTTACAGTACTGTGCACACTAGATATAGGTGATTTACAGTACTGTGCACACTAGACATAGGTTATTTACAGTACTGTGCACACTAGATATAGGTGATTTACAGTACTGTACACACTAGATATAGTGATTTACAGTACTGAGCACACTAGATATAGGTGATTTACAGTACTGTGCACACTAGACATAGGTGATTTACAGTACTGTGCACACTAGATATAGGTGATTTACAGTACTGTGCACACTAGATACAGGTGATTTACAGTACTGTGCACACTAGATATAGGTGATTTACAGTACTGTGCACACTAGATACAGGTGATTTACAGTACTGTGCACACTAGATATAGGTGATTTACAGTACTGTGCACACTAGTTATAGGTGATTTACAGTACTGTGCACACTAGATATAGGTGATTTACCATACTGTGCACACTAGATATAGGTGATTTACAGTACTGTGCACACTAGACATAGGTGATTTACAGTACTGTGCACACTAGATATAGGTGATTTACCGTATTGTGCACACTAGATATAGGTGATTTACCGTACTGTGCACACTAGATATAGGTGATTTACCGTACTGTGCACACTAGATATAGGTGATTTACAGTACTGTACACACTAGATATAGGTGATTTACAGTACTGTGCACACTAGATATAGGTGATTTACAGTACTGTACACACTAGATATAGGTGATTTACAGTACTGTGCACACTAGATATAGGTGATTTACTGTACTGTGCACACTAGATATAGGTGATTTACAGTACTGTGCACACTAGATATAGGTGATTTACAGTACTGTGCACACTAGTTATAGGTGATTTACAGTACTGTGCACACTAGATATAGGTGATTTACAGTACTGTGCACACTAGATATAGGTGATTTACAGTACTGTGCACACTAGACATAGGTTATTTACAGTACTGTGCACACTAGATATAGGTGATTTACAGTACTGTACACACTAGATATAGTGATTTACAGTACTGAGCACACTAGATATAGGTGATTTACAGTACTGTGCACACTAGATATAGGTGATTTACAGTACTGTGCACACTAGATACAGGTGATTTACAGTACTGTGCACACTAGATATAGGTGATTTACTGTACTGTGCACACAGAAAATGATATAATTATTATGTTGTATCTTATCACAGCTTACTCCTCTATAGATAGGTACTTTTTACGATGAATTATCTTTAGGATATAGACATTTGGACCTGTGTGTGTAAAGGCCACTGAAGGGAAGACTATACCAAATTAGTTTTATAAGGAAATTGGATTAGACCTTTTTTCTATAACTGCGGAGCTGTGAAATTGGATGGTAAAAGCATTAATGTTCCCTCCAAATTGATCAAAATGACGTCAAATTATATTATGATATAATAAATTTAGAGGGAATGTTATTCAATTTGCTGTCCAGTGTTACAGCTCTGCAGTTAATGGAAAGAGGGTTATTGTAAAGTGACCTTTTTGAGCAGGTGGCCTCTTGGTAGGAGTGACCATAAAAGCAGATTTATAAATCTGATGTACATGTACTGACCTCTAAACATGTTTGTAGACATGATGTTTTACCATCCATCATATCATAAAGGGTGTCTTTATGTAATGCAATTATAAGTGGGTGTGGCTCAGTGAATGATGTGCTCAGCCCGTGGCTGAAAGGTTCTGGGTTCTACTGATGTTGTGAGCACACTGGTATCCTGTCTTTCGGATTAGACAGTAAAAACCAGGGTCCTGTGTCATGGTAGGCATGGCACGTAAAAAAATCCCCCACTGCTTTAGGTGGTTCCATTGCAAAGGTATAAAATTCTGTGCAATGCATCAAACAGAAGCCATCACTACTTAAATGATTGTGGAGTGGCGTAAAACAATAATCATTCAATAATGCAGACTTTATAAGACATTATATTTCAGGTGCAGATTATACTATTTATTTATTGTTTTACACAACTGATGTATTTTTAACATTTATATGGTGGTGACTTCAGGTGCATAGCTTTTTAATGTAAGGTATGCCTAGTTAACAAAAGATCCATCCAAAACCGTGAGGGATCTTTGTAACGTGGCACCTTGGTTTATAGCAATGTGTACTGTAATGTGGTGCCTTGGTTTATAGCAATGTGTACTGTAATCTGGTGCCTTGGTTTATACCAACATATACTATAATGTGGTGCCTTGGTTAATATCAATGTGTACTATAATGTGGTGCCTTGGTTTATACCAACATGTACTATAATGTGGTGCCTTGGTTTATATCAATGTGTACTGTAATGTGGTGCCTTGGTTTATACCAATGTGTACTATAATGTGGTGCCTTGGTTTATACCAATGTGTACTGTAACATGGTGCCTTGGTTTATACCAACATGTAGTGTAATGTGGTGCCTTGGTTTACACCAATGTGTACTGTAATGTTGTGTCTTGGTTTATACCAATGTGTACTGTAATGTGGTGCCTTGGTTTATACCATTGTGTACTGTAATGTGGTGCCTTGGTTTATACCAACATGTACTGTAATGTGGTTCCTTGGTTTATAACAATGTGTACTGTAATGTGGTGCCTTGGTTTATACCAACATGTACTGTAATTTGGTTCCTTGGTTTATACCAACGTGTACTGTAATGTGGTGCCTTGGTTTACACCAATGTGTACTGTAATGTGGTGCCTTGGTTTATACCAACGTGTACTATAATATGGTGCCTTGGTTTATACCAACGTGTACTGTAATAGGGTGCCTTGGTTTACACCAATGTGTACTGTAACATGGTGCCTTGGTTTATACCAACATGTACTATAATGTGGTGCCTTGGTTTATACCATCGTGTACTATAATGTGCTGCCTTGGTTTATACTGTCTCATTCGAAGGACAGACAGGGAAGTTAAAAAATGATGAATAGCCACAGAAATATATGAATTGACAGCCGCATGGTGAAATTAAAAGTCCACTATGATAGCACTGGACCAACTTGTTATAGAGATATATTGTATTAGGTTTCTATCAGGTTGTAGGTTATTAATCGGTTTGCGCTGATATATGGTAACGTATAATGATTTCAGAACAAGAGAATTGGTCTGTTGGATGCAGATATATACGGGCCGTCTCTACCTACGATGATGAATCTAAGTGGTGAACCAGAGTTAACACATCGTGAGTTGGTACATCCTAAATTCTTCTATGTTGGTTGTATTTATTATTCTGTAGGTAGATACTTCTCTTTAATGTAGTTTATGGTTTATCTAATTTCTATGCTTTAACAATTCTTGGTTTGAATCCACTTTTGCTGGGCAGAGATCTGTTGCTGAGCAGGGATCTGTTGAGATTATGAGATACCTTCTCTGTCTATTCTGTTCTGAAGTTTTTCCAGTGAATCATTTGAGTGTTTTCTCATGATTCTCCAATTTCTTACAGAACTAGGCAATGAGTGAAAATTGTATAGGTGTATGATAACTGAAAGTGGCATGTAAAACAATATTGTGAAAAAAGGAAATATATATAAAGGAAAGGTCATTTTGGTATTTAAGATATGAATTTTTAAAATAGATTTCTTATACATTTTATTGGCTGGATTGCAATGCCATGCCCATCTGTCTGTCCATCCATCCGTCGTCATGATGTCTGTCCATCATATTGGTTAAGTTTCTGGCTGAAGCAATATGGTCAAGTTTTTGTTTAAAGCAAAGTCTCAGCAATGAAGAGGAAGAGGAGTAAAAACATAATACATCACACATAAATTCCTCATGACCAGAGCTTTTTGATTATGCCATGACTTATAGTATTGATTTTATAATTTTGTAGAGAATCTTATGAAACCTTTGGAGAATTATGGTCTGAAATGGTAAGTAATGTAAGATAAATGGTAAGACAATGTAAATTAAATGGTAAGATAATGTAAAATAAGTGGTAAGATCATGTAACATAAATGGTAAGATAATGTAAAATAAATGGTAAGTAATGTAAAATAAATGGGAAGATAATGCAAGATAAATGGTAAGATAATGTACGATAAATGGTATTATTACATATTTTGAAAATTTTATCAATAGTTTATATAGAAAGTTTCTGGGCTGATATAGAGCCATAAATGCCCGCAAACTTCATATCAGCCCGGGGACTATTTCCAGTTACGTGACGTCATACTTATATTTGACGTCATACCATACGCAAACAAACATAGCCGACAGTACTATTAACAAAATACTTTGATTTATAGAATTAAATGTAGATGGACGGTTAAATATGTAATAAAAAGGTTACTGACTGAATACGACGAAATATAACCACCCTCGGTCTTTGAGCTTTACCGCTTAAAGACCTCGGGCGGTCACATTTCGTCGTATTCAGTCAATAACCTATAAAGATAATGTAAAATAAATGGTAAGATAATGTTAGATAAATGGTAAGACAGTGAAAAATAAATGGTAAAATAATTCAACATAAATGATAAAATAATGTAAGATAAATGATAAGATAATGTAACATAAATAGTAAGATAATGTAACATAAATAGTAAGATAATGTAACATAAATAGTAAGATAATGTGACATAAATAGTAAGATAATGTGACATAAATAGTAAGATAATGTAACATAAATAGTAAGATAATGTGACATAAATAGTAAGATAATGTGACATAAATAGTAAGATAATGTGACATAAATAGTAAGATAATGTGACATAAATAGTAAGATAATGTGACATAAATAGTAAGATAATGTAACATAAATAGTAAGATAATGTAACATAAATAGTAAGATAATGTGACATAAATAGTAAGATAATGTAACATAAATAGTAAGATAATGTGACATAAATAGTAAGATAATGTGACATAAATAGTAAGATAATGTGACATAAATAGTAAGATAATGTTACATAAATAGTAAGATAATGTGACATAAATAGTAAGATAATGTAACATAAATAGTAAGATAATGTGACATAAATAGTAAGATAATGTGACATAAATAGTAAGATAATGTGACATAAATAGTAAGATAATGTAACATAAATAGTAAGATAATGTAACATAAATAGTAAGATAATGTAACATAAATAGTAAGATAATGTGACATAAATAGTAAGATAATGTAACATAAATAGTAAGATAATGTGACATAAATAGTAAGATAATGTGACATAAATAGTAAGATAATGTGACATAAATAGTAAGATAATGTAACATAAATAGTAAGATAATGTGACATAAATAGTAAGATAATGTAACATAAATAGTAAGATAATGTAACATAAATAGTAAGATGTCACATAAATGAAAGGGAAAACAGAGTGATTAATAATCTATTATTTACATCATATAAATATTTTTAAATATCTCTCGAACATGAACACAAAAATGGACTAGTAAAATGATACATACTAGTTAAAGGTAACTCTTGAAAATGATTTTAGACCTCTGTACTTGCCAGTGTGAATAAGAGTTCCATCTTATTTGATTAAAATTTTGTGTCTACAGTATGTCTATGGGATTCTTAGTGGATGAGTCTTCTCCCATTGTTTGGCGAGGTCTAATGGTAATGTCAGCCATCCAGAAACTCCTTAGGCAGGTAAGGGGCTCTTATTTACATCCAGAAACTCCTCAGGCAGGTAAGGGGATCTTATCTACATCCAGAACCTCCTCAGGCAGATGAGGGGCTCTTATCTACATCCAGAAACTCCTCAGGCAGGTAAGGGGCTCTTATCTACATCCAGAACCTCGTCAGGCAGGTAAGGGGCTCTTATCTACATCCAGAAACTCCTCAGGCAGGTAAGGGGATCTTATCTACATCCAGAACCTCCTCAGGCAGGTGAGGGGCTCTTATCTACATCCAGAAACTCCTCAGGCAGGTAAGGGGCTCTTATCTACATCCAGAAACTCCTCAGGCAGGTAAGGGGCTCTTATCTACATCCAGAAACCCCTCAGGTAGGTAAGGGGTTCTTATCTACATCCAGAAATCCCCCAGACAGGTAAGGGGCTCTTATCTACATCCAGAAACTCCTCAGATAGGTAAGGGGCTCTTAACTACATCAAGGGCTCTTATCTACATCCATAAACTCCTCAGACAGGTAAGGGGCTCTTATCTACATCCAGAAACTCCTCAGGCAGGTAAGGGGCTCTTATCTACATCCAGAAACTCCTCAGACAGGTAAGGGGCTCTTATCTACATCCAGAAACTCCTCAGACAGGTAAGGGGCTCTTATCTACATCCAGAAACTCCTCAGGCAGGTAAGGGGCTCTTATCTACATCCAGAAACTCCTCAGGTAAGTAAGGGGCTCTTATCTACATCAAGGGGCTCTTATCTACATCCAGAAAGTCCTGAGGGAGGTAAGGGGCTCTTATCTACATCCAGAAACTCCTGAGGGAGGTAAGGGGCTCTTATCTACATCCAGAAACTCCTCAGACAAGTAAGGGGCTCTTATCTACATCCAGAAACTCCTGAGGGAGGTAAGGGGCTCTTATCTACATCCAGAAACTCCTCAGGCAGGTAAGGGGTTCTTATCTACATCCAGAAACTCCTCAGACAGGTAAGGGGCTCTTATCTACATCCAGAAACTCGTCAGGCAGGTAAGGGGCTCTTATCTACATCCAGAAACTCCTCAGACAGGTAAGGGGCTCTTATCTACATCCAGAAACTGCTTAATGTGTTCATTATTAATTTTTTTGTCATACTTTCTCATATGTTAGATCTTAGTGTTCCCTGTTCCTTCAGTGTGTTCATCATTAATTTTTTTTTTCGTCATATTGTCTCGTATGTTAGATCTCAGTGTTCCAAGTTCCTCCATTGTGTTTGTAATTAAGTTATTTTCTCTTTAAAGTTTTAGGATATAGACTCTAAGTTACTAGGCACCATCTTTATTAGATATAAACTTTTTCATTTTAACTGTGGGACAGACATTTTGAGTGGTAAATTACAATGTTTCCTGTAAATATGTGGATGTCATGATATAACGTTGATTGTACCTTATGTCATTTTGCCGGAACAGTGATGATTTTGCCACTCACAACATCAGTCCAGCAGGTAATGTGAAAGGGTAAATATTGTTCTGTATTTAAAAACAAAAAACAAAACAAAAACAAAAGAAAAAATAAATAAAAAACCCAGACAGGAAAGGAAGGATATTGTTTAAATGTAGATACAAATTAATTGTAAATTATTTAATTTTTATGATAACATTGTAAATTGTCAGTTTAGTGGTAGACACTGATATCATATTTGTACATGTACTATTTGAAAATATCCCTACTCAAGGGAAGGTCTTTCCAAATTGTACCGAGTTGTTCAGTCAGATGGTTCCATGGCGTACATGAAAGTGTGATATCTGTGTGCCTGATGTATTCAATGGGCAAGTGATATATCATCTTGGAATAACATGAAACAAAAATGCAGAATCAAGTCTTCCAAAATATGTATTTGAGATTGTTACCTCTTAAAGTACTTGCATGTAATTGTATATTTTAATTTTGATGAAAACTTTGTAAGAATGGAGGAATTAAAGGGGAATAAAAAATGGCATTTGGATTTTGTTTTTGTAGTATTTGAATTTTCTTTGTTATATTTTTAAAAAGATTTTATGTTTGTTTATTTCTGAAGCTTGAGTATTTAAAAAAATCTTTTCCTAGAGTTGTCTTTCTTAATACTACACAGAACATTGACTTTAATTGGTTGGTTTGGTTTCTTAGAGTTTTAGTTTCCTTTCAGTATTCGTTTTAACATGGAATCAAGGGATTGTCTCCCTTTAAAGCTATTAAGGGACAATATAGGGGTCAAATCCAGGTCTGCATCAGGAACCACATGCTTACTGTTCTCACTACCAAACTGTGTGGCTGAAAAATCATGATAATTTAAGTATTTCTGAATATATACCTTAAAAAATGATAAAGAAAATCAAAATCAACTAAGTCATAACTGAAAAATGACATTATTTGACACGTCAGAGTTATAGTCTGTAAATATCAGTCTTAAATCAATTTCAGAAGGACTTTTATCATAGTAATCTTGTAAATAATTCTCTGACAAATCTGTTATCATTCTTTACAACAATCAATCTGACTGAAATGAATAAAAATGTTTTATTTTTTTAGATGAATTAAGGAATACAAAAATAATTCATCTTGGAATATAAAAATAATTGAAAATTTTAGACGTACAGATTTGATGGCAAAGACAGTAATCATTACATCAAATGAAATGGAATTAAGGGTCAATCAAAGATGTACTAATAACATGTGGTAATGAAGACTACACTATGCACTATTATATGAGGATAAATTTTTTAGGTAGCCTGGGGTCCACTGGACTATCTTGTGGTGGACATGCCACCTGGCACTGGAGATGCTCAGCTGTCTCTCTCACAGAATATCCCCATTGATGGTCAGTACAAAATATATTCTATAACAAACTTTATTTGAAAATCATTATTCAAACTTGAAGTGTGAAATAATTTCTGTAAACTGTCTATCTTTATACTTGGTTTGACCTATTAAAGCATCAAGTTTCTGTTGAGTTTTTTTTTAAAGAAAGATGTTTCAGTGTTATATGACCTTTCAGATGTTTCAAGGTGTCTTTCAACGTGTTGTGATATTTAAAATGAATTTTGTCTTAAAGTTTACTAATTTATTTTAATACCAATAAAGAAGTAAGCAGATAAATCTCATTATGTAAAATCTCTGCCTCAGGAGCTGTTATAGTATCGACTCCACAGGATATTGCCTTACTGGATGCTCGACGAGGGGCAGAGATGTTCAAGAAAGTGGAAGTGCCGGTGTTGGGCCTTGTTCAGAACATGAGTGTGTATGTTTGTCCTAAATGTGGACACAGAGAGCATATTTTTGGCAGAGATGGTGGTGAAGAATTATCTAAGGAAATGGATCTTGAGATATTAGGTAAGGATTTTTGGAGAATAGATAGGGACCTTGGTGACCAAGAGGAGTAAAGTACTGGGTTAGAACTCACTCTAACTTTTGCCAAATCTGGTTTTGATCCCTAACTAGCCAGTTGGAATAAATGAGAAAGTCATAAGTGTACCTGTCAGTGGTGAGTGAGTGTTTTCTGCATGTAATCTTATTTCCTTCACCACTGCACATTAGCTGCCACCACATGGCAGAAATAATCTTGGTGTCATCCACCACTAAACATTGACTGCCACCACATGGCAGAAATAATCTTGGTGTCCTCCACCACTAAATATTGGATACCACCACATGGCAGAAATAATCCTGATGTCCTCCACCACTAAACATTGGATACCACCACATGGCAGAAATAATCTTGGTGTCCACCACCACTAAACATTGGTTGCCACCACATTGCAAAAACAATCCTTGTGTCCTTCACCACAAACAATTGACTGCCATCACATGGCAGAAATAATCCTGGTGTCCTTCACCACTAACAATTGACTGCCACCACATGGCAGAAACAGTCCTGGTATCTGCCACCACTAATCATTGGCTGCCACCACATGGAAGAAATAATCTTAGTGTCCTCCACTGAACATTGGCTGCCACCACATGGCAGAAATAATCTTGGTGTCCTCCACCACTAAACATTGACTGCCACCACATGGCAGAAATAATCCTGGTGTCCTTCACCACTAACAATTGACTGCCACCACATGGCAGAAACAGTCCTGGTATCTGCCACCACTAAACATTGGCTGCCACCACATGGAAGAAATAATCTTAGTGTCCTCCACTGAACATTGGCTGCCACCACATGGCAGAAATAATCCTGGTGTCCTCCACCAGTAAACATTGGATACCACCACATGGCAGAAATAATCTTGGTGTCCACCACCACTAAACATTGGTTGCCACCACATTGCAGAAATAGTCATTGTGTCTTTAACCATTAACAATTGACTGCCACCACATGGCAGAAATAATCCTGATATCTGCCACCACTGAACATTGACTGCCACCACATGGCAGAAATAATCTCAGTGTCCTCCACTGAACATTGGCTGCCACCACATGGCAGAAATAATCTTGGTGTCCTCCACCACTAAACATTGACTGCTACCACATGGCAGAAGTAATCTTGGTGTCCTCCACCACTAACAATGGACTGCCACCACATGGCAGAAATAATCCTGGTGTCCTTCTCCACTAAACATTGGATACCACCACAATGCATAAAATAATCTTTGTGTCCTTCCACCACCAAACTTCAGCTGCCAGAAAGACAAAATCATTATGTTAAAATTGATTCTACAGAGTACTTATAGAAGGCTATGCTGGTTGTCCTGTTTCTGTCTGTCTGTCTGTCTCAGACTTAATGTCATTAGATCTAGTATGATGATACATTACACACTGTCTTTAACATTGCATTCTAAATGTCCATGACATTACACACGGAGTGCCATTGACATTACACACTGAGTGTCAGTGATGTTACATGCTAAGTGCCCTTGGCTTTACACACTCAGTGTCCATGACATTACACACTGAATGTCCCTGACATGATCATCAGACACTGAATGTTCATGACAATACACACTCAGTGTCCATGATATTACACACTAAATATCCATGACATTACACACAGAATGTCCTTGATATTACACACTGAATGTCCTTGACATTACCCACTGAATGTCCTTGACATTACTCACTGAATGTCCTTGACATTACATTTCAGACTAGTATATGACAATAAATATCCTTGACATTAAACACTGAATGTCCATGACCTTGGGAAGATCACTTTCCATAATGAGGTTGAACTGAAAGAATTAACAAAACTATTTCCTATGAGAATCTTTTTATCTGTGACATTTAATAATGGATCATTTGCTGTTTACTTTGTAGGTGATATTCCTTTACATATATCTATAAGAGAGGGGAGTGACCAAGGTCGACCTGTCCTCATTACTGACCCTGATGGTCCACAGGTAAGTGTATACATAGTAGATACTGTTAACACTGTATTACTCACATTGTAACGACACACATGTAAAGCAATTCTTTTTCAGGGAAGTGTGTGTTAGTGATGTGTATTGATAGTAAAATAGGAGTTTTTCAGACCAGAGGCCAGTTGTTAGAAACCAGGGCACCCACACCCTTTTTGGGGACTGGTACCCGTACCCTTTGGAGGGAAATTTATGCTGCGTTTTCAGGCCAATGGGGAATTTTTATTAGCTTAAAGGTTTATTAGTAAATACAATAAATAAGCAAATGATATCTGATTTAACACATTTTCTTTTATTAACCAATCCAATACATCAAACATTCAAAATTTCCTTTCATAATTTTTAGCATTCTATTTCTTAATCTTGTGAAATGATCAACTGCACAGTTCAATTGAGAGCTTGTTAGTTGTAGACTCAGAGTAAGATTCAGACTCGCAGTTTTACCCCCTTCTTTTAAACATCTGGACATGGGACATGTACCTCTTCACTATCAAGTTTTTGTTGTTTAAGTAGTATGTAGATCTTTTTACAGTCAGTACTAATTCTTTTAGTAATTTTTTTCGGTAACCGTGGCTATTATGTGACATGATTTAGAAAATGAAAGTACAAACTACGCTTATGAACAGAAATCATGTTTCTGTGATCACATAAACACTTTTCTACTAAATTTAGTAAGAGAAAAAACTTTTGTATGTGAAAAACCAAGTGAAAAGATGGTTTTATTATATATATATTTTTTAAGAATAGTGGAAAATTTTAAAGGCTCACAAAAGAAAATTTTAGATTGTTTAATGGGGAAAAATGTACATATCTAAGGGGGGAATAGGGACGAAATTTAGGTCGATCAGGTGCCCTGGAAACTTTAACCACTGGTTAAGCTAACCAATGTTTAATTTCAACAGACTATATCTTTGAAATGAGAAGACTTTAAGTCATAGTCTGTGTACCGATTTGTAACATATAAAAGAAGTTTTGTAAAGCAATTAAGATTTTTATACAAAAATCTTAAAAATTAAATTACTTGTATCTAAAACTTTAACCATTGGTTAGCTTAACATATGAATAAAGTTTCAAACAACTGGCCCCAGTTTTAGCCAACTGGAAATTTGAGGTTGACATCTCTGATTTTACCAGAGATGATGTATTGGTCTATAATAAAAAATTACTGATGTACACAACAGGAACTTGGTTTTTTAATTATACTTTAAAACTGTGGTCACCCAGTGTTTTATCTATCATTATATGTTCTTTTTAAACAGAGAGAACTTATTAAAAGATATTGAAAAAGTAGCTATTTATGGCAGGAAATTGCATGAAAGAATCATCCCAAGATAACGTCTTTTTTGTTTTTAAGAATTTATTTTTTTTTTCTTTTAAATAGAATTATAATTAACTGTAACTTTCTGGATTATATATCATAAATTTGGAGCTTGGTTTTTAGACTATATGTGCCTATAGTACACTAATTTGGAGCTTGGGTTTTAGACTATATGTGCCTATAGTACACTAATTTGGGGCTTGGTTTTTAGACTATATGTGCCTATAGTACACTAATTTGGAGCTTGGTTTTTAGACCATATTTACCTATAGTACACTTATTTGGAGCTTGGTTTTTAGACTATATGTGCCTATAGTACACTAATTTGGGGCTTGGTTTTTAGACTATATGTACCTATAGTACACTAATTTGGGGCTTGGTTTTTAGACTATATGTGCCTATAGTACACTAATTTGGAGCTTGGTTTTTAGACTATATGTGCCTATAGTACACTAATTTGGGGCTTGGTTTTTAGACTATATGTACCTATAGTACACTTATTTGGAGCTTAGTTTTTAGACTATATGTGCCTATAGTACACTAATTTGGAGCTTGGTTTTTAGACTATATGTGCCTATAGTACATTAATTTGGGGCTTGGTTTTTAGACTATATGTACCTATGGTACACTAATTTGGGGCTTGGTTTTTAGACTATATGTGCCTATAGTACACTAATTTGGGGCTTGGTTTTTAGACTATATGTACTAATAGTACACTAATTTGGGGCTTGGTTTTTAGACTATATGTACCTATAGTACACTTATTTGGAGCTTGGTTTTTAGACTATATGTACCTATAGTACACTAATTTGGGGCTTGGGTTTTTAGACTATATGTACCTGTAGTACACTAATTTGGAGCTTGGGTTTTTAGACTATATGTACCTATAGTACACTAATTTGGGGCTTGGTTTTTAGACTATATGTACCTATACTACACTAATTTGGGGCTTGGTTTTTAGACTATATGTACCTGTAGTAAACTAATTTAGTGCTTGGGTTTTTAGACTATATGTGCCTATAGAACACTGATTTGGGGCTTGGTTTTTATACTATATGTTCCTATAGTACACTCATTTGGGGCTTGGTTTTTAGACTATATGTACGTATAGTACACTTATTTGTAGCTTGGGTTTTAAACTATATGTACCTGTAGTACACTTATTTGGAGCTTGGGTTTTAGACTATATGTACCTATAGTACACTAATCTGGGGCTTGGTTTTTAGACTATATGTACCTATAGTACACTAATTTGGGGCTTGGTTTTTAGACTATATGTACCTATAGTACACTTATTTGGAGCTTGGTTTTTAGACTATATGTACCTATAGTACACTAATTTGGAGCTTGGTTTTTGGACTATATGTGCCTATAGTACACTAATTTGGGGCTTGGTTTTTAGACTATATGTACCTATAGTACATTTATTTGGAGCTTAGTTTTTAGACTATATGTGCCTATAGTACACTAATTTGGAGCTTGGTTTTAAGACTATATGTGCCTATAGTACACTAATTTGGGGCTTGGTTTTTAGACTATATGTACCTATAGTACACTTATTTGGAGCTTAGTTTTTAGACTATATGTGCCTATAGTACACTAATTTGGAGCTTGGTTTTTAGACTATATGTGCCTATAGTACACTAATTTGGGGCTTGGTTTTTAGACTATATGTACCTATGGTACACTAATTTGGGGCTTGGTTTTTAGACTATATGTGCCTATAGTACACTAATTTGGGGCTTGGTTTTTAGACTATATGTACTAATAGTACACTAATTTGGGGCTTGGTTTTTAGACTATATGTACCTATAGTACACTTATTTGGAGCTTGGTTTTTAGACTATATGTACCTATAGTACACTAATTTGGGGCTTGGGTTTTTAGACTATATGTACCTGTAGTACACTAATTTGGAGCTTGGGCTTTTAGACTATATGTACCTATAGTACACTAATTTGGAGCTTGGTTTTTAGACTATATGTACCTATAGTACACTAATTTGGGGCTGGGTTTTTTAGACTATATGTACCTGTAGTACACTAATTTGGGGCTTGGTTTTTAGACTATATGTACCTATAGTACACTAATTTCTGTAAAGAAGTTTGAAAAAAAAATGTTTTCTATTTATCTTTAATCATAATTTGATCTACTTTGTCTTTCGAATACAAGAAAAATAACTACTAACACATTAACTATTCTTTGATCATGTTAGAAAAGTTACATTATCATTGTATTAGATTTATTAGACTTATTTATCATTTTTATCCTTAACTAAGGCATATATGAAATATATGGAGAGAAAAGTATGTTTTCTGTTGATGGAAAATAAAGATTGGAGTAGTTACTATGAGTAAGGATATGAGATGATTGACTGGAATCTCATATTATGACTCATGATTTCTATTTTCAGTCTGTTGTGTATAAAGATATAGCCAACAAGATACTGCAGAAGCTTCCCTGTAGGTGATATACAGAAACTGTTGCTAGCCCTGTCAGAAAAGTTGATCATTATGATGTTTTAGCCCATGTCAGAAAGCCGGATGCAGATGACCTCGCGTTGATATGTACGTTTTTAAATAGATATATTCATAAATTATGTGTTGAGCAATGCTTTATTTTCGTTTATATATCATACTATTTGAATTTGTTTATTTCCAATGCATGTAAATGTAAAGAGTAAGACACGATATATAGAATAGATAATGATTACAAAATACTTCCTGCTTGGTAACAAAGATAAACTTAGTGGCGTGATTGAAGCACGTGTCACCTTGCACATGTGACCTCACATGGCAGATTCATGTTGCAAGTGTCATTTGACTCTTCACATTGAATGATATCATATACAATATGTAATATATATATACAATTTCTATAGAATGAGTTGAATGATGTGAAATAAAAGGTTTGCAGTGGTGAAGTAGAATGTGGTATCATATTGTGTGTAGATCTACATTCAATACATCTGATATTTATATATATGATATCAAAGTTGAAAAGTGCCGAGTGAAGATTTGCAGTAATACAGTAGAATTATACATTAATAATTTTGTTTGTTTGTTTCTTGTTGCACTGCATGCAACGATTATTTCACTTAATTTCTTGGTGACGGCATATTTGTCTGATGCATTGTACAACAGAACTTACCCCTAAGTGACCGACTGATCAGAGGCAATGAGAAATCTTTTACGGGCCACGTCTGCCATGACGCGGAACCTCGGTTTTTTTCGATCTCATCCAAAAGACAGGACACCGACGGCGGAACTCGAACCCCGGACCTTTCGGTCACGAGCCAAACACATCACCGCGAACCCGGGACCTTTCGATCACGAGCCAAGCACACCACCGCGATCCCGGCACCTTTCGGCCACAAGCGAAGTACACCACCGTGATCCCGGGACCTTTCGGCCACGAGCCAAGCACACCACCGCGAACCCGGGACTTCTCGGTCACAAGCCAAGCTCACAACCGCGAACCCGGGACATCTCGGTCACGAGCCAAGCACACCACCACGAACCCGTAACATCTCGGTTACGAGCCAAGCACACCACCGCGAACCTAGGACATCTCGGTCACTAGCCAGCCAGGCACACCAACGCAAACCCGGGATCTTTCAGTCAAGAGCCAAGCACACCAACGCGAACCCGGGATTTTTCAATCACGAGCTAAGCACACCACTGCAAACCTCTGGACCTTTCGGTTAAAAGCCAAGTACACCACCGCGAACCCGGAACCTCTCGGTCACGAGCCAAGAACACCACAGCAAATCCGAGACCTCTCGATCACGAGTCAATGATTAACATCTTAACTACATATATGTACACTGGTTCCACTAGAATTATGCATATTATGCAATATTATAAGTCAGAGCAGTTAACGGAGGATGGTTTGAATTTCTGTGGATTACATTGATATTTCAGAAGAATGAGTCATCATGATGCGAATATTTTATTCTAGAAATATAGTGTAGAAAAGGAGTTTAAACGTTGTATTACGTACGCGTCTAAGTAAATATATCAGGGAAATAATAAGATATGGGGTGTTGTATGGGTATATGATGATGATGATGATGATGATGATGATGATAGTAATAATAATAATAATAATAATAATAATAATAATAATAAAAGATAAAAGAATTAAAACTGTTCTCAATAAACCCTTCAATAAAAAACAAAAACCCAGAATGAATTGAAACCGTTCTCAACTGAAAACTGTCAAACTAAAAAAGTTCTTCCGAACTTTAAATTTTAAAGTATGATTCTCAGTATCGCCATCATGTGATAAATAGTGATTAATTGCCATTTATGATTAGCATATCTGACGAGAAGAGATCACAGGAAACGAGAGAAATCACAAATAGATATGGTAATATATCAGTTACGGAACTTAATCAAAAATTCATCACGACCGCGGCTATTGGGGGAAGCTTGAAAAAAAGAGGAAATTTTCGTGTACTAGTATTTGCCCATCGTGAGGAAACGAAACTTCATGTTTGCTCCTCTTGCGAGTTTCCAGTTTCGGAGAGATTCTTGTCAATATTGGGAAAACTACTATACAAAGGGTGATAAGCAAGTATTAAGATTATATAGAAGATTCAGTTTCCGATACACTTAAGAAATAATACTATTGAGAAATTCCCATAAATCCCAGATTAACAATTTTATTAATATTAAATTTTAGGGGATTGAATAATGTCCTTCTGTGACAATGTTGCAAGAATTCAGTTCGTATTTTCTTCCTTTTCTAGTATCCTCTTTGCTTGATCCGCTTTTATGATTTTAGACTGGGTAGCAATTAGGGGTTGGCAACAATTAAGGGTCACCAACAGTAAGGGATCACCAACAATTAGGGGTCACCAAGCAATCACAAGGGATTACCAACATTTAGGGGTCCCCATACTAATGTCCTCCGCGGAATACTCTGTCAGGGAAGAAGTTTCACAACGAGGCGGTGGCCACCACCAAATGGTTAAAATAATTGTGTGGTGACGTTAAGCGGCAAGCATATGTGGATTTCACAGAATGTAAATCATTTCTTGCTATTAAACCTATGACGGATATAGGTGGAAAGATCTGCCCTTCCCCTTTTCTCTGAGTGGAAAGGGGAAGAATATTTAAACATTTCATATTCAGTTTCAAATCATGATTTTCTGCAGATAGTACAAACGAAGATTCCATGTCAGGATAAAAGTGCTGGTCCGTACTTAGGTAAATATAATCAAGCAACGCTCCAGGCTGGTGCCGCCACCAAATTATCATTTCTGTTTCCGGTGGGTCCGTACATAGTTAAATATAATTAAGCAAAGTACAAAGCTGGTACCACCACCTAATCATCCTTTCTACTTCCGGCGGGTCCGTACATAGGTAAATATAATCAAGCAACACTTCAGGCTGGTGCCGCCACCAAATCATCCTCTCTGCTTCCGGCTGGTCCATACATAAGTAAATATTATCAAGCAACGCTTCAGACTGGTGCCGCCACCAAAGCATCCTCTCTGCTTCCGGCTGGCCCGTACATAAGTAAATATTATCAAGCAACGCTTCAGACTGGTGCCGCCACCAAAGCATCCTCTCAGATTTCGGCGGGCCCGTACATAAGTAAATATTATCAAACAACGCATCAGGCAGGTGTCGCCACCATATTCATGAAATAATTCTGTAATACTCCGTCACTCAGGGGATTCTTTAAATGAACTTTATACACCATCCAGAGATCCGTCTCAGTATACCAAGGGATGTATTTTATGAGTTTTTATTGGCTAGCGCTGCGTTTTATGAGATGACAATTGGTAACAGCTTCTTTTTTATTGTTCTCTACAATGTAGCCATCATCTAATGCAGCAACAGACATGACAAACACTCCGTATATTGTATGTACAACCACTGTAAATATGGTCGTATAACATATGTTAGGAATGAAGTACGAGCGACCTTGTGAGGATACCTGCGTACATAGGTGAATCACAAGCGAGTGTCGGGATAAAATGATCTACAAGTTAACTTCAGTGATTGATGTTTTCGTACTCTATTACGATGTTAAACATGTATTTTGAACATGAAGTGGTTTTTAAGATCAAATCAAACTATTTGGCGACTTCCTTTCTTCTTTGATGACTTTAAAGCAGATAAATATGTTACCTTTGGTGTTTACCTTGAGACAGACGTCAGCACGTGCTTTTGTCGTGTTTGGTACCAGATCAGGTAAAACAAATCCCCCAGATTTACGTCACTGTGGCAGATCGTTTGAGGATGTAACCAATCATTAATAAATTTAAATATTCAAATATTATTAACAACAGATTTTTATTTCAAAAGTCCATTAAATAAATTTTATTTTATTATAAATATACAACATAAAAATGAAAACAATTTGATCGTATCACAGACAAAAGCGTTACAATGGATTGGTGGGATCCACATTGTAGAGAGGTAGCCACAGATTATTTTGTTAGTAATTATATACATCAACTTCCTACACGATTAATCTGCTTAAGGTACAAGAAATTTAACACCCACGATATCCTTGTCTTACATATGAAAACGATGCAACACAGTTCAGGTATTCTTTTCTCAACTAATACCTTATTTGGATATCAGAATTACAAATAGTGCAAACAATAAAACAAAATCTGTGTATTGTTCGTTTTTGTACATGCTTTTCTTTAAAACGAAACAGGAGGAAATTATGTGTGGGTTATGAAATCTGCGATTTTGTGGTTCTCGTCTTTTGTGAGAAAACTTTACTATAGTCCCATTATATATATATTAAGTTTTTGGAGATTTCTGTCGGCGTGCGATGTGTCGCGTCCCTTCACTGTCCTATGTATACTAGTACCAATGTACGGTCGTTGTGAGGAAAGTTTAAATATCTTCGTTAAAATTCAGATAAGTATTTAGGATTTATGTTGGCGTGTACTCATTTGCCGGTGATTCGCGTACTTTGACTGTCCGATATACCTACGACCTTTGTTTGGGAGTGCACTTCAGGAGTCAATTAAGCGTAGAAAACAAGATCATTAGTTTGCAGATTATCTCTTGATCCCAAGGAATCGTCTGCGAGAGGCCACCGAGAACTGTCTGACTCACACAATCAGCAGACGATCGAAATCACTGATCGGTGCCAAAAGATTATCTCGTGCGAAAGTTACATCGTCTTTCACCGCCCTTGGCGTGGCGATAACGATCCCGAATATTTTATTTCGACAAACTGACATCAAACGCAGTTTTAATATTGATAACACAATACATTTCACTATTCGATATGTAAGTACATACGTTCTCACAGATGCAAATGACAACGGTAAGTCAAAAAGAGAAACGGGAATGTTTCACTGCACCCCTCCTGCATCTTTCGGTTTCTCTAAGCTCGACTTGTTTCCTGTATCCAAGGAAATACTGTTCGGTTATAACAATACTTGTTATACCGTCACCAGACGGACAAAACTCTCGGAGTATTTATAACAAGACAAATGTCCCCTCTTTTGAAAAACAAAACTAGGGAAGGGGTGTTTCAGTCATCTTCCTCGTCCGCCTCTGCCAATGCCGGCATGAGGGGTGATCTTGGAATCACCGGTGATATGCTGGGTGATAAACATTTCTTGCTGCCTGTCCTGTGTGGTTGTTTTGTGGGCTGTAAAGCTGAGAGCCACGAGTCTAAGTCGTCCTCGGAATCTGTTTGGAACGTAAACACAACGCCGTCGATGCTGTCCGGGATCACAACAAACTCCGTGCTCGGTCCTTCATTCCTCCGGATCTGACTCGTTTTTAAGTTAACGAACACGGCGTTTTTAGTATATCGCTGATCTCGGAAGATCACTATATAATGTTCGTAACAGTTTTGGTAGACACACGCGTACATCGGCATCCGTCTGGTTTTGTTGTTCTGGGTCTGAATCAGGTAAAGCCGTCCCGCTTTCACCTCCGACCCCTCCTCGCGCCCCTCGTTGTTCGGGGTACCACCACATATACACTGACGATGCAGCCCTAGAACTACCTTCATACTTGAGTGGTAAATCTTGATCAATAAAAATGTTTCCCGTCAAAGTTATTTCTCCACACACGCGACACTGTGATTTCTCGTTTCTGTTGCTGGGTATTTTTTAAATCCAATTTCTATGGCTTTTCAAAAATTTCTCAATGTCTCGTTCGTGTTATTGCATATTAAAATAAATATTTCCAACTTGTAGAAAAAATTCTCTTGTTTACTGAACTTTGAGTTTCTTTCGAATGGTATTGAAGAAAATATAAACACAGCGTATATATAGCCTCACATGACCCTTCACCCCAGTACACTGCGGTGACGTAATTATGTGCCGATATATCGACCAATCAAATGCGAGCAGAGTAGACGATCTCTCACCAGGTGATAAGTGGAGTTAGTGTTTATTTGTAAGAGCTTTACTCACATATCTTATTGTACTATGAGCAACAATACATACAAACAATGATTACTCAAAGGAAATCTGCTATAGTAGTTATAGGAGCATATGTACAATCACATGAGTTTTGTTTTTATTTTTAGAGGTACTTAAATCGATTTGATTTTGTTTATGAACGAATCGTGTGTTATTATTGTGAAATATATCGAGTGATTCATAGATCTGATAAATGACTCCACATCTTTATTTTCGTGGATTGTTTTGATAAAGGCAATGGTATAATATGATCTTCATGTGTTTTTAAAGCAATGAAGAGAGGTGTTAAACTGTTCTGGTCCACATGGTTAGATGATCGTAATATAAATCTAAATATTAAGATATTTATACAACAATAGACAGGTGAGGTGTTAACGTTAGGGCAAAGGCCTCAAATCTCAACACGACTATTATTTATTTATCGGTTTTGTTTGTTTGTTTTTGTTTTTGGTTTTTTTTTTTAATTTTGGTTTGTTTGTTTTTAAAGAGATCTTTGGTTTTATTGAATTTGATTATAAATAAACGATATGGAATAGTACAAGGAATTCTTACACGTAAATAGCGTGTCGTTTCGAAGTGCACTCATAGGTTGAGCGGTGTACTGAAATTTGAACAACATAATGGAATATTTATCAAAATACATGGGTGACGCACTGAAGCAGTAGTGGTTAACCTCTGCGTAAAGCAGAGATATCTATAGATACAGATACCTCTGCGTACAATAGGTAATTATTATCTACATGATGAGTATAACAATACAGACAGGTGAGAAATCATTGTCTCATCTAACACGCGGGCTTGTTTTAACCCAACAATAACGAATCTGTCATAAAAGTACATGTATACCCAGGAGTAGACTGTTGAATTAATCTTTTGTAAAATATCACTTCTAATTAGAGAGAGAGAGAAAGAGAGAATTGTCTTCTCATAACTTTTAATTTTGAATAATTAAAAGTGAGCATGGAAGCGCACTCTCAATTATTCGAAATTGAAAGTTGTGAAATAAAAAAAATATACAAGAGAGAGAGAGAGAGAGAGAGAGAGAGAGAGATGACAACATTGCTCCATGTATTTTGAAGTACATGTAAACTGTAAAGTTTTTCAAGTTCAAAATATACAGATAAAATCTTAGTGCATGGAACCGGCACAATACATTGGTGATTCCCTCTGCCAAATTTGATAAGAACAGAAGACGTAATCAGTTGTGGAGTAACGTATGGTATAAAGTACAGTACTTAAATCAAGGAGGAGCACAGGCTGAGAAAAGGATTCACTGCTAATATGATAACATTAGGGACATCATAACAAAAACACAGTCCTTCCCTTTATCAGGAGTGATTTCAGGGCGGAGTAATGTTAATGATGGAGGAGTCAGGATAATGCGATAACACCAGGGACATAACAGTAAAACACAACCCCTTCCCTGTACCAGGGGTGGATCCAAGGTAGGGTAATGCTAATGATACAGCAGTTAGGATAGTGCAATAACACTAGGAACATCATAACAAAAACACAGCTCTACCTTGTCTCAAGGGTGGATCCAAGGTGGAGTAATGTCAGCGATATAGGAGTTGGGGTAATGCGATAACACTAGAGACAACAGAAACTCAGCCCTTCCCTGTATCATGGGTGGATCTAAGGAGTAATGTCAATGGTAGACTAGTCAGGGTAACGTGATAACGTTCCCTCCGTGTACCAGGGATGGAGCCAAGGTGAATTAAAGTAATAAAAAGAGGGGACAGTGTTATACGATAAAAAGAGAGAATATCATAATAAAATAGTTAAGTGCCACGGTGGAGTGAAATTAATGATAGAGGTATTGGGGCTATATAATAGTATGTGGAACATCATGACAAAAACGAAAAATGCCTCCCACCTCTCTGAACCAGGGGAAGATCCAGACATCGACCATGTAGTTGATTACAGCCCTCCCTATCCATCCATCCATCCATCCAAACAAACACACACACACACACACACACACACACACACACACACACACACACACACACACACACACGTGTATTCATTAGAAATGAACAGAAAAAGAAAACTTGGCCCAAGTGACAAAAAGGCACATACATGAAAGAAAAAAAAATGGGGGAGGGGGATGTTATGACGACTTTGGTTCTGAGCTAAGTCAGTCTAATGTTCCAGATTAGATTCATTTTGAGTAGATTGTCTGGAGGTTTACGTTGGCTGATACGGCTTTGTGTCGAGTGGGTTTAGCTCCGTCGGTAAAGCGCTTCTCTTGTGACCGAGATGTCTCAGATCCGAGTCCCGCTGGTGCCTTCTTGCCTTTTGGATTATAGTTTAAAATGGGGCATCGGCAGACGTGACACGTAACGGATCTCTCACTGCTTCTGGTGACTGAGTGGTGTGTCCGTTTCGTAGACCTAACTTTCTATGCGTCAGACAGGTGCCGCGACCATGTAAGTAAAATAATCATGACGTGACGTAAAGTAAGAATTAAACACAATATTCCTGTAACTGTCTGTCATATCGCGTCATAAAACTTGAGGATATCAAGTGGCACAGTCCTGGGATTGACCAAGCTTCGGGGTAGACTCAGAAATTACTCATACAGACCGTGGGTGAATCCAGCATCTGATTTATCGGCTATATGTTATTATCGGTAATGTGTTATTATCGGATAGTTGTGATATTTCCCATGTCGTAGTGTAATGAAATAGGAACTGAAATTTCTTCAAAGTGGCGTGGAGTATTTTCCACTGACGTCATTCGTGGTAACCGTGGCAACTGTTCCTTTTATATTCTTAGAGTTTTGTAAAATATTACGGATAGGAACACACGAAGGTATAAAGTGCGTTAATCAAGTAACCATAGTTCCTTTTTATATCCCTAGGCCTACATTTCTGTGGAATGTGACGGGTAAGAAAGTCAGAAATCTATAAACTGCGCCTTATGAATTGGGTGCTGGGTTGGGTCTAATATCTACTTATCTAGCACGTGCTAATCTAATATCTTATTGTGTAGTATACCGATTTATTGACCAATGTCCGGCAAAGGTTTTAATAAGTACATGTAAATACTGACCACCATAAAGATGCCGCTTAACACATCTGATTCACATCAAATTTTGATAATATTACAAGGTGTCCAGTTTAATGTTGAAACACTTGATCCCACGGACATTTGAAGTATTCTAATAATGTTATGCTGTGGTGACACTAGGATTTGATTGAGTCTGTCAGTAGCACTTGACCCCTCATAATGAGTACGAGAAATTTGTATCGCTTGGGATTATTTTAAAAATTTCATTCACAAAGTTTAAACTGCGTGGGCACGATGTGTATTTTGAAGGTTGTACGGTACGCGGGAATCCGGAACTAGATATGTTTTAAATGACAGGGTAAAGAGGTAGTTTGACGGATATCTCGGAGGAAATCTGTATGACATGTTGACAAAGTAGAATAGTCAGCAAATTGAGATCCTTGTGGTAGTTGTTTTGTTACACTATGACAGAGACATATATACACATGTGTATATATGTCTCTGACTATGAGGAGTACATCAAGGAAGACGCCGTGTACCTTCAAGGACGTATAATCAAGTCTCTGGTACCTTCAAGGTACTTGACTGCACCTCAATCATGACCATTTATATGTTTATTGAGAGTTTACTGCAGAATCTCACGCTTTGAATGATAAGGGTCAAATGGCAATACATCCGTGTCACGCGTTCACCGTAAAGATTGCGATTTATAAATAAAAAGAAAGAAAATGGTATGCATTACAACTATATAATGAAGTTAGGGTGATCCGAGTCATGGGTACGCTTTACAGCGGTATAATGAAGTTAGGTTATCCGAGTCATGGGTACGTTTTACAGCGGTGTATAATGAAGTTAGTTGACCCAGTCATGGGTACGCTGTTCAGTGGTATATGATGAAGTTAGGTGAATCGAGTCATGGGTATGGTTGTAATGATAGATAGGGGAGACTTAACAATCCTTTCACTTTTTTTTACCGGTAATGCTGTTATTTATTTTTTTTTTTATCTAAGAAGCTTTTTACATGTGACTATCGGCAAAGTTAGCAACATTGTAAGCTTGCGTTTTATCTCTTAATGGTTCTAAGTGAAATTGAAAACGGATAAACAGAAATTACAAAACTGAGCGTGAAATTTAAAAGTGATATTGAAAGTCGACTTTTAAAAATATGTAAACAACGTGTTTATCTCCCAGTTATACAGTTGAAGTAAACATGGTTGATTGAAACTTGTTTTACGTCAATCCACGATTATTTCACGTATATGGTGATGGCATCTGCCTGATGCGTTGCATAGAAATTTGTACCTTTGCAACAGACCCATCAGAAACAATGAGGGATCTTTTACATGCAAAGCTTAAGGTGATATGGGACCTCGGTTTTTACTGTCTAATCTTAAGGATAGGACACCGGTGTGCCCACCACGGGAGTCAAACCCGAGACCTCTCGGCCACGAACCGAGCACCTCATCCACTGAGTTACAATAGCTTTAAAATTAGTAATGATAATAATAATGTTGAGTCTGAGATAAATCCATTTTCATACGCCCGTCATAGACGGACGTATTATGGTATGGCGTTGTGGGTCTGTCCACACCTTATTAATACGGTACAGACCATACCGTTCAGGCTAGGACTTTCCAACCTGGTACACTTATTCCTTATGGCATGAGGACGAATTCTGTCGATTTTCAGTATCAAGGTCAGAGGTCAAGGTCATTTTGGGGGCAAAATAGCAAATTGTTGAGAATGCAACTTGTAAACAAGATATAGACCAAATTGTTTATGCTAGAACTTTTAAACTTTGCACGCTGACTTCTTATGACTAGTGGATGAACCCTATTGCTTTTCTATGTCATATCTGCAAGATCAAGGTTACAGTGCTTATGTCAATTAGATTTTTGTCCAGGCCATTACATTTTACACCGTGCATGGATTTGAATAATATTTGACAGAATTGTTGACAAGGACCCAAGGATGTGACTCAAAGGTTATATCTGCATGGTCAAAGTCGCAATTCCCAAATGGGTAAGTCTTTGTCCGAGCCATAACTTTTTACCCTTTGCATAGATTTGAGTAAAATTGTACATAATTGTTGCCCATGGCCCATGGATGTGTCTTGACCTTGAACCAAGGTTATATCTGCAAGGTCATGGTCACACTGCATATGAAGAGTAACTCTTTGTGAGGTCCATAACTTTTTACCTATTGCATGGATTTGAATAATATTTCACAGAATTGTTGGCAAAGGGGAAATGTTTCCATATTTCCAAATTTTATCCATTCAAACTAAGCGATGGGCGTATTATGCCACGCTAGGCTTTGCTCATGTTCAATAAATCTAAGGTAAAATGTTACGTTTTGCATCTTTCTAGAGTACTCAAAAAGCCCTTTCACCTTTCTGGCTATTACCTCGAAGTAGGACGGAGTCGTGTATGAAAAGGATAATAAAGTAAGATGCTATCCTCCTAACACAGCTAAACACATAACAAGTAATAAAATCAAAGGGACAAGGAAAAGTCTCGGGAATCTGTCAGATTACCTCATTGGTTATTTCTCGGTAGTTTGTACAGAGTTGTAAAGGAAAGATGTACCGACCACAGTGTAGAACACAACAATAAGATAAGGGATCAGCGTTTAAATGTTACTTCTCGACAGTTATGATACATTAGATGTATTGATACATATAACTATGTATTTACATGTGTCAATTTTTAATTCTGCTGGTAGATACCCATTCGTCCAGTTGTAGTTTTTGATAGTTTTATCGTTACTCATCGGAGAGTATTCATCGCAGAAAGTATGCTTTTATCTCGTTTTGTCAGGAATGCGATTTAGGTGTGCATTTGTGATTTGGGTTTTTGATCTTTACCCTGGCACCCAGAAAATGGGCGTGGCCACTTTTCTACTGTTTCTATGTAATCTTTTATACATAGGATACTTAACGATGGTATGTGAAATATTAGCAGAATATAGTCTCGTTTTCTTTTACTTTTGATTATTTATATTTGACATGACACTGCACTAAAGTAGAGTACACATGTTTTTATATCCGTGAGAATTTCCGAATAGTACTTCCCCTTTCTCTGTGTAAACTTGCCGTCCAACTTCCCGCAATTAACTAGTCATCATGCCTGCTGTAATTATTCACGCATGCACATATACATATTTCATGACCCCGAATTTGTATTCCCATGTTATTCATTGCATGGAAATTTATTGATGCTCCGCACTCTGAGGATAAACATAAAGGTCCAGTCACGTGACGTCAAGGATAAATCGAAGGTCAAGAACTGTAACATTAGTGGTGGCATGGTTGAAATGCTATCGCCGAGGCATCATATCGTTGTTTTAATTCTACTATTGGAGATCATGCGATACTCTATTGTCCGGCTGTAATCACGTGTTTATAAGTATTTCTCCTCGGACACAACCCATCATTAACTCTAACACGGTTTTTCAGCTCAGAATATTTCAGGTGATATTCATCATCTATTGAGCGAGCCTGAAGGATCGGAAATTGTTTTGTTTATTTCGATATATATTAAATTGATCTGAACTCAATTAGTGCTCTGAGCAAGAGATTACAGTAAAGCAGATGAAATGGTCATTTAAATACAGTATCTACTCGAGACTTCAATAACATTTAAATACATCTACGAAAATGGAGAAATATTGAATCAAGTACAAATGCATGCAAAAGACTAGAAGAAATACATTCATATATAAATTCCGGAGCTGGTTACCTGAATGTCATTGATAATATTTCATGATATATTGACGTCAGTACAATGTCTTGCAAATCAATTTATTTCCATCATCTACGGTATGGTTTATACATTGTATTTTATTTCTAACAGAGGCAGTAGAGACTTACTGTTTCGTATTTAAATCTATTTTGATTCTGAAATTTTATGAGAGCATTAGATTGCGATTTTATTGTTATTAAACGGATAAAGATATAAATTAAGTATATAGATATATATAGAATATATATATAGAATGGTAGTGTCTAATTCTTTTTTGTTTGTAAGGGATATATTTATAGTAAATCTCGGATTTAGTGCAGAATAACATTTATTGTTGCAAAACGTGAACTTAAAATACACTAAATGAGGGTTTTTGAATTGCAATTTATTTTATTGTAATTGAAATTACGTTAAAAGACACAAAGTGCTTAAAAGGAATTTATAATATAACAATTCTAATTAAGACTCGGGGTAACTAGAGAATAATAAATTTTGGATTTCAGTGGTAAAATAGTTGGAAATTTATTTTGTTTTGACGTCATGTATTTTCCCGCTAACGTTGGTCACCGCAGCTTTTCAAATCGCGATAGGATAGATACAAGTGCAAAGAAGAAACGATTTTGTCGGGATTTCAATGACCCTGTGCACTATAATCAAACAAGATACAAGAAACCGGAAGAAACTAAAGGGTGTTTGCTTATGTTATATGCATGTAATTCATATCTAGGCATGCAAATATACATTCATGATACTATTTTGTTTATTATCCCTGTGCGTTTTATTTTCAAAGGGTTGGCGTGGATAGTCTCTCGGGACAGAAAAAAGTCCCGTGATTTTTATGCCCTATATAAGATAAAATAGGATATAAAATTTAGTTCAAGGAATGACCTCATCGGGAATATAAAATACCAGAATTAGTTTAAGATATCATGTTTGCAAATTTTATCGTTGGAAAGAATTATGGTGTGCAGAAAATGTACTTATATAGTGACAATAAAAACAAGAGCAATGCCATACGTTGTATGATACGCCCGTCGCTTAAATTGAAGCCGGAAACATAAGCACTGTGACCTTGGCCTCGCAGAAATGACCAAGGTACAATGTCATGACATGACGCGCCATTGGGTCCTACAGAACAATTCTGTGAAATATTGCAATCCATGCATGCATAAAAAGTTATGGCCCGGACAAGAATTTAACTGACATAAGCACTGTGACCTTGACCTTGCAGATATGGCATTTGTTCAAGGTCATGTCACACTATTGGGTCTTGGGCAACAATTTTTTGAAATAGTATTCAAATTCATGCAAGGGGTAAAAGTTATGGCCGGACACAAATTTATTCACCATATGCATTGTGACCATGACCTTGCAGATAAGACGTTGGTCCAAGGTCATGATTCACCCCTGGGTCATGGGCATCAATTCTGTGAAATATTATTCAAATTCATGCAAGAGGTAAACAGTTATGGCTCGGACAATCTATAGCGGACTGACGCCGGACGGACAATACCATAACATAATGCGTCCCGTCTGAAGACGGGGGGTATAAATATAAAACTCCAAATTGATATGTATAGCTTGTAGCTTAGAGCTATAACAGATAAAGGTGCTGGTTTTCTATCTTCTTTTTGTTACCAAAGGTCAAAATGATTATGTAACGTTACAAAAAGAAAAACAAACAAACAAAAAAAAACTCCCCTAGAATAATTTGCAATGCTTTTTAAATTTTCCTTTTTCACCCCTTTCTGTATGCTATGTAGCTATATTATTGAAATATTTAGGAGGAAGCAGAAATATGAAAACCCCTGTTTGATTGTCGTCATTTTGCTCTCGTTAAGAGATCACGTGACTACAATGACAATACTTCATGATATCACTATTATCACTGTATATAATTAGTACTTGGATTGGTCATGAAGTACATTCTCAAGGGGAGTGAGAAGCGATTATACATGGTGCCTCACAGGGGCAGAAACTGTAACGCATAGTCATTAGGTACTCTCTCAGAAGGGTAGACATTCATCAGGACAGAAACTATAACACATGGTCATGAGGTACTGTCTCAGAGGGGTAGACACTCAGAGGGACAGAAACTGTAACGCATAGTCATGAAGTACTGTCTCAAAGGGGTAGACACTCAAGGGACAGAAACTGTTACGCATGATCTGGAGGTACTGTCTCAGACGGGTAGACACTCAGAAGGACAGAAAATGTAACGCATGGTCATGAGGCACTGTCCTAGAGGGGTAGACATTCAAGGGACAGACACTATACCACATGGTCGTGAGGTATTGTCTTAGAGGGGTAGACTCTCAGAGGGACAGAAACTATAACACATGGCCATGAGGTACTATCTTAGAGGGGTAGACACTCAGAGGGACAGAAACTATAACACATTGTCATGAGGTACTGCCTCAGAGGGGTAGACACTCAGAGGGACAGGAACTATAACACTTGGCCATGAGGTACTGTCTCAGAGGGGTAGACACTCAGAGGGACAGAAACTATAACACATGGCCATGAGGTACTGTCTTAGAGGGGTAGACACTCAGAGGGACAGAAACTATAACACATGGTCATGAGGTACTGTCTTAGAGGGGTAGACACTCAGAGGGACAGGAACTATAACACATGGTCATGAGGTACTATCTTAGAGGGGTCGACACTCAGAGGGACAGAAACTATAACACATGGTCATGAGGTACTGTCTTAGAGGTGTAGACACTCAGAAGGACAGAAACTATAACACATGGTCATGAGATACTGCCTCAGAGGGGTAGACACTCAGAGGGACAGAAACTATAACACATGGTCATGAGGTACTGCCTCAGAGGGGTAGACACTCAGAGGGACAGAAACTATAACAAATGGTCATGAGGTACTGTCTAAGAGGGGTAGACACTCAGAGGGACAGGAACTATAACACATGGTCATGAGGTACTGTCTTAGTGGGGTAGACACTCAGAGGGACAGAAACTATAACACATGGTCATCAGGTAATGCCTCAGAGGGGTAGACACTCAGAGGGACAGGAACTATAACACATGGTCATGAGGTACTGTCTTAGAGGGGTCGACACTCAGAGGGACAGAAACTATAACACATGGTCATGAGGTACTGTCTTAGAGGGGTAGACACTCAGAGGGACAGTAACTATAACACATGGTCATAAGGTACTGTCTTAGAGGGGTAGACACTCAGAGGGACAGAAACTATAACACATGGTCGTGATGTGCTGCCTCAGAGGGTTAGACACTCAGAGGGACAGAAACTATAACACATGGTCGTGAGGTACTGTCTTAGAGGGGTAGACACTCAGAGGGACAGGACCTATAACACATGGTCGTGAGGTACTGCCTCAGAGGGGTAGACACTCAAAGGGACAGGAACTATAACACATGGTCATGAGGTACTGTCTCAGAGGGGTAGACACTCAGAGGGACAGAAACTATAACACATGGTCATGAGGTACTGCCTCAAAGGGGTAGACACTCAGAGGGACAGAAACTATAACACATGGTCATAAGATACTGTCTTAGAGGGGTAGACACTCAGAGGGAGAGAAACTATAACACATGGTCATGAGGTACTGTCTTAGAGGGGTAGACATTCAAGAGACAGAAACTATAACACATGGTCATGAGGTAATGCCTCAGAGGGGTAGACACTCAGAGGGCCAGAAACTATAACACATTGTCATGAGGTACTGCCTCAGAGGGGTAGACACTCAGAGGGACAGGAACTATAACACTTGGCCATGAGGTACTGTCTTAGAGGGGTCGACACTCAGAGGGACAGAAACTATAAGACATGGTCATGAGGTAATGCCTCAGAGGAGTAGACACTCAGAGGGACAGGAACTATAACACACGGTCATGAGGTACTGTCTTAGAGGGGTAGACACTCAGAGGGACAGAAACTATAACACATGGTCATGAGGTACTGTCTTAGAGGGATAGACACTCAGAGGGACAGGAACTATAACACATGGTCATGAGGTACTGTCTTAGAGGGGTAGACACTCAGAAGGACAGAAACTATAACACATGGTCATGAGGTACTGTCTTAGAGGGGTAGACACTCAGAGGGACAGAAACTATAACACATGGGCATGAGGTACTGTCTTAGAGGGATAGACACTTAGAGGGCCAGAAACTATAGCACATGGTCGCGAGGTACTGTCTTAGAAGGGTAGACACTTAGAGGGACAGGAACTATAACACATGGTCGTGAGGTACTGCCTCAGAGGGGTAGACCCTCAGATGGACAGGAAGTTTAACAAATGGTCATGAGGTACTGTCTTAGAGGGGTAGACACTCAGAAGGACAGCAACTATAACACATGGTAATGAGGTACTCTCTTAGAGGGGTAGACATTTAGAGGGACAGGAACTATAATACATTGTCATGAGGTACTGCCTCAGAGGGGTAGACACTCAGAGGGACACAAACTATAACACATGGTCATGAGGTACTGTCTTAGAGGGGTAGACACTCAGAGGGACACAAATTATAACACATGGTCATGAGGTACTGCCTCAGAGGGGTAGACACTCAGAGGGACAGGAACTATAACACATGGTCATGAGGTACTGTCTTAGAGGGATAGACACTCAGAGGGACAGAAACTATAACACATGGTCATGAGGTAATGCGTCAGAGGGGTAGACACTCAGAGGGACAGGAACTATAACACATGGTCAAGAGGTACTATCTTAGAGGGGTCGACACTCAGAGGGACAGAAACTATAACACATGGTCATGAGGTTCTATCTTAGAGGGGTAGACACTCAGAGGGACAGAAACTATAACACATTGTCATGAGGTACTGCCTCCGAGGGGTAGACCCTCAGAGGGACAGGAACTATAACACTTGGCCATGAGGTACCGTCTTAGAGGGGTAGACACTCAGAGGGACAGAAACTATGACACATGGTCATGAGATACTGCCTCAGAGGGGTACACACTCAGAGGGACAGAAACTATAACACATGGTCATGAGATACTGTCTTAGAGGGGTCGACACTCAGAGGGACAGAAACTATAACACATGATCATGAGGTACTGTCTAAGAGGGGTAGACACTCAGAGGGACAGGAACTATAACACATGGTCATGAGGTACTGTCTTAGAGGGGTAGACACTCAGAGGGACAGGAACTATAACACATGGTCATGAGGTACTGTCTTAGAGGGGTAGACACTCAGAGGGACAGGAACTATAACACATGGTCATGAGGTACTGTCTGAAAGGGGTAGACACTCAAAGGGACAGTAACTATAACACATGGTCATAAGGTACTGTCTTAGAGGGATAGACACTCAGAGGGACAGAAACTATAACACATGGTCGTGATGTACTGCCTCAGAGGGTTAGACACTCAGAGGGACAGAAACTATAACACATGGTCGTGATGTACTGCCTCAGAGGGGTAGACACTCAGGAGGACAGGAACTATAACAGATGGTCGTGAGGTACTGCCTCAAAGTGGTAGACACTCAGAGGGATAGGAACTATAACACATGGGCATGAGGTACTGTCTCAGAGGGGTAGACACTCAGAGGGACAGAAACTATAACACATGGTCATGAGGTACTGCCTCAAAGGGGTAGACACTCAGAGGGACAGAAACTATAACACATGGTCATAAGATACTGTCTCAGAGGGGTCGACACTCAGACGGACAGAAACTATAACACATGGTCATGAGGTACTGTCTTAGAGGGGTAGACACTCAAAGGGACAGTAACTATAACACATGGTCATAAGGTACTGTCTTAGAGGGGTAGACACTCAGAGGGACAGAAACTATAACACATGGTCGTGATGTACTGCCTCAGAGGGTTAGACACTCAGAGGGACAGAAACTATAACACATGGTCGTGATGTACTGCCTCAGAGGGGTAGACACTCAGGAGGACAGGAACTATAACAGATGGTCGTGAGGTACTGCCTCAAAGGGGTAGACACTCAGAGGGACTGGAACTATAACACATGGGCATGAGGTACTGTCTCAGAGGGGTAGACACTCAGAGGGACAGAAACTATAACACATGGTCATGAGGTACTGCCTCAAAGAAGTAGACACTCAGAGGGACAGAAACTATAACACATGGTCATAAGATACTGTCTTGGAGGGGTAGACACTCAGAGGGAGAGAAACTATAACACATGGTCATGAGGTACTGTCTTAGAGGGGTAGACATTCAAGGGACAGAAACTATAACACATGGTCATGAGGTAATGCCTCAGAGGGGTAGGTACTCAGAGGGACAGAAACTATAACACATTGTCATGAGGTACTGCCTCAGAGGGGTAGACACTGAGAGGGATAGGAACTATAACACTTGGCCATGAGGTACTGTCTTAGAGGGGTCGACACTCAGAGGGACAGAAACTATAACACATGGTCATGAGGTAATGCCTCAGAGGGGTAGACACTCAGAGGGACAGGAACTATAACACATGGTCATGAGGTACTGTCTTAGAGGGGTAGACACTCAGAGGGACAGAAACTATAACACATGGTCATGAGGTACTGTCTTAGAGGGATAGACACTCAGAGGGACAGGAACTATAACACATGGTCATGAGGTACTGTCTTAGAGGGGTAGACACTCAGAGGGACAGAAACTATAACACATGGTCATGAGGTACTGTCTTAGAGGGGTAGACACTCAGAGGGACAGAAACTATAACACATGGTCATGAGGTACTGTCTTAGAGGGGTAGACACTCAGAGGGACAGAAACTATAACACATGGTCGTGAGGTACTGTCTTAGAGGGGTAAACACTCAGAGGGACAGGAAATATAACACATGGTCGTGAGGTACTGCCTCAGAAGGGTAGACACTCAGAGGAACATGGAACTATAACACATGGTCATGAGGTACTGCCTCAGAGGGGTAGACACTCAGAGGGACAGAAACTATAACACATGGTCATGAGGTACTGCCTCAAAGGGGTAGACACTCAGAGGGACAGAAACTATAACACATGGTCATAAGATACTGTCTTAGAGGGGTAGACACTCAGAGGGAGAGAAACTATAATACATGGTCATGAGGTACTGCCTCAGAGGGTTAGACACTCAGAGGGACAGAAATTATAACACATGGTCGTGAGGTACTGTCTTAGAGGGGTAGACACTCAGAGGGACAGGAACTATAACACATGGTCATGAGGTACTGTCTCAGAGGGGTAGACACTCAGAGGGACAGAAACTGTAAGGCATAGTCATGAAGTACTGTCTCAAAGGGGTAGACACTGAAGGGACAGAAACTGTTACGCATGATCTGGAGGTACTGTCTCAGACGGGTAGACACTCAGAAGGACAGAAAATGTAACGCATGGTCATGAGGCACTGTCCTAGAGGGGTAGACATTCAAGGGACAGACACTATAACACATGGTCGTGAGGTATTGTCTTAGAGGGGTAGACACTCAGAGGGACAGAAACTATAACACATGGCCATGAGGTACTATCTTAGAGGGGTAGACACTCAGAGGGACAGAAACTATAACACATTGTCATGAGGTACTGCCTCAGAGGGGTAGACACTCAGAGGGACAGGAACTATAACACATGGCCATGAGGTACTGTCTCAGAGGGGTAGAAACTCAGAGGGACAGAAATTGTAACACATGCTCATGAGGTACTGCCTCAGAGGGGTAGACACTCAGAAGGACAGAAACTATAACACATGGCCATGAGGTACTGTCTTAGAGGGGTAGACACTCAGAGGGACAGAAACTATAACACATGGTCATGAGGTACTGTCTTAGAGGGGTAGTCACTCAGAGGGACAGGAACTATAACACATGGTCATGAGGTACTATCTTAGAGGGGTCGACACTCAGAGGGACAGTAACTATAACACATGGTCATAAGGTACTGTCTTAGAGGGGTAGACACTCAGAGGGACAGAAACTATAACACATGGTCGTGATGTACTGCCTCAGAGGGTTAGACACTCAGAGGGACAGAAACTATAACACATGGTCGTGATGTACTGCCTCAGAGGGGTAGACACTCAGGAGGACAGGAACTATAACAGATGGTCGTGAGGTACTGCCTCAAAGGGGTAGACACTCAGAGGGACTGGAACTATAACACATGGGCATGAGGTACTGTCTCAGAGGGGTAGACACTCAGAGGGACAGAAACTATAACACATGGTCATGAGGTACTGCCTCAAAGAAGTAGACACTCAGAGGGACAGAAACTATAACACATGGTCATAAGATACTGTCTTAGAGGGGTAGACACTCAGAGGGAGAGAAACTATAACACATGGTCATGAGGTACTGTCTTAGAGGGGTAGACATTCAAGGGACAGACACTATAACACATGGTCATGAGGTAATGCCTCAAAGGGGTAGGTACTCAGAGGGACAGAAACTATAACACATTGTCATGAGGTACTGCCTCAGAGGGGTAGACACTGAGAGGGATAGGAACTATAACACTTGGCCATGAGGTACTGTCTTAGAGGGGTCGACACTCAGAGGGACAGAAACTATAACACATGGTCATGAGGTAATGCCTCAGAGGGGTAGACACTCAGAGGGACAGGAACTATAACACATGGTCATGAGGTACTGTCTTAGAGCGGTTGACACTCAGAGGGACAGAAACTATAACACATGGTCATGAGGCACTGTCTTAGAGGGGTAGACACTCAGAGGGACAGTAACTATAACACATGGTCATGAGATACTACCTCAGAGGGGTAGACACTCAGAGGGACAGAAACTATAACACATGGTCATGAGGTACTGCCTCAGAGGGGTAGACACTCAGAGTGACAGAAACTATAACACATGGTCGTGAGGTACTGTCTAAGACGGGTAGACACTCAGAGGGACAAGAACTATAACACATGGTCATGAGGTACTGTCTAAGTGGGGTAGACACTCAGAGGGACAGAAACTATAACACATGGTCATGAGGTAATGCCTCAGAGGGGTAGACACTCAGAGGGACAGGATCTATAACACATGGTCATGAGGTACTCTCTCAGAGGGGTAGACACTCTGAGGGACAGAAACTATAACACATGGTCATGAGGTACTGCCTCCAAGGGGTAGACACTCAGAGGGACAGAAACTATAACACATGGTGATAAGGTACTGTCTTTGAGGGGTAGACACTCAGAGGGACAGAAACTATAACACATGGTCGTGATGTGCTGCCTCAGAGGGTTAGACACTCAGAGGGACAGAAACTATAACACATGGTCGTGAGGTACTGTCTTAGAGGGGTAAACACTCAGAGGGACAGGAAATATAACACATGGTCGTGAGGTACTGCCTCAGAGGGGTAGACACTCAGAGGGACAGGAACTATAACACATGGTCATGAGGTACTGTCTCAGAGGGGTAGACACTCAGAGGGACAGAAACTATAACACATGGTCATGAGGTACTGCCTCAAAGGGGTAGACACTCAGAGGGACAGAAACTATAACACATGGTCATGAGGTACTGCCTCAGAGGGTTAGACACTCAGAGGGACAGAAATTATAACACATGGTCGTGAGGTACTGTCTTAGAGGGGTAGACACTCAGAGGGACAGGAACTATAACACATGGTCATGAGGTACTGTCTCAGAGGGGTAGACACTCAGAGGGACAGAAACTGTAACGCATAGTCATGAAGTACTGTCTCAAAGGGGTAGACACTGAAGGGACAGAAACTGTTACGCATGATCTGGAGGTACTGTCTTAGACGGGTAGACACTCAGAAGGACAGAAAATGTAACGCATGGTCATGAGGCACTGTCCAAGAGGGGTAGACATTCAAGGGACAGACACTATAAGACATGGTCGTGAGGTATTGTCTTAGAGGGGTAGACACTCAGAGGGACAGAAACTATAACACATGGCCATGAGGTACTATCTTAGAGGGGTAGACACTCAGAGGGACAGAAACTATAACACATTGTCATGAGGTACTGCCTCAGAGGGGTAGACACTCAGAGGGACAGGAACTATAACACTTGGCCATGAGGTACTGTCTCAGAGGGGTAGAAACTCAGAGGGACAGAAATTGTAACACATGCTCATGAGGTACTGCCTCAGAGGGGTAGACACTCAGAAGGACAGAAACTATAACACATGGCCATGAGGTACTGTCTTAGAGGGGTAGACACTCAGAGGGACAGAAACTATAACACATGGTCATGAGGTACTGTCTTAGAGGGGTAGACACTCAGAGGGACAGGAACTATAACACATGGTCATGAGGTACTATCTTAGAGGGGTCGACACTCAGAGGGACAGAAATTATAACACATGGTCGTGAGGTACTGTCTTAGAGGGGTAGACACTCAGAGGGACCGGAACTATAACACATGGTCATGAGGTACTGTCTCAGAGGGGTAGACACTCAGAGGGACAGAAACTGTAACGCATAGTCATGAAGTACTGTCTCAAAGGGGTAGACACTGAAGGGACAGAAACTGTTACGCATGATCTGGAGGTACTGTCTTAGACGGGTAGACACTCAGAAGGACAGAAAATGTAACGCATGGTCATGAGGCACTGTCCTAGAGGGGTAGACATTCAAGGGACAGACACTATAACACATGGTCGTGAGGTATTGTCTTAGAGGGGTAGACACTCAGAGGGACAGAAACTATAACACATGGCCATGAGGTACTACCTTAGAGGGGTAGACACTCAGAGGGACAGAAACTATAACACATTGTCATGAGGTACTGCCTCAGAGGGGTAGACACTCAGAGGGACAGGAACTATAACACTTGGCCATGAGGTACTGTCTCAGAGGGGTAGAAACTCAGAGGGACAGAAATTGTAACACATGCTCATGAGGTACTGCCTCAGAGGGGTAGACACTCAGAAGGACAGAAACTATAATACATGGCCATGAGGTACTGTCTTAGAGGGGTAGACACTCAGAGGGACAGAAACTATAACACATGGTCATGAGGTACTGTCTTAGAGGGGTAGACACTCAGAGGGACAGGAACTATAACACATGGTCATGAGGTACTATCTTAGAGGGGTCGACACTCAGAGGGACAGAAACTATAACACATGGTCATGAGTTACTGTCTTAGAGGGGTAGACAGTCAGAGGGACAGAAACTATAACACATGGTCATGAGATACTGCCTCAGAGGGGTAGAGACTCAGAGGGACAGAAACGATAACACATGGTCATGAGGTACTGCCTCAGAGGTTTAGACACTCAGAGGGACAGAAACTATAACACACGGTCATGAGGTACTGTCTAAGAGGGGTACACACTCAGAGGGACAGGAACTATAACACATGGTCATGAGGTACTGTCTTAGTGGGATAGACACTCAGAGGGACAGAAACTATAACACATGGTCATGAGGTACTGTCTTAGAGGGGTAGACACTCAGAGGGACAGAAACTATAACACATGGTCATCAGGTAATGCCTCAGAGGGGTAGACACTCAGAGGGACAGGAACTATAACACATGGTCATGAGGTACTGTCTTAGAGGGGTCGACACTCTGGGGGACAGAAACTATAACACATGGTCATGAGGTACTGTCTTAGAGGGGTAGACACTCAGAGGGACAGTAACTATAACACATGGTCATGAGGTACTGTCTTAGTGGGGTAGACACTCAGAGGGACAGAAACTATAACACATGGTCAGGAGGTAATGCCTCAGAGGGGTAGACAGTCAGAGGGACAGGATCTATAACACATGGCCATGAGGTACTGTCTTAGAGGGGTAGACACTCAGAGGGACAGAAACTATAACACATGGTCATGAGGTACTGTATTAGAGGGGTAGACACTCAGAGGGACAGTAACTATAACAGATGGTCATAAGGTACTGTCTTTGAGGGGTAGACACTCAGAAGGACAGAAACTATAAAACATGGTCGTGATGTGCTGCCTCAGAGGGTTAGACACTCAGAGGGACAGAAACTATAACACATGGTCGTGAGGTACTGTCTTAGAGGGGTAGACACTCAGAGGGACAGGAAATATAACACATGGTCGTGAGGTACTGCCTCAGAGGGGTAGACACTCAGAGGGACAGGAACTATAACACATGGTCATGAGGTACTGTCTTAGAGGGGTAGACACTCAGAGGGACAGAAACTATAACACATGGTCATGAGGTACTGCCTCAAAAGGGTAGACACTCAGAGGGACAGAAACTATAACACATGGTCATAAGATACTGTCTTAGAGGGGTAGACACTCAGAGGGAGAGAAACTATAACACATGGTCATGAGGTACTGTCTTAGAGGGGTAGACACTCAGAGGGACAGGAACTATAAAACATGGTCATGAGGTACTGCCTCAAAAGGGTAGACACTCAGAGGGACAGAAACTATAAGACATGGTCATGAGATACTGCCTCAGAGGGGTAGACACTCAGAGGGACAGAAATTATAACACATGGTCGTGAGGTACTGTCTTAGAGGGGTAGACACTCAGAGGGACAGGAACTATAAAACATGGTCGTGAGGTACTGCCTCAGAGGGGTAGACACTTAGAGGGACAGGAACTATAACACATGGTCGTGAGGTACTGTCTTAGAGGGGTAGACACTCAGAGGGACAGGAACTATAAAACATGGTCGTGAGGTACTGCCTCAGAGGGGTAGACACTTAGAGGGACAGGAACTATAACACATGGTCATGAGGTACTGTCTCACAGGGGTAGACACTCAGAGGGACAGTAACTATAACACATGTCATGAGATACTGCCTCAGAGGGGTAGACACTCAGAGGGACAGAAACTATCACACATGGTGATGAGGTACTGCCTCAGAGGGGTAGACACACAGAGGGACAGAAACTATAACACATGCTCATGAGGTACTGTCTAAGAGGGGTAGAAACTCAGAGGGACAAGAACTATAACACATGGTCATGAGGTACTGTCTTAGTGGGGTAGACACTCAGAGGGACAGAAACTATAACACATTGTCAGGAGGTAATGCCTCAGAGGGGTAGACTCTCAGAGGGACAGGATCTATAACACATGGTGATGAGGTACTGTCTTAGAGGGGTAGACACTCAGAGGGAGAGAAACTATAACAGATGGTCATGAGGTACTGCCTCAGAGGGTTAGACACTCAGAGGGACAGAAATTATAACACATGGTCGTGAGGTACTGTCTTAGAGGGGTAGACACTCAGAGGGACAGGAACTATAACACATGGTCGTGAGGTACTGCCTCAGAGGGATAGATACTCAGAGGGACAGGAACTATAACACATGGTCATGAGGTACTGTCTCAGAGGGGTAGACACTCAGAGGGACAGAAACTATAACACATGGTCAGAAGATACTGTCTTAGAGGGGTAGACACTCAGAGGGAGAGAAACTATAACAGATGGTCATGAGGTACTGCCTCAGAGGGTTAGACACTCAGAGGGACAGAAATTATAACACATGGTCCTGAGGTACTGTCTTAGAGGGGTAGACACTCAGAGGGACAGGAACTATAACACATGGTCGTGAGGTACTGCCTCAGAGGGATAGATACTCAGAGGGACAGGGACTATAACACATGGTCATGAGGTACTGTCTCAGAGGGGTGGACACTCAGAGGGACAGAAACTATAACACATGGTCATGAGATACTGCCTCAAAGGGGTAGACACTCAGAGGGACAGAAACGATAACACATGGTCATAAGATACTGTCTTAGAGGGGTAGACACTCAGAGGGAGAGAAACTATAACACATGGTCATGAGGTACTGTCTTAGAGGGGTAGACATTCAAGAGACAGAAACTATAACACATGGTCAGGAGGTAATGCCTCAGAGGGGTAGACACTCAGAGGGACAGAAACTATAACACATTGTCATGAGGTACTGCCTCAGAGGGGTAGACACTCAGAGGGACAGGAACTATAGCACTTGGCCATGAGGTACTGTCTTAGAGGGGTCGACACTCAGAGGGACAGAAACTATAAGACATTGTCATGAGGTAATGCCTCAGAGGAGTAGACACTCAGAGGGACAGGAACTATAACACATGGTCATGAGGTACTGTCTTAGAGGGGTAGACACTCAGAGGGACAGAAACTATAACACATGGGCATGAGGTACTGTCTTAGAGGGATAGACACTCAGAGGGCCAGATACTATAACACATGGTCATGAGGTACTGTCTTAGAGGGGTAGACACTCAGAGGGACAGAAAATATAACACATGGTCATGAGGTACTGTCTTAGAGGGATAGACACTCAGAGGGACAGTCACTGTAACAGATGGTCATGAGGTACTGTCTTAGAGGGGTAGACACTCAGAGGGACAGAACCTATAACACATGGTCGTGAGGTACTGCCTCAGAAGGGTAGACACTCAGACGGACAGAATCTATAACACATGGTCATGAGGTACTCTCTTAGAGGGGTAGACACTCAGAAGGACAGGAACTATAACACATGGTAATGAGGTACTGTCTTAGAGGGGTAGACATTTAGAGGGACAGGAACTATAATACATTGTGATGAGGTACTGCCTCAGAGGGGTGGACACTCAGAGGGACACAAACTATAACACATGGTCATGAGGTACTGTCTTAGAGGGGTAGACACTCAGAGGGACAGAAACTATAACACATGGTCATGAGGTACTGCCTCAGAGGGGTAGACACTCAGAGGGACAGGAACTATAACACATGGTCATGAGGTACTGTCTTAGAGGGGTAGACACTCAGAGGGACAGAAACTATAACACATGGTCATGAGGTAATGCGTCAGAGGGGTAGACACTCAGAGGGACAGGAACTATAACATATGGTCATGAGGTAGTATCTTAGAGGGGTCGACACTCAGAAGGACAGAAACTATAACACATGGCCATGAGGTACTCCCTTAGAGGGGTAGACATTCAGAGGGACAGAAACTATAACACATGGGCATGAGGTACTGTCTTAGAGGGATAGACACTCAGAGGGCCAGAAACTATAACACATGGTCATGAGGTACTGTTTTAGAGGGGTAGACACTCAGAGGGACAGAAACTATAACACATGGTCGCGAGGTACTGTCTTAGAAGGGTAGACACTCAAAGGGACAGGAACTATAACACATGGTCGTGAGGTACTGCCTCAGAGGGTTAGACACTCAGAGGGACAGAAACTATAACACATGGTCGTGATGTACTGCCTCAGAGAGGTAGACACTCAGGAGGACAGGAACTATAACAGATGGTCGTGAGGTACTGTCTCAAAGGGGTAGACACTCAGAGGGACAAGAACTATAACACATGGGCATGAGGTACTGTTTCAGAGGGGTAGACACTCAGAGGGACAGAAACTATAACACATGGTCATGAGGTACTGCCTCAAAGGGGTAGACACTCAGAGGGACAGAAACTATAACACATGGTCATAAGATACTCTCTTAGAGGGATAGACACTCAGAGGGACAGAAACTATAACACATAGGCATGACGTACTGTCTTAGAGGGGTAGACACTCAGAGGGCCAGAAACTATAACACATGGTCATGAGGTACTGCCTCAAAGGGGTAGACACTCAGAGGGACAGAAACTATAACACATGGTCATAAGATACTGTTTTGGAGGGGTAGACACTCAGAGGGACAGAAACTATAACACATGGTCATGAGGTACTGTCTTAGAGGGGTAGACATTCAAGGGACAGAAAGTATAACACAAGATCATGAGGTTCTGTCTTAGAGGGATAGACACTCAGAGGGACAGTCACTATAACACATGGTCATGAGGCACTGTCTTAGAGGGGTAGACACTCAGAGGGACAGAAACTATAGCAGATGGTCGAAAGGTACTGTCTTAGAAGGGTAGACACTCAGAGGGACAGGAACTATAACACATGGTCGTGAGGTACTGCCTCAGAGGGGTAGACACTCAGAGGGACAGGAACTATAATACATGGTCATGAGGTACTGTCTTCGAGGGTTAGACACTCAGAGGGACAGAAACTATAACACATGGTCATGAGGTACTGTCTTAGAGGGATAGACACTCAGAGGGACAGGAACTATAGCACATGGTCATGAGGTACTGTCTTAGAGGGGTAGACACTCCGAGGGACAGAAACTATAGCACATGGTCGTGAGGTACTGTCTTAGAAGGGTAGACACTCAGAGGGACAGGAACTATAACACATGGTCGTGAGGTACTGCCTCAGAGGGGTAGACCCTCAGATGGACAGGAAGTTTAAGAAATGGTCATGAGGTACTCTCTTAGAGGGGTAGACACTCAGAAGGACAGCAACTATAACACATGGTAATGAGGTACTGTCTTAGAGGGGTAGACATTTAGAGGGACAGGAACTATAATACATTGTCATGAGGTACTGCCTCAGAGGGGTAGACACTCAGAGGGACACAAACTATAACACATGGTCATGATATGCTGTCTTAGAGGGGTAGACACTCAGAGGGACACAAACTATAACACATGGTCATGAGGTACTGCCTCAGAGGGGTAGACACTCAGAGGGACAGGAATTATAACACATGGTCATGAGGTACTGTCTTAGAGGGGTAGACACTCAGTGGGACAGAAACTATAACACATGGTCATGAGGTAATACGTAAGAGGGGTAGACACTCAGAGGGACAGGAACTATAACACATGGTCATGAGGTACTATCTTAGAGGGGTCGACACTCAGAAGGACAGAAACTATAACACATGGTCATGAGGTAATGCCTCAGAGGAGTAGACACTCAGAGGGACAGGAACTATAACACATGGTCATGAGGTTCTGTCTTCGAGGGGTAGACACTCAGAGGGACAGAAACTATAAGACATTGTCATGAGGTACTGCCTCAGAGGGGTAGACACTCAGAGGGACAGGAACTATAACACTTGGCCATGATGTACCGTCTTACAAGGGTAGACACTCAGAGGGACAGAAACTATGACACATGGTCATGAGATACTGCCTCAGAGGGGTATACACTCAGAGGGACAGAAACTATAACACATGGTCATGAGGTACTGTCTTAGAGGGGTAGACACTCAGAGGGACAGGAACTATAACACATGGTCATGAGGTACTGTCTTAGAGGGGTAGACACTCAGAGGGACAGAAACTGTAACACATGGTCATGAGGTAATGCCTCAGAGGGGTAGACACTCAGAGGGCCAGAAACTATAACACATGGTCATGAGGTACTGCCTCAAAGGGGTAGACACTCAGAGGGACAGAAACTATAACACATGGTCATAAGATACTGTCTTGGAGGGGTAGACACTCAGAGGGACAGAAACTATAACACATGGTCATGAGGTACTGTCTTAGAGGGGTAGACATTCAAGGGACAGAAAGTATAACACAAGATCATGAGGTTCTGTCTTAGAGGGATAGACACTCAGAGGGACAGTCACTATAACACATGGTCATGAGGTACTGTCTTAGAGGGGTGGACACTCAGAGGGACAGAAACTATAGCACATAGTCGAAAGGTACTGTCTTAGAAGGGTAGACACTCAGAGGGACAGGAACTATAACACATGGTCGTGAGGTACTGCCTCAGAGGGGTAGACACTCAGAGGGACAGGAACTATAATACATGGTCATGAGGTACTGTCTTCGAGGGTTAGACACTCAGAGGGACAGAAACTATAACACATGGTCATGAGGTACTGTCTTAGAGGGATGGACACTCAGAGGGACAGGAACTATAACACATGGTCATGAGGTACTGTCTTAGAGGGGTAGACACTCCGAGGGACAGAAACTATAGCACATGGTCGCGAGGTACTGTCTTAGAAGGGTAGACACTCAGAGGGACAGGAACTATAACACATGGTCGTGAGGTACTGCCTCAGAGGGGTAGACCCTCAGATGGACAGGAAGTTTAACAAATGGTCATGAGGTACTCTCTTAGAGGGGTAGACACTCAGAAGGACAGCAACTATAACACATGGTCATGATATACTGTCTTAGAGGGGTAGACACTCAGAGGGACACAAACTATAACACATGGTCATGAGGTACTGCCTCAGAGGGGTAGACACTCAGAGGGACAGGAACTATAGCACATGGTCATGAGGTACTGTCTTAGAGGGGTAGACACTCAGAGGGACAGAAACTATAACACATGGTCATGAGGTAATACGTAAGAGGGGTAGACACTCAGAGGGACAGGAACTATAACACATGGTCATGAGGTACTATCTTAGAGGGGTCGACACTCAGAAGGACAGAAACTATAACACATGGTAATGAGGTAATGCCTCAGAGGAGTAGACACTCAGAGGGACAGGAACTATAACACATGGTCATGAGGTTCTGTCTTCGAGGGGTAGACACTCAGATGGACAGAAACTATAAGACATTGTCATGAGGTACTGCCTCAGAGGGGTAGACACTCAGAGGGACAGGAACTATAACACTTGGCCATGATGTACCGTCTTACAAGGGTAGACACTCAGAGGGACAGAAACTATGACACATGGTCATGAGATACTGCCTCAGAGGGGTATACACTCAGAGGGACAGAAACTATAACACATGGTCATGAGGTACTGCCTCAGAGGGGTAGACACTCAGAGGGACAGGAACTATAACACATTGTCATGAGATACTGTCTTAGAGGGGTCGACACTCAGAGGGACAGAAACTATAACACAGGATCATGAGGTACTGTCTTAGAGGGGTAGACACTCAGAGGGACAGGAACTATAACACATGGTCATGAGGTACTGTCTTAGAGGGGTAGACACTCAGAGGGACAGAAACTATAACACATGGTCATGAGGTAATGCCTCAGAGGGGTAGACACTCAGAGGGACAGGAACTATAACACATGGTCATGAGGTACTGTCTTAGAGGGGTCGACACTCAGAGGGACAGAAACTATAACACATGGTCATGAGGTACTGTCTTAGAGGGGTAGACACTCAAAGGGACAGTAACTATAACACATGGTCATAGGGTACTGTTTTAGAGGGGTAGACACTCAGAGGGACAGAAACTAAAACACATGGTCGTGATGTACTGCCTCAGAGGGTTAGACACTCAGAGGGACAGAAACTATAACACATGGTCGTGATGTACTGCCTCAGAGGGGTAGAAACTCAGGAGGACAGGAACTATAACAGATGGTCGTGAGGTACTGCCTCAAAGGGGTAGACACTCAGAGGGACAGAAACTATAACACATGGACATGAGGTACTGTTTTGGAGGGGTAGACACTCAGAGGGAGAGAAACTATAACACATGGTCATGAGGTACTGTTTTAGAGGGGTAGACATTCAAGGGACAGAAACTATAACACATGGTCATGAGGTAATGCCTCAGAGGGGTAGACACTCAGAGGGACAGAATCTATAACACATTGTCATGAGGTACTGCCTCAGAGGGGTAGACACTGAGAGGGATATGAACTATAACACTTGGCCATGAGGTACTGTCTTAGAGGGGTCGACACTCAGAGGGACAGAAACTATAACACATGGTCATGAGGTAATGCCTCAGAGATGTAGACACTCAGAGGGACAGGAACTATAACAAATGGTCATGAGGTACTGTCTTAGAGGGGTAGACACTCAGAGGGACAGAAACTATAACACATGGGCATGAGGTACTGTCTTAGAGGGATAGACACTCAGAGTGCCAGAAACTATAACAGATGGTCATGAGGTACTGTCTTAGAGGGGTAGACACTCAGAGGGACAGAAAGTATAACACAAGATCATGAGGTTCTGTCTTAGAGGGATAGACACTCAGAGGGACAGTCACTATAACACATGGTCATGAGGTACTGTCTTAGAGGGGTAGACACTCAGAGGGACAGAACCTATAACACATGGTCGTGAGGTACTGCCTCAGAGGGGTAGGCACTCAGAGGGACAGAAACTATAGCACATGGTCGAAAGGTACTCTCTTAGAAGGGTAGACACTCAGAGGGACAGGAACTATAACACATGGTCGTGAGGTACTGCCTCAGAGGGGTAGACACTCAGAGGGACAGGAACTATAACACATGGTCATGAGGTACTGTCTTCGAGGGTTAGACACTCAGAGGGACAGAAACTATAACACATGGTGATGAGGTACTGTCTTAGAGGGATGGACACTCAGAGGGACAGGAACTATAACAAATGGTCATGAGGTACTGTCTGAGAGGGGTAGACAGTCAGAGGGCCAGAAACTATAACACATGGTCATGAGGTACTGTCTTAGAGGGGTAGACACTGAGAGGGATATGAACTATAACACTTGGCCATGAGGTACTGTCTTAGAGGGGTCGACACTCAGAGGGACAGAAACTATAACACATGGGCATGAGGTACTGCCTCAGAGGGGTAGACACTCAGAGGGCCAGAAACTATAACACAATGTCATGAGGTACTGCCTCAGAGGGGTAGACACTCAGAGGGACAGAGACTATAACACATGGTCATGAGGTACTGCCTCAGAGGGGTAGACACTCAGAGGGCCAGAAACTATAACAGATGGTCATGAGGTACTGCCTCAGAGGGGTAGACACTCAGAGGGCCAGAAACTATAACACATGGTCGTGAGGTACTGCCTCAGAGGGGTAGACACTCAGAGGGACAGAAACTATAACACATGGTCATGAGGTACTGTCTTAGAGGGGTAGACACTCAGAGGGACAAGAACTATAACACATGGCCATGAGGTACTGCCTCAGAGGGGTAGACACTCAGAGGGACAGGAACTATATCACATGGTCATGAGGTACTCTCTTAGAGGGGTAGACACTCAGATGGACAGGAACTATAACACAGGGTCATGAGGTACTTCCTCAGAGGGGTAGACCCTTTGAGAGACAGAAACTATAACACATGGTCATTAGGTAGTGTCTTAGAGGGATAGACACTCAGAGGGCCAGAAACTATAACAGATGGTCATGAGGTACTGCCTCAGAGGGGTAGACACTCAGAGGGACAGAAACTATAACACATGGTCATGAGGTACTGCCTCAGATGGGTAGACACTCAGAGGGACAGAAACTGTAACACATGGTCATGAGGTACTGCCTCAGAGGGGTAGACACTGAGAGGGACAGGAACTATAACACATGGTTATGAGGTACTGTCTTAGAGGGGTAGACACTCAGAGGGACAGAAACTATAACACATGGTCATGAGGTACTACCTCAGAGGGGTAGACACTCAGAGGGACAAGAACTATAACACATGGTCATGAGGTACTGTCTCAGAGGGGTAGACACTCAGAGGGACAGGAACTATAACACATGTTTATGAGGTACTGCCTCAGAGGGGTAGACACTCAGAGAGACAGAAACTATAACACATGGTCATGAGGTACTGTCTTAGAGGGGTAGACACTCAGAAGGACAGAAACTGTAACACATGGTCATGAGGTACTGCCTCAGAGGAGTAGACACTCAGATTACCAGAAACTATAACACATGGTCATGAGGTACTGTCTCAGGGGGGTAGACACTCAGAGGGACAGGAAATATAACATATGGTCATGAGGTACTGTCTTAAAGGGGTAGACACTCATAGGGACAGAAACTATAACACATGGTCGTGAGGTACTGCCTCAGAGGGGCAGGCATTCAGAGGGACAGAAACTATAGCACATGGTCGAAAGGTACTGTCTTAGAAGGGTAGACACTCAGAGGGACAGGAACTATAACACATGGTCGTGAGGTACTGCCTCAGAGGGGTAAACACTCAGAGGGACATGAACTATAACACATGGTCATGAGGTACTGCCTTAGAGGGGTAGACACTCAGAGGGACAGAAACTATAACACATGGTCATGAGGTACTGTCTTAGAGGGGTTAATATTCAAGGGACAGAAACTATAACACATGGTCGTGAGGTACTGTCTTAGAGGGATGGACACTCAGAGGGCCAGAAACTATAACAGATGGTCATGAGGTACTGTCTTCGAGGGGTAGACACTCATAGGGACAGAAACTGTAACACATGGTCATGAGGTACTGCCTCAGAGGGGTAGACACTCAGAAGGCCAAAAACTATAACACATGGTCGTGAGGTACTGCCTCAGAGGGGTAGACACTCAGAGGGACAGAAAGTATAACACATGGTCATGAGGTACTGTCTTAGAGGGGTAGACACTCAGAGGGACAAGAACTATAACACATGGCCATGAGGTACTGCCTCAGAGGGGTAGACACTCAGAGGGACAGGAACTATAACACATGGTCATGAGGTACTCTCTTAGAGGGGTAGACACTCAGAGGGACAGGAACTATAACACAGGGTCATGAGGTACTTCCTCAGAGGGGTAGACACTCAGAGAGACAGAAACTATAACACATGGTCATGAGGTACTGTCTTACAGGGGTAGACACTCAGAGGGCCAGAAACTATAACACATGGTCATGAGGTACTCTCTTAGAGGGGTACAAACTCAGAGGGCCAGAAACTATAACAGATGGTCATGAGGTACTGCCTCAGAGGGGTAGACACTCAGAGGGACAGAAACTATAACACATGGTCATGAGGTACTGCCTCAGAGGGGTAGACACTCAGAGGGACAGAAACTGTAACACATGGTCAGGAGGTACTGCCTCAGAGGGGTAGACACTGAGAGGGACAGGAACTATAACACATGGTTATGAGGTACTGTCTTAGAGGGGTAGACACTCAGAGGGACAGAAACTATAACACATGGTCATGAGGTACTACCTCAGAGGGGTAGACACTCAGAGGGACAAGAACTATAACACATGGTCATGAGGTACTGTCTCAGAGAGGTAGACACTCAGAGGGACAGGAACTATAACACATGTTTATGAGGAACTGCCTCAGAGGGGTAGACACTCAGAGAGACAGAAACTATAACACATGGTCATGAGGTACTGTCTTAGTGGGGTAGACACTTAGAGGGAGAGAAAGTAGAACACATGGTCATGAGGTACTGTCTTAGAGGGGTAGACACTCAGAGGGACAGGAACTATAACACATGGTCATGAGGTACTGTCTTAGAGGGGTAGACACTCAGAAGGACAGAAACTGTAACACATGGTCATGAGGTACTGCCTCAGAGGAGTAGACCCTCAGAGGACCAGAAACTATAACACATGGTCATGAGGTACTGTCTTAGAGGGATGGACACTCAGAGGGACAGGAACTATAACACATGGTCATGAGGTACTGTCTTAGAGGGGTAGACACTCAGAGGGACAGAAACTATAGCACATGGTCGCTAGGTACTGTCTTAGAAGGGTAGACACTCAGAGGGACAGGAACTATAACACATGGTCGTGAGGTACTGCCTCAGAGGGGTAGACCCTCAGATGGACAGGAAGTTTAACAAATGGTCATGAGGTACTCTCTTAGAGGGGTAGACACTCAGAAGGACAGCAACTATAACACATGGTAATGAGGTACTGTCTTCGAGGGGTAGACACTCAGAGGGACAGAAACTATAACACATTGTCATGAGGTACTGCCTCAGAGGGGTAGACACTCAGAGGGACAGGAACTATAACACTTGGCCATGATGTACCGTCTTACAAGGGTAGACACTCAGAGGGACAGAAACTATGACACATGGTCATGAGATACTGCCTCAGAGGGGTATACACTCAGAGGGACAGAAACTATAACACATGGTCATGAGGTACTGCCTCAGAGGGGTAGACACTCAGAGGGACAGGAACTATAACACATTGTCATGAGATACTGTCTTAGAGGGGTCGACACTCAGAGGGACAGAAACTATAACACATGATCATGAGGTACTGTCTAAGAGGGGTAGACACTCAGAGGGACAGGAACTATAACACATGGTCATGAGGTACTGTCTTAGAGGGGTAGACACTCAGAGGGACAGAAACTATAACACATGGTCATGAGGTAATGCCTCAGAGGGGTAGACACTCAGAGGGACAGGAACTATAACACATGGTCATGAGGTACTGTCTTAGAGGGGTCGACACTCAGAGGGACAGAAACTATAACACATGGTCATGAGGTACTGTCTTAGAGGGGTAGACACTCAAAGGGACAGTAACTATAAGACATGGTCATAGGGTACTGTTTTAGAGGGGTAGAAACTCAAAGGGACAGAAACTATAACACATGTTCGTGATGTACTGCCTCAGAGGGTTAGACACTCAGAGGGACAGAAACTATAACACATGGTCGTGATGTACTGCCTCAGAGGGGTAGACACTCAGGAGGACAGGAACTATAACAGATGGTCGTGAGGTACTGCCTCAAAGGGGTAGACACTCAGAGGAACAGAAAGTATAACACATGGACATGAGGTACTGTTTTGGAGGGGTAGACACTCAGAGGGAGAGAAACTATAACACATGGTCATGAGGTACTGTCTTAGAGGGGTAGACATTCAAGGGAGAGAAACTATAACACATGGTCATGAGGTAATGCCTCAGAGGGGTAGGCACTCAGAGGGACAGAATCTATAACACATTGTCATGAGGTACTGCCTCAGAGGGGTAGACACTGAGAGGGATATGAACTATAACACTTGGCCATGAGGTACTGTCTTAGAGGGGTCGACACTCAGAGGGACAGAAACTATAACACATGGTCATGAGGTAATGCCTCAGAGATGTAGACACTCAGAGGGACAGGAACTATAACAAATGGTCATGAGGTACTGTCTTAGAGGGGTAGACACTCAGAGGGACAGAAACTATAACACATGGGCATGAGATACTGTCTTAGAGGGATAGACACTCAGAGGGCCAGAAACTATAACAGATCGTCATGAGGTACTGTCTTAGAGGGGTAGACACTCAGAGGGACAGAAAGTATAACACAAGATCATGAGGTTCTGTCTTAGAGGGATAGACACTCAGAGGGACAGTCACTATAACACATGGTCATGAGGTACTGTCTTAGAGGGGTAGACACTCAGAGGGACAGAACCTATAACACATGGTCGTGAGGTACTGCCTCAGAGGGGTAGGCACTCAGAGGGACAGAAACTATAGCACATGGTCGAAAGGTACTCTCTTAGAAGGGTAGACACTCAGAGGGACAGGAACTATAACACATGGTCGTGAGGTACTACCTCAGAGGGGTAGACACTCAGAGGGACAGGAACTATAAGACATGGTCATGAGGTACTCTCTTCGAGGGTTAGACACTCAGAAGGACAGAAACTATAACACATGGTCATGAGGTACTGTCTCAGAGGGATGGACACTCAGAGGGACAGGAACTATAACAAATGGTCATGAGGTACTGTCTGAGAGGGGTAGACAGTCAGAGGGCCAGAAACTATAACACATGGTCATGAGGTACTGTCTTAGAGGGGTAGACACTGAGAGGGATATGAACTATAACACTTGGCCATGAGGTACTGTTTTAGAGGGGTCGACACTCAGAGGGACAGAAACTATAACACATGGGCATGAGGTACAGCCTCAGAGGGGTAGACACTCAGAGGGCCAGAAACTATAACACAATGTCATGAGGTACTGCCTCAGAGGGGTAGACACTCAGAGGGACAGAGACTATAACACATGGTCATGAGGTACTGCCTCAGAGGGGTAGACACTCAGAGGGCCAGAAACTATAACAGATGGTCATGAGGTACTGCCTCAGAGGGGTAGACACTCAGAGGGCCAGAAACTATAACACATGGTCATGAGGTACTGCCTCAGAGGGGTAGACACTCAGAGGGACAGAAACTATAACACATGGTCATGAGGTACTGTCTTAGAGGGGTAGACACTCAGAGGGACAAGAACTATAACACCTGGCCATGAGGTACTGCCTCAGAGTGGTAGACACTCAGAGGGACAGGAACTATATCACATGGTCATGAGGTACTCTCTTAGAGGGGTAGACACTCAGAGGGACAGGAACTATAACACAGGGTCATGAGGTACTTCCTCAGAGGGGTAGACACTTAGAGAGACAGAAACTATAACACATGGTCATTAGGTAGTGTCTTAGAGGGATAGACACTCAGAGGGCCAGAAACTATAACAGATGGTCATGAGGTACTGCCTCAGAGGGGTAGACACTCAGAGGGACAGAAACTATAACACATGGTCATGAGGTACTGCCTCAGATGGGTAGACACTCAGAGGGACAGAAACTGTAACACATGGTCATGAGGTACTGCCTCAGAGGGGTAGACACTGAGAGGGACAGGAACTATAACACATGGTTATGAGGTACTGTCTTAGAGGGGTAGACACTCAGAGGGACAGAAACTATAACACATGGTCATGAGGTACTACCTCAGAGGGGTAGACACTCAGAGGGACAAGAACTATAACACATGGTCATGAGGTACTGTCTCAGAGGGGTAGACCCTCAGAGGGACAGGAACTATAACACATGTTTATGAGGTACTGCCTCAGAGGGGTAGACAGTCAGAGAGACAGAAACTATAACACATGGTCATGAGGTACTGTCGTAGAGGGGTAGACACTCAGAAGGACAGAAACTGTAACACATGGTCATGAGGTACTGCCTCAGAGGAGTAGACACTCAGAGGACCAGAAACTATAACACATGGTCATGAGGTACTGCCTCAGGGGGGTAGACACTCAGAGGGAAAGGAAATATAACATATGGTCATGAGGTACTGTTTTAGAGGGGTAGACACTCAGAGGGACAGAAACTATAACACATGGTCGTGAGGTACTGCCTCAGAGGGGCAGGCATTCAGAGGGACAGAAACTATAGCACATGGTCGAAAGGTACTGTCTTAGAAGGGTAGACACTCAGAGGGACAGGAACTATAACACATGGTCGTGAGGTACTGCCTCAGAGGGGTAAACACTCAGAAGGACAGGAACTATAACACATGGTCATGAGGTACTGTCTTAGAGGGGTAGACACTCAGAGGGACAGAAACTATAACACATGGTCATGAGGTACTGTCTTAGAGGGGTTAATATTCAAGGGACAGAAACTATAACACATGGTCGTGAGGTACTGTCTTAGAGGGATGGACACTCAGAGGGCCAGAAACTATAACAGATGGTCATGAGGTACTGTCTTCGAGGGGTAGACACTCATAGGGACAGAAACTGTAACACATGGTCATGAGGTACTGCCTCAGAGGGGTAGACACTCAGAGGGCCAGAAACTATAACACATGGTCATGAGGTACTGCCTCAGAGGGGTAGACACTCAGAGGGACAGAAAGTATAACACATGGTCATGAGGTACTGTCTTAGAGGGGTAGACACTCAGAGGGACAAGAACTATAACACATGGCCATGAGGTACTGCCTCAGAGGGGTAGACACTCAGAGGGACAGGAACTATAACACATGGTCATGAGGTACTCTCTTAGAGGGGTAGACACTCAGAGGGACAGGAACTATAACACAGGGTCATGAGGTACTTCCTCAGAGGGGTAGACACTCAGAGAGACAGAAACTATAACACATGGTCATGAGGTACTGTCTTCCAGGGGTAGACACTCAGAGGGCCAGAAACTATAACACATGGTCATGAGGTACTCTCTTAGAGGGGTACAAACTCAGAGGGCCAGAAACTATAACAGATGGTCATGAGGTACTGCCTCAGAGGGGTAGACACTCAGAGGGACAGAAACTATATCACATGGTCATGAGGTACTGCCTCAGAGGGGTAGACACTCAGAGGGACAGAAACTGTAACACATGGTCAGGAGGTACTGCCTCAGAGGGGTAGACACTGAGAGGGACAGGAAGTATAACACATGGTTATGAGGTACTGTCTTAGAGGGGTAGACACTCAGAGGGACAGAAACTATAACACATGGTCATGAGGTACTACCTCAGAGGGGTAGACACTCAGAGGGACAAGAACTATAACACATGGTCATGAGGTACTGTCTCAGAGGGGTAGACACTCAGAGGGACAGGAACTATAACACATGTTTATGAGGAACTGCCTCAGAGGGGTAGACACTCAGAGAGACAGAAACTATAACACATGGTCATGAGGTACTGTCTTAGTGGGGTAGACACTTAGAGGGACAGAAAGTATAACACATGGTCATGAGGTACTGTCTTAGAGGGGTAGACACTCAGAGGGACAGGAACTATAACACATGGTCATGAGGTACTGTCTTAGAGGGGTAGACACTCAGAAGGACAGAAACTGTAACACATGGTCATGAGGTATTGCCTCAGAGGAGTAGACACTCAGAGGACCAGAAACTATAACACATGGTCATGAGGTACTGCCTCAGGGGGGTAGACAGTCATAGGGACAGAAACTATAACATATGGTCATGAGGTACTGACTCAGAGGGGTAGACACTCATAGGGACAGAAACTATAACACATGGTCGTGAGGTACTCTCTCAGAGGGGTAGACACTCAGAGGGACAGAAACTATAACACATGGTGATGAGGTACTGCCTCAGAGTGGTAGACACTGAGAGGGACAGAAACTATAGCACATGGTCATGAGGTACTGCCTCAGCGGGGTAGACACTCAGAGGGACAGAAACTGTAACACATGGTCATGAGGTACTGCCTCAGAGGGGTAGACACTCAGAGGGACAGAAACTGTAACACATGGTCAGGAGGTACTCTGTTAGCGGGGTAGACACTCAAAAGGACAGAAACTATAACACATGGTCATGAGGTACTGCCTCAGAGGAGTAGACACTCAGAGGTCCGGAAACTATAACACATGGTCATGAGGTACTGCCTCAGGGGGTAGACACTCATAGGGAAAGAAGCTATAACATATGGTCATGAGGTACTGACTCAGAGGGGTAGACACTCATAGGGACAGAAACTATAACATATGGTCATGAGATACTGACTCAGAGGGGTAGACACTCAGATTGACAGAAACTATAATACATGGTCATGAGGTACTGCCTCAGAGGGACAGACACTCAGAGGGACAGAAACTATAACACATGGTCATGAGGTAGTGACTTAGAGGGGTAGACACTCAGAGGGCCAGAAACTATAACACATGGTCATGAGGTACTGTCTTAGAGGGGTAGACACTTAGAGGGCCAGAAACTATAACACATGGTCATGAGGTAGTGTCTTAGAGGGGTAGACACTCAGAGGGCCAGAAACTATAACACATGGTCATGAGGTACTGCCTCAGAGGGGTAGACACTCAGAGGGACAGGAACTATAAGACATGGTCATGAGGTACTGCCTCAGAGGGGTAGACACTCAGAGGTGACACAAACTATAACACATGGTCATGAGGTACTGTTTTAGAGGGGTAGACACTCAGAGGGCCAGAAACTATAACACATGGTTATGAGGTACTGCCTCAGAGGGGTAGACACTCAGAGGGACAGGAACTATAACACATGGTCATGAGGTACACTCTTAGAGGGTTGGACACTCAGAGGGACAGAAACTATAACACATGGTCTTGAGTTACTGTCTTAGAGGGGTAGACACTCAGAGGGACAGGAACTATAACACATGGTCGTGAGGTACTGCCTCAGAGGGGCAGACACTCAGAGGGACAGTAACTATAATACATGGTCATGAGGTAGTGTCTTAGCGGGGTAGACACTCAGAGGGACAGGAACTATAACACATGGTCATGAGGTACTGCCTCAGAGGGGTAGACACTCAGAGGGACAGGAACTATAACACATGGTCATGAGGTACACTCTTAGAGGGGTAGACACTGAAAGGGACAGGAACTATAACATATGGTCATGAGGTACTGACTCAGAGGGGTAGACACTCAGAGGGATAGAAACTATAACACATGGTCATGAGGTACTGCCTCAGAGGGGTAGACACTCAGAGGGACAGGAACTATAACACATGGTCATTAGGTAGTGTCTTAGAGGGGTAGACACTCAGAGTTACAGAAACTATAACACATGGTCATGAGGTACTGCCTCAGAGAGGTAGACACTCAGAAGGACAGAAACTATAACACATGGTCATGAGGTACTGCCTCAGAGGGGTAGACACTCAGAGGGACAGAAACTATAACACATGGTCATTAGGTAGTGTCTTAGAGGGGTAGACACTCAGAGGGACAGAAACTATAACACATGGTCATGAGGTACTGCCTCAGAGTGGTAGACACTCAGAAGGACAGAAAGTATAACACATGGTCATGAGGTACTGCCTCAGAGGGGTAGACACTCAGAGGGACAGAAACTGTAACACATGGTCATGAGGTACTGCCTCAGAGGGGTAGACACTCAGAGGGACAGGAACTGTAACACATGGTCATGAGGAACTGTCTTAGAGGAGTAGACACTTAGAGGGACAGAAACTATAACACATGGTCATGAGGTACTTTCTCAGAGGGGTAGACACTGATCATATCCTTGAGAAATTCCATAAGCTATAGTTCATTTGATATGCTTTAAGTAAGGGAAGGTGGGTGGACTGGTAGATGTTACTTTGCATTATCATTTATTTTATTTGTTTATTTATTTATTTTATGATTTGTTTTTGGTAGAAAAGGGAAAAACAAAAGGTCATTAATGACCTCGCTTCGCTCGACTTTACAAATCTCGTACTCAATATTTCCTCATCTTATTACAGTTTCTACGTGATGTGGGATTCTATTATTGCCGCGTGAATACAAAGAGGGTGAAGAGAATAAGAGTAAATTACATAATCCGCCGATATGAATACATCCTGTATTGTCAATACTTTATCATGAAAAGACAATGTACCGTGTAATACCATTTTACAAGATGGCTTTAGTTTTTAGAAATATATAAGATTTTCATTTTTCTTGTTTTTTCTTCCCTTTTGGTATTTTTATTAAGAAACAGAATATCGAAAATAAGTATATTAGTGAAGAGACACAAATAGACATATATCACTCGCGACAATTACTTACCTCTTTACACACTGAATAAAATTAGATGATGACACAGAATATGAAAAAGACAAAGTCAAAGTTTTTTCGTTGAAATTTTTCTTTAATGACGTACATTTAGTTACCATACTGAGTGCTGCAAAACAGAATATTTTGACATGACACATAAACGTTGACATATAAATGCTTAACTACTGCATTTTATTGCATACATCAATAAAATATAAATATATATGGAAAAGACGTCCAGAAAACGTCAAAACTTCAATTCGGACGAGAACCTAAGACATTAACTTTTTTAAAGACAAATTTCTAGATCAGTCGGATGTATTCAGTTTGAGTATTCACGCAGCCAGTCTGGAGAAGATGTTTCTCAGAGAAGGTTACCCTTTGGGGCCTATGCTAACCCGCACGGGTACAGATCTGATCGAAAACAGCAGCATTTCACATATACCAAGTGTCATATATTTCTTTCAGTTCTGAAGCTGAAGTCCATCAAAGCTTATTATACATACCAATGGGACATATTCCAGCCACATAGCCTAGCCACATAGCCCAGCCACATAGCCTATAGCCACATAGTCCAGCCACATAGCCTAGTCATATAGCCCAGCCACATAGCCCAGCCACATAGCCTAGCCACATAGCCTAGCCACATAGCCCAGTCACATAGCCTAGCCATATAGCCCAGCCACATAGTCGGACACCTTTGCCTAGTTATAAACAGTCACAATTTCACAATTGATAATTTACATATATACTGCATGTTACGTCACCGTTCGGGACCCCGATTTGATGCGTATGCTTTCAGGGAATAGCCTCTGTATTTCTGTCCGTCTATTCTTATTTCAACGCTAGTGGTGATACAACTTGAAAGGTTTTCACTCTACAAGTTTGAAAAAGAGTTTGACAGAGGAACATGCCTTTGGATGTCGAAGGTCAAGGTCAAACAGCGGATCCTTTCACGACTTTGCAAGTTTGTTTTTTTTTTTACATTAATTGTGGTGACTATTTAGGGGGTTAATAACAGCCAAAGTATGACATAAAATAATTGTAAGCATGGACATTGAGACTGGTTATATAATGATTCAAATAAACGGGAGATATTTGTGAAATAAAATAGAAATGATGGCTTTCAGTGGTATTCATTGATTTTCCTATCTTACATGTACAGTACAATACCATTAGTACTTGCGACCATAAATGTAAATGATATTACCAAGTGAATGTGGATAAAAATGTTACAATAGGTATGAATAGAAGAACATTTCAAAATGCATGATACGTCATTAAATCAAAGATCAGCTTAAAATATCAAGATATGGTTTTCTGTGTAAAGCGATACGTTACACGTACTTTCACTTCAAGCACCATTACACAATCTTCATCTAATCGTTTGAGAAAGTTTTATGCGCGGTCAAAATATTCCATAACCGTGTTCATGTAACTCGCTTTCCTGTAAACAAAACTCACGAAGTGTTTACAAATAATAATAACTGATGTGAATATGAACTTTTCACAGGGAAGCACATTGTTTGTTTGTTTTGTTTGATTCGTGTTTTACGTCTCACCATGATTATTTTATTTCTGTGGCAACGACATTTGTCAAATGCATTGTACTGAAATTTAGACATATGGGTCTACTCGAAGCTACCCGGGTATTAATATATCAATATTTATATATTTTACTCCAGTATTAATATGACAAGATCGCTTTATTCCAAATTTCTTTACAGTGTAAACTTAATATTTGACAATTGACATTGGCCGTCATTGCTATAATTTTCAAATATCCAGAACATGTGTATTGCTGGTAGCATTGCCTTTCCATAGCTTGCTACCAGATATTTTTGTAGACTTTTATCTGACTTTTCACAGTACTGAATATTGCTGCCGTTCGTGGGCATTTGTGTTTCACAAACACATACAGATTTATAACAGGTTATGCTGATACTAATGAGAATGAGTGAATTAGAAGTAGGTTTTTGTTTTCCCTACATAAACTGTAACTGTTGTCGATAATGCGATGGAGATTGATAATGAATAATAAACACGTCAAACTAAATTAAAACACCACAGTAAACACTTGACAAGACACAAATTCTTCATAGAGATCCAAGCTTCTCAGTGATTATGATCTGTCAGTCTGTCTGTGTGGGTCGTTCGTTAATCTGCCGATGTTCAGTTTGTTTTCAAAAACTGCCGTAAAAATGTGAGTAAAAACTGGTGTTTGAAGCCCTGGGAAAAATACTTTTGTCGAGATCAATGGAACTGGTATAGCGATGACTGAAGTTTAGTACATAATGTTGAGCAATGTGTAATGCTTTTATATATGATCCTCTGAGGGAAGTTTGAAGATGTAGTTTCATGCGATTTTTGTCTTGTTTTTATCTTATACATAGGAAGTTTTGGGCATGGAAAGTAATTTTCAACATAATATTTAAAAATATTCTTTTTACTCTGTATGTGTTGGGTTTTTTTTATTTTACAGTTGAATTTATTGTTGTTTCTTTATCTATATATTTATTTATATACTCGAAAAAAGAGATGTGTCTGTATACCTTTAAAGAATTTATGTTAGGATTTTGATAAATTCGGCAGGAATGAAATACTTGAATTTTAACAAGCTGTGTATACGGGGGTTTTTTATATTCAAAATAATAACAAAATCTCTAAAAGGCGCTGGGCTGATTTAACCAGCAGATATGTATTCCACTTAAAGATATTTAAAGATATTATTTTTTGTCTGCACTTGATTAAAGGCCAAATAGCCGAAGATTTGTGGACATTGAATGTTTATTGTTATTTACGTAAGAGGAAACGCTGACAAACGATGATGGAATCAAATGCGTAGAGAGAACCATCACCCCCCTAGCGGCCAGTGTCTTTTATTCCACAGTCAATCTACCGGTAGTGAGGTGGTGTGGCAGATGCCTATGTCTTTATTTTTATAATTTGCTGCGTTTGAATTATGTATATCACTACATAACTGAAATTACCAGGCCAGCCATGTGCTACCTTGAGAACAGTATTTGCTTTGATTTATCATTGTTATATATTACACCAGCCAGTGTGACCTAGTGGATAAGGTGTTCTGTTCGTGATCGAGATGCCCGAGTTCGACTCCTGCCTTGGGCACCGTAGTCCTGCAATGCAAGACTCTGTTCCTCTTTTTTATTTGCTGTTCGGAACGAGGTCATGTTTATAGGACTAGGGCGCACCGGTGTTCTGTTTTTCGGATGAGATAGTAAAAACCGAGGTCCCGTGTCACGGTAGACGTGGCACGTAAAAGATCCCTCACTGCTTCGGGTTGGTCCGTTGCAAAGGTCTAAATTTGTATGCAATGCATCAGGCAGATGTCGTCACCAAATACGTGAAATAATCGTGGAGTCACGTAAAACAATATTCAACCAATATATATTACACCAAGATTTATTCCCCTGACGACATCTATCTAATGAAAACTCTCGACTTTTGTAATGGACCCATCGGGACCCTTACGGGTCACGTCTACCATGAACTTTGATTTTACGGTCTTATCCAAAAGACAGGAAAACAATAATGAGTCAATGATGGTGCTCGAACCTGGTATTTTTGGGGTCACAAACCAAGAACCTTATCGATTGAACTACACCGACTTACGTTTATTGAATTCTGAGGATACATTGATGCAGGGTCATTGATGTTTACATATACACCGCTTATCCGGTCAATGAGACTGAGTTTGGTTATCAACCTAATTAAGCGAGTTTTAAATGTTTACCATAAATATTCATAGTAAAAAGATAGCGAGGAGTAAGTCAATGGCTAATATTAAGATGACACGGATTGATGGATATAAGGAGTTGTAAACATGATCAAGTATTCAACATGAGTATATGCTCTCGAACGATGACAATAATGTATCAGCAAAATGTCTGCTGAATCTACTGATACTGCTTATAGTACTATCAGACGATGTTAAATATGAAAGCAACAACGGCATATAGCTGTGCCTTGAAAAGTTTTGGGAGGGGGGCACTTACTCAGTGAAATTACATAAAGCATAGTATGGTACAATATAGCAATGTATAGTATAGTATGAAGTATAGTACATTATTGTATAGTATAGTATGAAATATAATATAGTATAATATGAAGTAAAGTATGGTATGAAATATAGTGTAGTACAGTATAGTATAAAGTATAGTATAGTATATTGATTCATATGCAATTATATTTACATGAAGATAGATAGATAGATAGATAGATAGATAGATAGATAGATAGATAGATAGATAGTAAGTTGTATGGATGGATGGAGGGGAGGGATGGATAGACAGACAGAAAGATAAAAATTGTATATCAATATATTAAAACAAGATTTCTTAACTGAATTTTCCCAAACAAAAGAGTTTATTTTCAGATACTCGAGAAGTTGCATTATTGTAAAGACAAGGTCTAACAAAGTGATGATGAAACAATAGTTTTCAATACTGACCATTCAGGTAATGGTCATATATCTCAGCCTACCTACAAGAGACTGTATAAACCTTACAGGTAGCATGCTGAGTAACATGCTATTTTCCGATAATTCATTGTAAATCAGTGATGACAGAATGTAATTTGCACTTGATACATACTCGATAAATGACTTTGTTGTAGAAGAATTAAGGCAACAACTCCAAGTTAATTATAAGACTCCTTTGGCTGATGTAAGGAGAGTTCCTTCACCTCCTTTGATAAGGAGCGTAGCTAACTAATCTGCTGTTGCTAATGCGGTCGTTGATCTTGGAGAATAATACCACGATTACATATCAAGGATATAGGTAATAGCTTATCTATACGACCGATAACGTATACTGGCCATAGATATTGCAGCCATCGGTAAAGAAGATAAAAACTTTAATATAGCTTGTTATGTAGATTTGAACGAGTGACCTTTGAAGCTATTGTAACAAGTTGTAACAAAATGATTTTGCTTTGCTTTTTTTTTTTGTATATATTTTCTCTATAAATCTGTTTTTCTATTTATTTAATTATTTTTGCTTTATTAGTTCTCATTATTATTAGTATTATTATCATCATTATTATTATAATAATAATTATTATTATTTACATGTATTTATTTATTTATTTATTTATTTAATTTATTTATTTATTTATTTATTTATTTATTTATTTATTTATTTATTTATTATTATTATTATTATTATTATTATTATTATTATTATAATTTGAGGAGGTCTTTTCTTTTTTTTTTTTTTTATTTTGTTTGTTTGTTTGTTTGTTTTTTTTTTTTTTGTTTTTTTTTTTGGGGGGGGGGGGTTAGAAATACTAAAAATGTGCATGATGTTATGAAAGTTCCAAATGTTTTTGTGTCTTTATTACTAGTATATACTGCATTACATTAAAATTTAAAATATTTGTCTTAATTACTTCGCCTGCAGCTTTTGTGCTGGAATAGAATTTTAGTAGAGAAGTGAGATAAATATATGTTCCGATTTGTTCTCATTGCTGGGTGTAATTCTACAGGAAAATTCTGCAACACCATCAAGATGTTTTTCATGGTACAAAGTAGGGCATTGCCAAGGGACGCTCCTGTTGTTAAATCGAGCTTCGACTTCTTTGGATTGCCTTCACTGATTGGCATTGAGTACCACCAAACTATATGAAATAATGTTCTGTAGTACATCACAAAGAGGTTGTTTTATAAAAGATTAATTTCAGAATTCCATGTAGGCTTCTTCTTGTTTACGGTAAAATTAATTATGTTCAGTTGCAGTTCACATTTGTCTTTTCATGGAATCAACTATATGTAGATCTATATAATGCTCCGTGAGCGCCTAGTCTTCAGTCGTATGTCCAAACAAGAGACACTCCTGACGAGCTCTTGGTCTATTGTCTTAAGTTCAAACAGGAGACACTCCTCGCGAGTTCCTGATCTCAAGTTTATGTCAAGACAGAAGATACTCCTGGTGAGTTCCTGATCATAAGCCTTATGTCCATACATTAGACAACACCAGCGAGTGCCTTGTTTCTTTTCCTGAGGTCCCTGGATATGGACTGCTGTACGTTGTTGGCAGTATCATATATGATACACTACCAGCGAGCGCCTTGTCTCTTTTCCTGAGGTCCATGGATATGGACTGCGGTACGTTGTTGGCAGTATCATATATGATACACTACCAGCGAGCGCCTTGTCTCTTTTCCTGAGGTCCATGGATATGGACTGCGGTGCGTTGTTGGCAGTATCATACATGATACACTACCAGCGAGCGCCTTGTCTCTTTTCCTGAGGTCCATGGATATGGACTGCGGTACGTTGTTGGCAGTATCATACATGATACACTACCAGCGAGCGCCTTGTCTCTTTTCCTGATCTCCATGGATATGGACTGCGGTACGTTGTTGGCAGTATCATACATGATACACTACCAGCGAGCGCCTTGTCTCTTTTCCTGAGGTCCATGGATATGGACTGCGGTACGTTGTTGGCAGTATCATATATGATACACTACCAGCGAGCGCCTTGTCTCTTTTCCTGAGGTCCATGGATATGGACTACGGTACGTTGTTGGCAGTATCATACATGATACACTACCAGCGAGCGCCTTGTCTCTTTTCCTGAAGTCCATGGATATGGACTGCGGTACGTTGTTGGCAGTATCATAAAAGGATACACTACCAGCGAGTGCCTTGTCTCTTTTCCTGAGGTCCATGGATATGGACTGCGGCACGTTGTTGGCAGTGTCATATATGATACACTACCAGCGAGCGCCTTGTCTCTTTTCCTGAGGTCCATGGATATGGACTGCGGGACGTTGTTGGCAGTGTACTATATGATACACTACCAGCGAGCGCCTTGTCTCTTTTCCTGAGGTCCATGGATATGGACTGCGGTACGTTGTTGGCAGTATCATACATGATACACTACCAGCGAGCGCCTTGTCTCTTTTCCTGAGGTCCATGGATATGGACTGCGGTACGTTGTTGGCAGTATCATACATGATACACTACCAGCGAGCGCCTTGTCTCTTTTCCTGAGGTCCATGGATATGGACTGCGGCACGTTGTTGGCAGTATCATACATGTAGTGGATCAGGTATCTTTATCTTATATAGCGGACTCTAGGGTTAAGGTTGTGCTGGACTCTAGATGTGTTTTTAGAAATACAATTCTTGTATGTCTGATATGACAATGCCATCTTATTCTTCGATGCTCATCAACAACAGGATATTGACATCTAGATCTCTCTTGTATGAAAATACCGATTTTCTTTAAAATCTAATTACTCTGGGAAATGCATATCCCCTGAGTCACTGTCACAATATGGGCCATCTGAGAAACCTAGTTCCGTCTTCCGTTCTGGCTTAATGAAGAATTTCACATGTTGATGTAAACTTTGGCGTGGAACCAGGTCTAAGAGCTGAGAAAACAGATATAATATGGAATACCTGGTGTTAACCGCTGAGGTTTGATGTAAATCATACATTGAAAGAGGAACTGGGTAATTATCTGACCTATTTTGTCTACACCGCAATTATAATATGTGATATTTTTCTAATTAGCAAAACGAATAAAGCAAGCACGTGTAGATTCTTAATTTGAAGGTAAACACGTGATGTTAAAGGCAGACCTTCACCTACATTTTGTGCAAAAGTACACTTTTATGTTTAGATCATTTCCCCGCTGACTTAACTACCTACATGTTGTATTTCAATACAGACATAGAATGTTCAAATATTGCTTTTCTGTTAAAGGCTTGAGAGAGGTAACGATAATGTAGGCCTTTGACCTATTACTCTGCTTTCAGGATTGAGAGAGTAATTTTCATGCCTATGAGTGGTTCAGACCAGCTTCTGCTTTAAATTTATATAATCATTAATTATTCACTCTTTCATCTATTCATATTATCCTTTTGATACCCTGCCTTAATCTGTAAATTCTGGCCAAAATTTAATTAGATAAACATTTCCCATAGTAATTGATTGATTATTGTTTTACATGTAAGTCACTCCACGATTATTTCACGTATATGGTGACGGCATCTGCCTGATGCATTGCATACAAATTTAGACCTTTGCAACGAACCCATCCGAAGCAGTAAGGGATCTTTTACGTGCCACGCCTACCGTGACACGGGACCTCGGCTTTTACTGTCTCATCCGAAAGACAGAATACCGTTATGCCCAGGGCGGGAGTCAAACTCAGGACCTCTCGATCACGAGCCGAACACCTTATCCACTAGATCACACCGGCTTATTTCCCATAGTATTGATTGATTGGTTGGTTTTTGTTTTACGTCACACTACGAATATTTCACGTATATGGTGACGGCATCTGCCTGATGCGGGGCATACAAATTTTGACCCTTGCAACGGACTCACCCGAAGCAGTGAGGGATCTTTAACGTGCCATGCATACCACGACACGTGGCCTCGGTTTTTACTGTCTCATCCGAAAGACATGACACCGGCATAACCGGAGCGGGACTCGAACCCCGGCCTCCCGATCAGGAGTCCGACGCGATACCACTAGGCCACGCCGGCTTATATCCCATAGTAAAATTCAGAAGGGCGAAATTTAATAAGAATATGATAGTAATGAACAAAAATTCAAATAAATTAAAATAAAAATTTTTGCTGTAAGTGTATTCATTATAATGATAGAAATTTAGATATGAAAGATATCTATTGGCGTTTCTGAGAAATGTGACTTTTTGAAAATTATTTTTCCTACGCAGTTATCGTTCTTGGCTATGTTTATTTCCCGATACAATTTTAAAAGATTTGTCTCAGTACTTTTGTTATCAAAACTGTAAAAACTAGTATCATTACTTACGAAAAATGAGTCTGATAAAACATTCAAATAAACACGAGTTTTCGAGTGCATGGGTTAACCATCTATATTCAGTTTTAAAATTCCAACGTAGCTGAGGTTTGCGATCGTCGTCATATTGAATTTCTGCATTGGTCATATTTGGCGGTCATTAAAACTAATGACCCGGTCATTATATCATCTTCCGGTCAATATATATCACGTGATGTATTTTTGAGTCATAAATCATTTTAATGGTTTATATTCAACCAATTAGGATCTTAACAGAACTATGTTTAAAACTTATGTAATTGATATTACTCAGAATTTACTTACCACCGAATAAGAGGTTTAAAGTTAATCAGTAACCCGACCCGTTTTTTTTTTTCATTCACCACAGGTAACGGGTAATGGAATTTCTACCACTGCCACCGTGGCGTTCCTGAGAAATGTGACTTTTTGAAAATTATTTTTCCTACGCAGTTATCGTTCTTGGCTATGTTCATTTCCCGGTACAATCTTAAAAGATTTGTCTCAGTACTTTTGTTATCAAAACTGTAAAAACTAGAATCATTACTTACGAAAAATGAGTCTGATAAAACATTCAAATAAACGCGAGTTTTTGAGTGCATGGGTTTGATGGTGCGTACAGAATTTCTATTGTAAATTCAGTGTTGATCTCTTAAAAAGATTTTCACGATAGTTTGACATAAACCTTACATGACCCTCGTTCTGAAGTTTTGTGAGTGTAACACTGTCATTGTGAGTGCTTTTCTCATGCCTGTCGTATCAAAGTGTTTTTGATATTCATTGTGGATGTGATCAGCAAAAACATCAAACGCGTATACCTACCGGGTACCTGATCTTATACCTAACGGGTACCTGGTCTTATACCTACCGGGTACCCGATCTTATACCTACCGTGTACCTGGTCATATCTATCGGGTACCTTTTTTATACCTACCGGGTACCTGATCTTATACCTACCGGGTACCTGGTGTTATCCCTACCGGGTATCTGATCTTATACTTACCGGGTATCTGATCTTATACCTACCGGGTACCTGGTGTTATACCTACCGGGTACCTGATCTTATCCCTACCGGGTATCTGATCTTATACTTACCCGGTATCTGATCTTATACCTACCGGGTACCTGGTCTTATACCTACCGGGTACCTGATTTTATACCTACCGGGTACCTGATCTTATACCTACCTACCGGGTACCTGATCTTATACCTACCTACCGGGTACCTGATCTTATACCTACCGGGTACCTAGTGTTATACCTACCGGGTACCTGATCTTATACCTACCAGGTACCTGATCTTATACCTACCGGATATCTGATTTTATACCTACCGGGTACCTTATCTTTTACCTACCGGGTACCTGGTCTTATACCTACCAGGTACCTGGTGTTATACCTACCGGGTACCTGATCTTACCTACCGGGTACCTGGTCTTATACCTACCTGGTGATCTGGTCTTATACCTTCCGGGTACCTGGCCTTATACCTAGCGTGTACCTAGTCTCATACCTGTCGGTTACCTTTTTTTTATACCTATCGGGTACCTGATCTTATACCTACCGGATACCTGGTGTTATCCCTACCGGATATCTGATCTTATACTTACCGGGTATCTGATGTTATACCTACCGAGTACCTGATCTTATACCTACCGGGTACCTGGTGTTATCCGTACCGGATATCTGATCTTATACTTACCGGGTATCTGATCTTATACCTACCGAGTATCTGGTCTTATACCTACCGGGTACCTGATCTTATACCTACCGGGTACCTGGTCTTATACCTACCGGGTACCTGATCTTATACCTTATGGGTACTTGGTCTTATACCTACCGGGTACCTGATCTTATACCTACTGGGTACCTAGTGTTTTACCTACCGGGTACCTAGTGTTTTACTTACCGGGTACCTGATCTTATACCTACCAGGTACCTGATCTTATACCTAGCGTGTACCTGGTGTTATACCTACCGGGTTCCTGATCTTATACCTACCAGGTACCTGATCTTATACCTACCGGGTACCTTATCTTTTACCTACCGGGTACCTGGTTTACACCTACCGGGTACCTGATCTTATACCTACCGGGTACCCGGTGTTATACCTACCGGGTACCCGGTGTTATACCTACTGGGTACCCGGTGTTATACCTACCGGGTACCTGATCTTATACCTACCGGGTACCTAGTGTTATACCTACCGGGTATCTGATTTTATACCTACCGGGTACCTTATCTTATACCTACCGGGTACCTGGTCTTATACCTACCGGGTACCTGATCTTATACCTACCGGGTACCTGGTCTTATAACTACCTGGTGATCTGGTCTTATACCTTCCGGGTACCTGGTCTTATACCTAGCGTGTACCTGGTCTTACACCTACCGGGTACCTGGTCTTACACCTGTCGGTTACCTGGTCCTATACCTACCGAGTACCTGGTGTTATACCTACCGTGTCTCCGGTCTTATACCTACCAGGCACCTGGCCTTATTCCTTCCGGGTACCTGGTCTTATACCTTTTGTGTACTTGATCTTACATCTTCTGGGTACCTGGTCTAATACCTTCCGGGTTCCTGTACCTATACCTTTCGGGCACCTGGTCCGGCTTCTAGTTTCCAGTGGTTCGAAAATGTTTACTGATGTGCATTGCTGCGCGTGGTCCATGAATGAACACCTTGGTACATTGTAGACGGCCTTGATCAGGTCAGACAACCTGGAGTGCTAAGTATCGGGTCATCAGCCTGCCATATTGACCTCATAGGGAGTAATTAATTGTTTATTTTACCGAAATTTTACATGTATATTAAGAATGTTCAATAAGACATATATGTCATCTGCAGCTCTGAGCAGTCTGAGGAGGAGTTGAATGTTGAAATTAAACTGATTACACAGCGGCAGAAAGCATCACAGAGACGGAAGGCAGCGAAGTGATCTGTGATCTGTTTAGGATTAGGAGTAGGTAAAGAAAACCTGGTTAACCATCTATATTCAGTTTTAAAATTCCAACGTAGCTGAGGTTTGCGATCGTCGTCATATTGAATTTCTGCATTGGTCATATTTGGCGGTCATTAAAACTAATGACCCGGTCATTATATCATCTTCCGGTCAATATATATCACGTGATGTATTTTTGAGTCATAAATCATTTTAATGGTTTATATTCAACCAATTAGAATCTTAACAGAACTATGTTTAAAACTTATGTAATTGATATTACTCAGAATTTACTTACCACTGAATAAGAGGTTTAAAGTTAATCAGTAACCCGACCCGTTTTTTTTTTCATTCACCACAGGTAACGGGTAATGGAATTTCTACCACTGCCACCGTGGTACATCCCCTTGTGTGTCACGTGGCACCTGTTCCTTTAGAGTTTAACATGGACATAATCTCGGCACAGACTAAGTTGACTTCAGTGCACTTGGCGATGGTTGCAGACGACTATTAGTATGAACTTTCTATCGTATATCGCAAAGGCTGCACACAACCTAATTCTTTGTAGACAGTCTTGGCAAATAGTAAGTAAACAGCATGGAATTATGGAGCTGCAATCTCCGTTTCACTGTAACAGACTTCTATTTTTTTATTCACAGAAATCGTAATTTACTCGATTCCTTTATCCTAGAATTATAATCATGTCTGCTGTAAACATACCTCACTGATGCCCATGTTTCTGTCGCTGCTTAAAAACTAAAAATCGTAAGAAAGTTTGTAGAACTTTGGTACATAGACGATCATAGTGAGTGTAACCCGTCAATCAGGAGATGGCTACCTCTCCCGGACACTCGGTCTACAGACAATTATAGTGGGTGTTACCAGCCAATCAGGAGATGGTTACTTCTCCTGGACACTCGGTCTATAGACGATCATAGTGGGTGTAACCCGTCAATCAGGAGATGGCTACCTCTCCCGGACACTCGGTCTATAGACAATTATAGTGGGTGTTGCCAGCCAATCAGGAGATGGTTACTTCTCCCGGACACTCGGTCTATAGACAATCATAGTGGGTGTTACCAGCCAATCAGGAGATGGTTACTTCTCCCGGACACTCGGTCTATAGACAATCATAGTGGGTGTTGCCAGCCAATCAGGAGATGGCTACTTCTCCCGGACACTCGGTCTATAGATAATCATAGTGGGTGTTGCCAGCCAATCAGGAGATGGCTACCTCTCCCGGACACTCGGTCTATAGACAATTATAGTGGGTGTTGCCAGCCAATCAGGAGATGGTTACTTCTCCCGGACACTCGGTCTATAGACAATCATAGTGGGTGTTACCAGCCAATCAGGAGATGGTTACTTCTCCGGGACACTCGGTCTAGCCAATCATAGTGGGTGTGCCAGCCAATCAGGAGATGGCTACTTCTCCCGGACACTCGGTCTATAGACAATTTTAATGGGTGTTACCAGCCAATCAGGATATGGTTACTTCTCCCGGACACTCGGTCTATAGACAATCATAGTGGGTGTTATCAGCCAATCAGGAGATGATTACTTCTCCCGGACACGGTCTCGCTTCTGGTTACCCTGGGTCCATCTTATGTGGTACATTGCTGTTAGAGTCCCATTTACTTAGCACTTTAATGGACTTAGTGCTATTAACTTCCACTGTTTGGTATCAGTGTACGGATGACAGTGTTTTATATAGCATCATAAATAATTCATTATGTGTGCAATACCTGTTCTGCATTTGCATTTTCACTGACTAATTATATTTAATTATATCTAATGACATGATGTCTCCAAAAATAGTTAGAATGGCATATGACAGGCTTAGCTTAAGTCAAGGCTTAAGATTAGCTTATCTGTTAAAAGTCAAGACTTACAACTAGCGTAGCTTAAGTCAAGGCTTACGACTAGTTTAGCTTAAGTCGAGGCTTACACCCTCAAGTGAAACTCGGTCTTGAAAAACCTTCACAAAACATCGGCAACGGAATAAATAAAAGAGGATTTTTTTAACTCTACTAGAAAGTATACTAATTAACAGACAATTTTCAAAATTAGCAGGCAGTTATATGCTATCGATTAACAAACGATTTCATTAAGTGTTTCCTTACGATTCTCTGTGAAACAATACTACCTTCCATTATCTTGTACATTCACAGAGAGGAACGGAGTCCACAGAAAAAGAAACACTAATCAGACATTGAAGTCTCCAAAAGGAAGAGGGAAGTAGAGATAAAAACATGATATATATATATATATATATATATTGTTATCATACAAGCACACACAAAGATAAGAACCCCTTCAGTAACTTCGTTTAATCTCTCTTACAGTTAAGAGAACTGCAAGTTGTGCTCCTCTGCTTTTTCAAACTCATCCATTACATTGATCTTGGAGTGTAAGTTTTCATCAAAGGACTGTTGCATGAATGCAGAAAGTTAGCAACAGTTTGTATAATAGCCCTTATTACCAGTTCTATGGACATTGGTGTAAATTTACGGGAAATGATAATGAAATTTTAGATCCAAGACGTCAAAATGGTTTGACGTCAGATACTAGTTCATTCTGTATAGCCAAAGGACCAGTCGATAGGCTGCTATACCTATTGTGGTATAGTTAGAGTTGATCTAATTTAATTTAATAACAACCCTGCATGTATTCTAATGCCACTGTCACTTCAATTGACCGTCTTAAGTCGGCAAGACACCTACATATATACCGTGTGCCGACTATCACTTCAACTGACCATTTTATGTCGGTACGACACTGGCATTACAATCGAGTATTTTGTGAGGTATTTTTGTGTGCTTATTCTTGAGTTCATGTCCGTGACGACGTTTCTCACACAACTTAGTCAGATTTCTTCTCTACTTATCTATGTACATACTACGGCAATGAGCAGTGTGGGGAACCTGCAGTCACCAATGGATGATACACATCTACTGCTAGTAATGCCAAAGCCAAATGAAAGCGATTGCGTTACATTTCTGAAACGTGTTACATATAACAGCAAAAATATCCGTGAGAAAATACATTGAGAAGATAAAATGTTCAGGCTTCGTTTATACCTGCGCTAGGGCTTCGTCGTCACTGACTACGTGCTGCAGATATGTTTTCCAGAATATCATCCGATTGCTTACCGTTTAGGATTGAGAAAACTTCCCAGTAGATCCTGCACTTTAAAGTACTACTTGTAATAAGCAAAAATCTTTTTCTATACAGTCTTTTTTTAACATTCTAAACTCATTATAACAAAATTTTGACGTCATTCTGACAGAATAAATATAATCAACATGGTCTAAATTTCAGCGGTTTTTTTAGAATTCATTATTATATTGAAAGTCTTAAAATTGTTTCTACGTAATTGAACCAAAAAATATATATGAAAGATTGTGATCGATATCTCTGATTTCTTCTACATAGTGAAGCCGTTTATAATCACACTACTGCCAAGTATACAGTAATTATTTATGAGTAATCTCAGAGAGCATTGGCGACACTGTTAAAGATGGAAGATCCAGGAAAATCTCTCTTTAGTTGATAAAAGTATAAACAAAACTCTCCCCATTTACACATATATTATTTAGTTTCAAGCTTTTTGTTCTTGCATCTACAACGAAAATCGTGGATCAGATGTAGTACCATATACGTCAGCTACACATAAGGTTCAGTCTCTTCTAAGTCATTACATGCCGGCTTGTTGTTTTATGTCACATGAATGTCATAATGGGGTTTTCCATTATACAGAGTTATTTTCCATTTGGCCAGGTATCTGACCCCACACTATTATGACGTACAGAATGACGTACATAATTATAACGTATGGAGACCGATGTAAAATTATGGCAAATGAAGTGACAAAATTGACGCTTTCATAGAGATTGTATGGCGTCACAATGCCTTTGACGTCAGACACCTTCTCTAAAGGGAAATAACTGTTATGAAAAGACCCCATAGTGACGGCATCAGCCTGACGTGTTACACAGAAATGTTAACATATACAATGCTTCCACCCGAAACGTTTTCGTACCGACGTCTGTCGCGACCTCGGATTTTATCTCAGACTGAAGACAATATACCGAGCAGTCGTCGATGTGGTTCGAACCCAATCGGGGCTTTCCGGTTTCTGGACAGACACGCTTACGACTAAGTTATACTAGATTAACTAACACTGTAAAATTATATACTGTTGTTTCAATCGTTTATTTTCTCATGTCTGTATCATATCAAGGAAACACGAATGCTGTATTCATTTAGTTGGGATAGACGTAAGGATACAGTCTCCGCCAGGACCTCGACCGTCTTGGTGCCGCGTTACATGACGTCACACATGTGCTACAACAGTTCACTCCTATAGCATTAGTTCTCTCAGTAATGGCATTACTGCAGTATTTTTCGCATGTGGATGAATTGATCAATTTACAGACTCCTTGTAGACTCTGGGTGTTACCCCAAGGACAATCTGTAAATAAATCGAATTTTCTGTCACGGTCTTTATGATGAAATCTTCATTATATGTTTGTCATTAATCCTTCCTTATTTGGTACAGGGAAAATGCAAAGTCTAAGAAATTCTATTAAAGGGCTTTTTTTTAAAGATTTTTACACCAATTTCAGGTATCAATGTTACCAATGCGTTTAAGTAGTGGTTAGTGAACATACCGTTTTCCACGTGACCTTCATCTATCAAAATTTCAGCACAACGTTTGTCGCAGAGTTTAGCAGTGCGCTCGTCGTAGCAGTGGTATCGTTTGCCGTCTGTGATGAATCGCTTGCAGGCTTTGTCTGTAACGGTGATTTTTATGTATGTATTCTACTGGTACTATATATACAAGTTAAAAGAGAGATAACTCGTATTGCTTCATCGTATTTATAGTGCGTACTAGAAATGTAACGATACGGCTTCTCAAGATATGATACGTTTCGCGATACTTGAACAACGACATGGTACGTATCACGATATTTGAACAACGATATGATACGGTATCGCGATACATGAACAACGATGTGATATGTATTACAATACTTAAACAACGATGTGATACCTATCATATTACTTGAACAACTATGTGATACGTATCGCGATACACTTGTTCAATCATGAAATCAGATTTATAATTCATTGCTTTTGTATAATGAAATATAAAACAAAAAACGGTTTTTGAGGGAAAAATAGTAATAAATAAATATACAAATAACACATAATAATGGCATAACATAGAATAAAAAAATAATCATGATACATATTAAACAACTTAGGCTAGAGATGAGATAGACACAAAACATGAAAGAAATTTTTTAATAATCTATAAATCTAAAAATCTAAAAAAGATTTTTTTGCATAATCTATTCGTTAGTTGTCCCTCGCTTTCGCGAAAGCGTGGGACATTAAATCTCATTCGCCTGTCCGCCTGTCACAAAAACTTTAATCTTGGTCATACGTTTTTAACCGTAGGACGTAGGGTCTTCATATTTGGCATGTGTGTCCCAAATTGCAATACCTTTCCGTTGGTACCAGAATTTTTTTTTATCATGTGACCGTGACCTTTGACCTACTTCAATGTAATTTTTTACCGTAAGACGTATGGCCTTCATATTTCGCACGTGTGTCTGTAGACATGCACAACCACGACAATATGTCACAGATCACTGCACCCTTAAAGATAGAACCCCGAAAGCGGGGGACCATAATTCTCTGAATTTGCTTGTTTTGTTTGCAACATTAAAATATATCATAAAAATTATTACGGATTTTTATTTAGAACGGTATTTCAGTACCGTGGACTAACCGTTTAAGCTTTTTCCTGTATCGTGTATCGTATCATTGTCTGTGTATCACGCCATTGTTCTGTATCGTATGTCGTATCATTGTCTGTGTATCACGCCACTGTCCTGTTTCGTGTATCGTATCTTTGTCTGTGTATCACGCCACTGTTCTGTATCGTGTATCGTATCATTGTCTGTGTATCATGCCATTGTTCTGTATCGTATGTCGTATCATTGTCTGTGTATCACGCCACTGTCCTGTATCGTATATCGTATCATTGTCTGTGTATCACGCCACTGTCCTGTTTCGTGTATCGTATCTTTGTATGTGTATCACACCACTGTCGTGTATCGTGTATCGTATCATTGTCTGTGTATCACGCCACTGTCCTGTATCGTATATCGTATCATTGTCTGTGTATCACGCCACTGTCCTGTATCATATCATTGCCTGTGTATCACGCCACTGTCCTGTATCGTATCATTGTGTATCACGCCACTGTCCTGTATCGTATCATTGTCTGTGTATCATGCCACTGTCCTGTATCGTGTATCGTATCATTGTCTCTGTATCACGCCTCTGTCCTGTATCGTATCATTGTCTCTGGTTCACGCCATTATCCTGTATCAAGTATCGTATCATTGTCTGTGTATCACTGCACTGTCTTGTATCGTGTATCGTATCATTGTCTGTGTATCACGCCACTGTCCTGTATCATGTATCGTATTGTCTTTGAATCACGCCACTGTCATGTATCGTGTATCGTATCATTGTCTATGTATCACGCCACTGCCCTGTATCATTGTCTGTGTATCACGCCACTGTCCTATATCATGTATCGTATCATTGTGTATCACGCCACTCTCCTGTATCGTGTATCGTATCATTGTCTGTGTATCACGCCATTGTCCTGTATCGATTATCGTATCTTTGTCTATGTATCACGCGACTGTCCTGTTTCGTGTATTGTATCATTGTCTGTGTATCACGTCACTGTCCTGTATCGTGTCATTGACTGTGTATCACGCCACTGTCCTGTATCATTGTCTGTGTATCACGCCACTGTCCTATATCGTATCATGTATCGTATTGTCTTTGAATCAGGCCACTGTCATGTATCGTGTATCGTATCATTGGTTAGTCTACGGTACACTGTCCTGTACCGTATCATTGTCTGTGTATCACGCCACTGTCCTGTATCATTGTCTGTGTATCACGCCACTGTCTTGTATCGTGTATCGTATCATTGTCTATGTATCACGCCACTGTCCTGTATCGTGTATCGTATCATTGTCTGTGCATCACGCCACTGTCCTGTATCATGTATCGTATCGTCTGTGTATCACGCCATTGTCATTTATCGTAATTTATCTTATCATTGTCTGTGTATCAGGCCACTGTCCATGTGTGTCGTGTATCGTATCATTGTCTGTGTATCACGCCAGTCCTATACCATTTTTCGTATCATTGTCTATGTATCACGCCACTGTCCTGTATCGTATCATTGTCTGTGTATCACGCCACTGTTCTGTATCGTGTATGGTATCATTGTCTGTATATCACGCCACTGTCCTGTATCGTGTCATTGTCTGTGTATCACGCCACTGTCCTGTATCATTGTCTGTGTATCACGCCACTGTCCTGTATCGTATATCGTATCATTGTCTGTGTATCACGCCACTGTCCTGTATCGTGTATCGTATCATTGTCTGTGTATCACGCCACTGTTCTGTATCGTATCATTGTCTGGGTATCACGCCACTATCCTATAATGTGCATCTTATCATTTTGTATTACGCCACTGTGATGTATCGTGTATCGTATCATTTTGTATCACGCCACTGTCCTGTATCGTGTATGTTATCATTGTCTCTGTAGCATTTTGTAAAAATAATGAAAGGAGTTTACAGAGAAATGGAGACTTCACACTACCGAAGTACAAATTTAGTAATATGTTTAAACTCCTTTTTTCATCGTCCATAAAACTATGGAATAAGTCCGTCTGCTATTAAAGCGTAATTATATACATTGAACCGATTCAGTGGCAGATCCACCAATGTTTTAATAACGAAGTTAAGAATTAAACTTAAAACGTGTGTTAAAACTTTTTGTCATATTCATAAGTGATTCCGAATTTATCATCATCATTACTATTATTATCATCTTCTCCTTATTCGAAACATTGTTTATCCATTAAATAAATAATTTCTGTTCCTACATGTAGAGGGCACATCTTATGCACCATCCCATTTCAATTAATTAAATAAAATAGATTAAAACAAATCAAGATGTTCACTCTGGTTTTTGAAATATTTACGGCTGAAGGTAAACAATGTAGATCTAGAAAGTTGAAAATAAAAAGCCAATTAGCACCCAACAGAAATAGCAGTTGTTGACTTAAACCAAGATGTTTGTTTTAAACATCAGACCAATCATTCCGTGCCTTGGTGAGTCGATGTCTGACTGGATAACATCAGACCAATCATTCCGTGCCTTGCGGAGTCGATGTCTGACTGGATAACAACAAACCAATCATTCCGTGCCTTGCTGAGTCGATGTCTCACTGGAGAAGACTTTCAACATATGATTTTTCATTTTGAATATTTTTGTTTTTGTTTGTTGGTTTTTTTCTCATAAAGTCTTCTTTATCAAAATATAAAGCACACAAACAACTTTGTTTGTGTCTTCTGACTACATAGATTTTAACTTTTTAACTGTATCATACTGCCCTGTGAGGCTTTTATCTTGACTACCACATGAAGTATAACGCTCAACTTTTGAGTACACTTCGTATCGGAAGAAGACATGTATTTTCATTGTGTGCGGGTGCATGGTGGGAAAGGAAGGGGGGGGGGGGGGCAGCTTATTTCGATCTTTCCTAGGTGTATAGGAATGATCACACTGTCATGTTTTCCATACAGAATTACATGTATACTTAAAACTTGTCGTTAAACCTCTTATTAATCATGTGAAATTATTATTCACTTACATTTATTCTTAAACAAAATTTTATTATCGTTTGTTTTCTACAGACCATATTACAAACGTTCATACGAAATTTATAAGGATTTTTGGTAAATTTACCTAGATAGAATATGACTTTAAACTTTGGAGTATAAAAGTATATGTCTCTGTCCACATGGGCCAGTTGTTCGAAGATTTAACCACTGGTTAAAGTTTGAGAGACAATTTAATTCATAAGATTCCCATATAATTATCTAAATTACATTACAATGCTGGTTACATATGTAACAAACCAGTACACAGACTGTGACTTTAAAAAGTCCTCTCATTTCAAAGATATATTGTAGTCAGTTGAAATCTAACCATCGGTTAGCTTAACCATTGGTTAAAGTTTCGAACAACTGGCCCCAGTATGCAGAATAGGAGATGGTTTGTTGTATTTTGGGATGAAAATTTCATCATGAATTGATTAATATCCATTTCAGCTTTCCCGCTATTTCTGTGCAGAATCAACAGAAGAGATTAAAGTTACAAAAAATCGTTTAAAAAATTCGTAAGAACCTTTGAAAAATGACCTGCTGTATCTCGCGTGAGTAAGGGAAATGTGAACATTAACATTCATTATACTTACATAGATCCTGTGGGCTCATTGCAGTAAGAACATTCATTAACATGAAACTAACAAACGATATTAGGAAAGTCTTCATTTTATAAACCGTCGACAACTCTGTGGGTTTTTCTTTTCAAAATTACGTAAGATGGAGTACGTCATAATGACGTCACCTTCAATACAGCAAGATTTCCCGGGAAAATATCGATTTGAACACAATAATTATGTTCCCCATACCCTATGGTATCCATTTTGAGATCATGATAAAACGTATTTTGACCAACACTATCCTCTCTTGACATGGCTGCTCGTCCTCTCACATCACTTCTAAGCATGGTATCTCAATTTTGTATTCCCAACTGCACTTCTCAAGACATTTTTCCATATCACTCTGCATGAAAGACGGTCGTCGGAATAAGAATGATAACAATAGGTTATATGAGCTTTTGGTTCAGGTAAGCTAAACATGACATTTACTGTTCCACTCATCTGATTATTGTCTAGAATACCAGGCACATAGCAATCCTGAACCAGGGGGCAGCACTCGTTTGTCTTACCAGATATTCATCTTTCGAGAAGTTTGAAACATACCGAGCTCGAATTTCTACAAAACACATGCATGACGGGTATACAGAAAAGCCTTTCTAAAACTCCGATACTAAATAAAGATTATCTAATTTAGTACGTGGTGTTTGTAAAGAAGCCGACTTCAAATACACAAGGATCGGATATTAGTTTGCTTCAAAACTGTTGGATTTGTCTTTTTATAACTTTTGATATAAATTTATCAAAAGTGATCACATGACTACCAGTAGTCATGTGATCACTTTTAATAAATATGAAAAGTTATAAAACGACAGATTTATAGTATGAAGAACGAAGTCATAATTTTTTGTATCTAGTCAGATATAAGGCGTAAATTGCAAGAAATAGTACTCGTCCTGGACCTGACAAAGACAAAGTTTAGTGAACAATGCGTTTTCTTTGACAAGCGGGATTCGCTATAGTGTTATACAGAAATTTGCCTCTGATTGCTGCATATATATATATATATATATATGCATTTTGTCATATATATTTTTTAATCTATTCATATTCATTTGTGCGTTTATAAAATTCAACAATTTTAGAAATTAATGTCAAAAGTGAGTTTTATTCTGGAACTTTTTGTTTTGGACACAAGAAAAAAGCCACGAAAAGCATTATAACATGACGTCATAGGAAAACATTCTGTTAATGGTGGTATACCAAAATTCTTTTAGCTTATCAATAGACCCTTTCACTATTACTGCGGGACTAACGCTTGGGTTGACAAATGATAACGTATCTCCGTAAAATTTTTTACTTCATAATTAAAAATTGAGTGTCTTCTGCGTCATTTTCTGGAAAATTTATGATTTTGCCAACCAAAACGTCAGTCCTGCAGCAATAGTGAAAGAGTGTCTATTGCACGGCTACTTGCTTAATTAAATGATTAGATCTAAAGAATAAGAATAAAAACTTAAAGGAGAGAGAGAGAGAGAACAAATACAAAGTTACGAAAACCTCGAGCTAACAGGCTCATAACAGTCCTGTAATATGAACATAGCCAGATCCAACATTCCCTTTTTCTCTTTTGTTCCTGTTCACTATTTACTGTTTTCCAAAAACCCCGAGTTGAATTCAACAGTCGGACCTCCTCGGATACATTAACGACACAAGAGGTGTCCCAAATGTTTTAATGCATCACATTATCAAAACTGAAACGCATCTTCCATAGCACATTTATCATTGGTCACTTGGTCATCTATAGATACATTTCTGAGCGAGTAGCTTCCCGTCAATCCAATCTTTCGCATTTTGAGTAGTTTTCGTGCCAGCAGTATGCTGATTATTGCAAATACTACCAATAAAGCCGCCAAGATGCACGTGATCAGAATGTAATGTATGGTATTCTTCTGTGTATCCTCGGTACATTTCGGACGGGGGAAAGTCTCTTCAGGAGGGGACGTATCATTGGTGGTATCTGAAAAAAATGATAAAACTGATTATTTTTTCAGGCCAGTTTGATCATTTCTGGTGTAAGATAACGATATCTGTCTGATGAATTACATTATAATTTTGACCTATGCAGTGGATCCCTCTGGATTAGTGAGGGTTCGTTTATGTGCCAAAATCTTATGCTACAATTTTTATTATCTACTTGGAAGGAGAGAAAACAGTGGAGAATCTATAATCTATTTTTCATTGGTCTGATTTTTATTTTTATGCCCCAGGTCGGATGCATATTGTTTTTGTCTTGTCCTTTTGCCTGTTTGTTTGTTTGTTTGTTTGTTTGTCTGTTGTCAACTTTAACCTTGGCTCTAACTTTTGAACCATGAAGGATAGAGACTTCATATTTGACATGCTTACTTAACTAATGAAGCCCTTTCAAATGACACCAAGGTTGATGACCTTTTGTCCTTGACAATGACCTTCACGTTAAAAATAAGTTTTTAGACTTTGGTGCCGCCGAGGGCATTTGTGTTTCACAAACACAGCTTGTTTTACTTACTTTTTAGTATAGTGTGATACCCACTTAAGTATAGTGTGATACCTACTTTTTAGTATAGTGTAATATTTTTTCATCGAATGGTCAATCCTTAAGTCTGCACTCTCTCCGGAAAGCGAGACAACCGATTCTTCTCTCGCGGGAACGTCGAATGCTGGGACCCATAACGTGAAAGAATGCTGATCTCTGGAAGTATCCAATAACATATTCTTCTTTAGCGAGTTTTCTGAGGACGAATCGGACAAAAGAGTTCCTAAGTCTCCGGTCAGACTGTTGTCTAATCCCGTAGCCTGCGTAACGTTTGCGGCCTGGTCCATGCAGAGGTGCTGGAATGAGGATATATATATATATATATATATATATATATATATATATATATATATATATATATATATATATATATATATATATATATATATATATATATATATATATATATATATATATATATATATATATGTATGTATGTATGTATGTATGTATGTATGTATGTATGTATGTATGTATTAACATCTCTAATATTCTGTTTCATGATGTGTGTTGTATTTATATTAAATGCACAACATGACAAATCTTGTTTGGTGCGTTCAGTAGTTAGCAACCTCTTGAAACATAGTGGCACAATCCGGGAAACGAACCCACATTCAAACCAAAAGTTTTTCCACTATAAGAAAACTAAATAAATATACTTACTTCTAGTAGAACGGGATAGGGCATCACTTTCACAATACACTTGACGGAGATTTGCTCTAATTCAACTGGAAGAACTGGGAAGCGAAATGGCGGTGATGCGAAACTACCATCAGTCACGTTCCGAAAAAAGTATGCCTCGTCTCTCAAAAACACACCAGTGCCGCATCTACAGGTAAACAAGTTATATATTTTATTGAAATATGAATGAGTTTCATATGGATTAAGAACAGGCATATAGATCTGATACGAAGTTCTGTGAATAGATCTACTATCTGCCAGTAGATCTGATACGAAGTTCTGTCAGTAGATGTAATAAGAAGTTTTGTTTATAGATCTGATACGAAGTTCTGTCAATAGATCTACTACGAAGTTTTGTGAATAGATCTGATACGAAGTTCTGCCGGTAGATCTGATACGAAGCTCTGCCAGTAGATCTGATACGAAGGTCTGTCAAAACATCTAATACGAGTTCTGCCGGAAGATCTGATCCGAAGTTCTGCTAGTAGATCAGGTGCGAAATTCTTTCAGTAGATACGGTACCAATTTCTGCCAGTAAATGTAGCACTAAGAGCTGCCGGTAGATCTTGTGAGAAGTTCTGTCAGTAATCCAGGTACCAATTTCTGCCAGTAAATGTAGCACTAAGTTCTGCCAGTAGATCTTGTGAGAAGTTCTGCCAGTAATCCAGGTACCAATTTCTGCCAGTAGATCCGGTCCGCAGTTCTACCAATAAAGTTCTGTTTGTAATCCTTGTATAAAATTCTGCCAATAAATCTGGTACGGAGTTCTGCTAGTAAAGCTATTACATTTTGCCGGTAAATTTGACAAGAAGTTCTGAGAGTAGACACCTGGTGGGAGGTAGATCTGGTACGAGTTTTGCCAGTAGACCTAGTGGGAAGTTTTGAAGCCGCAAGACGTGGCCCTATTTTTATCAGGGCCACAATTCCTTACGTTGCGTAAACTTGCAGTTTTTATAAACGGAATGGCCGACACGATTGTACGCATTTCGGCATCAAATGGAGCAAATATCAAGCATACTTAAACATTATGCAAAGGATCGGCAATAAAAACTTACTCCCGACCTGTCGTTGGATTGCTCTGCACACATTTTCCCCAACCAGTGTCAAATAAGCCGGTTTGTTTATATATAGTCTTAGTCATCCACACGTTTGATTCTGCCAACGAGATGCCAATCTCCAAAGCAGAGTTGTCGTTCTTTTACAATCCACACACACCTCTGCCAACGTCTCAGGTTTTACAAGATTCTTGTAAAATCAGATTTTGCCTCGAAACGGTATGACTTTGTCTTCGGTGGCTTTATTAGTTAAATTTAAAGCATTTACCATGTTACATTGATTTTTAATCGGGCTTTTACATGAAATCAGCCCTGAATTTATACCGCACTATATTTTCTCAGCGTACAAATCAGCAAACTAATATAATACAGTTTGTCAATAACACTATCATTTGCACTTAAAGCGTCTTGTAATTTTTGAATGAATCCCTCATTGTCAAATTTTCGCCCAGATAACTTAAAGTTGTATACCCTACAATTCGGTATAATTTCAAAAATTAGCGCATGTAAAACAAAAACTGTATTTTTCTTGTACGGCTGAAGTTATTAACTTTGCGTTAATTACACTTTTTGTTGCTTCAAACCCTCGGAGATATCAAAATAAAAAGAAAATACTTCGTAAATAAAGTGGGTATTCCATAAATACAACCATAACCCGACTTCGCGCTTGCACAGTTTAATCAAAATAAATACGATGAAGGGAGACTCAACAAGAGGCCCAAGTGGGCCTATATCGCTCACCTGAGCACAAAGTGCATATTTAGAAGCAAGCAAGAAATTCTGTGCAGGGGTTCTGGAGAGGAAGATGAAAATGTGTCAATCAAACAGAGCCAATGGCGGCCATCTTGGATTACGGATCGGCATGAAAAACCTATACTTGGTAGAGGAACTTGAGTACTTACTTTCTATGCAGTTTGGTGAAATTTTGTGCGGTGGTTCTGGAGAAGAAGTTGAAAATGTGTCAACCAATCAGAGTCAATGGTGGCCATCTTGGATCACGGATCGGCATAAAAAACACCAAACTTGGTTGTGGACCTTGAGTACTTACTTTGTATGCAGTTTGATGAATTTCTGTGCAGTGGTTCTGGAGAAGAAGTCGAAAATGTGTCAACCAATCAGAGTCAATGGTGGCCATCTTGGATCACGGATCGGCATAAAAAAACTACAATATGGTAGAGGATGTTGAGTACTTACTTTCCATGAAGTTTGATGAAATTCTATGCAGCTGTTCTGGAGAAGAAGTCGAAAATGTGTCAACCAATCAGAGTCAATGGCGGTTATCTTGGATCACGGATCGGCATAAAAAACACAAACTTGGTAGAGGACCTTGAGTACTTACTTTCTATGAGGTTTGATGAAATTCTGTGCAGCCGATCTGGAGAAGAAGTTGAAAATGTTTCAACCAATCAGAGCCAATGGCGGCCATCTTGGATCACGGACTGGCATAAACAAGAGCTAAATCATAATACGCATTACCACATCCTCATCGATTAGACGTAAAATGAATATCAACGAAATGCCTATTTATATACCAAAATGTATAACTACTCCATAGAAATTGAAATCTTACACATTTACGGCGTCAATGACAATGTTTTAAATTAACAGCATGCAACTCACTAGTCATACGGGAGAGATCGCATCAAAACTTTTCGTCCGTAAATTTTCGTATAACTGAAAAATTTCGCTCTACTATGACTTAATAAAATATATCAAGTATATGGTAAATATCAATAAAATGAAGTTCTTGATCCCTTCTTCATCCAGAGAGGAGGAAGTCGGAAAAACACCCTCAGATAAGAAATAAATGCTAAATTTTATTTATGCAAAGTATGTCGAAAAAACGTCAAAACTTTTATTTCGAAATGCAACCAAAAATAACAGCACTTCTTCACACATCCCTCTAGATCATTTCTATGCATTTGCTTTGTTTCTGTATGCACCCGGTTAGCAGTTTGTCAAAGGAGGACACTCTCTGTGACCTATTTTGCCCATGGTGGCCCCACCTCCCGATGGATCTGGATGAAAAATAACAACACTTGTAGGGGACCATTAGTACTTCATGCATACCAAGTTTCATCAAATTCTGTTCAGTAATTCTGGAGAAGAAGTTGTAAATGTGAAAAGTTAACGACGGACAGACAACGGACAACGATTGATTACAATAGCCCACTTGAGCCTTCAGCTCAGGTGAGCTAAAAATACCTCTTTTCTGTATTGAAATAACAAAGTAAAAAAAAAAAACTTGAAAAAAGGTCAAAAATTTGATCTCAGAATGGAACCAAAAACAACAGCACTTCTTCGCCCATGCCTCTAGATCATTCCTATGCATTCAGTTTATCTCTGTATGCCTCCAGTCTGAAAAAGAAGTTTGTCAAAGGAGGGTACCCTCTGTGACCTACTTTTGCCTGTAGTGGCGCCATCTCCTGACTGATCCGCACAAAAAACAAAACCTTTGAAAAGGACTATGAGTACTTGCATCCTACCCAGTTTTATCACAATCCTTTAAGTTGTTCTGTAGATCAAGTTGAAGATATGAAAAATTGTCCCCCCCCCCTTTTCTTGGAAGTCTTAAAAAAATCATAAAAAATTCAAAAATCGAGATATTGAAAAAATTCCTTCGCACCAGCATTCCTTACCATAGAAATGATTAAATGAAACCAAATGAATGCATCAATGTTTACTAAAAGAAAATAATAACTCTTTAATGCATTAAAATAACAAAGTCCAAAATAAAAATGAAAAAACATCAAAAATTTGATTTCGGAATGGAATCAAAAATATCAACACTTCTTCCCATATGCCTCTAAATCATTCCTATGCAGTCGGTTTGTCGCTGTATGCACCCGATCTGAATAAGAAGTTTGTCAAAGGAGGGTACCCTCTGTGACCTACTTTTGTCTGTGGTGGTGCCACCTGTTCATGGATCCTGACAAAGATGACCACATTTGTCGGGGACCTTGAGTATTTGATGCATGCCAAGTTTCATTGAATTCCAGCAAGTGGTTCCGAAGAAAAAGTTCAAACTGTGAAATGTTTATACCAATTATCCCAACCCCCTTTTTCTGGAAAGTCTTAAAAAATTCATAAAAAATCCAAAATATAAAATATTGAAAAATTTTCTTCGCAGTAGTATTTCTTACCATCAAAATGATCAAATTAAACCAAATTAATGCATCAATGTTTACTAAAAGAAAAAAATACCTCTTTTCTGCATTAAAACTACCAAGTCAAAAAAACGTCAAAAATTTGATTTCGGAACGGAACCAAAAATAACAACACTTCTTCACACATCCCTCTAGATCATTCCTATGCATTCGGTTTGTCTCTGTATGCCCCCGGTCTGAAGAAGAAGTTTGTCAAAGGAGGGTACCCTCTTTGACCTACTTTTGCCTGCAGTGGCGCCACCTGTTGATGAATCCGGACGAAAAACAACAACACTTGTAGGGGACCATGAGTACTACATGCTTATCAAGTTTCATCAAATTCTGTTCAGTGGTTCTGGAGAAGAAGTCGAAAATGTGAAAAGTTAACGACGGACGACGGACGACAGACGACGGACGGTGATTGATCACAATAGCTCACTTGAGCCTTCGGCTCAGGTGAGCTAAAAAGAAAACGATTTCAGTAAATACTAAGTTTAGCAGACTTGTATGCAGATTTTCAAAGTTACTCGTCAAGTTTATTTACCTCGCCCTCCATCAGTGTCCATGATGCGGCGGCTTCCGTATTAGATCACGTGATAAGTTGGTTGTAAACATTCTGCTTACAAACATCGTGTTTTAGACCGCCATAGCTCACTTAATATGACGAATTTGATCCCAACAAGGGTCCCTTTTTAATATGTTTTAGGCTTATATATATAATTAAAACAATTTAGAATATTGATTGATTGATTATTGTTTTACGTCACTCCACGATTATTTCACGTATATGGTGACGGCATCTGCCTGATGCACTGCATACAAATTTAGACCTTTGCGACAGACCCACCCGAAGCAGTGAGGGATCTTTTACGTGCCACGCCTACCGTGACACGGGACCTGGGTTTTTACTGTCTGATCCGAAAGACAGAACACCGGTGTGCCCCGGACGGGAGTCGAACCCGCGACCTCTCGATCACGAGCCGAGCACCTTATCCACTAGACCAATATGCACCGTACCAGCAAAAATAGGGTATACAGCTTTAAATACGATGACATTTTTCCCAAAACACGCAAAGCAGTCTATATTTTCTGCCTTCTGATAGGGACTATTTCAGTACTTGGCAGAGATTAAAGGGAGTGCAAGAACCATAACTCTGCTTTGGAGATTGACGAGATGCATTTACGCAAATGTATGAATGATACAGATTGCATATCAACAAACCGGGAAATTTGACGCAGGTCGAGGTGTAAAGATGATGGATAAATCCAAACCACAAGTCCAAAAATCATGAAACCAGAGGACACACAAAATCAGTGAAAATAAAAAGCAAATGGAAAATAACAAAATATGTCTACTTGAAAAGCATATGTGAACCCCTGCGATGGAGTGAGATCAGGTGCCCGGGGAGAGTGAGCATCTCCTGCTTGCTAGCAACACCCGTCACATATACCCAATAGAAAGAGTCAAATCTTGTAAATTCCATATGTATTTATATATGGAGAAGTTGAAGTAGATTACCTTTTAGTATAGAAGGTGTCAAATCCGTGTAAAATGATCGGAATCGGTCTCAGTCCAGAGGTAATATGTGTGTAGAGCCTTCGGACCACAGATTGGGAGTAAGGTTTTATTGCCGATCGTTTGTTAAATGTTTATATATGTTTGACATTTGCTCCATTTGATGCAGAAATGCGTAGAATCATGCCGGTCATTCCATTTATCAAAGTATTATTCTAGTAAATCTGGTACTACATTCTGCCAAAAGACCTTGTACAAAGTTCTGCAAGTTAATCTGCTAGTAAATCGGGCTAGAAATTCGGTCAGTCGACCAGGTACAAAGTCCTCCTGTATTGCTGTTGAGGATCAATTATCTTCTCTGGACACTGTCATTTAATTCATCTCTGAATAGTGAAATAATCACGTGACCTTGGATGACAAACAAACGAAAAAAAGAAGCTTTTTTTTTCTTTCGGGACCTGCTGTAATATCTTCTATATACATACCCTTCACTGATTACTTTAAGCGATATGGTTTTTATTTCTCCCGTGTTGACTATGATGCATTCTTCCACGTACATTCTTTCCATCTCATCTGCAATACATAGTGAAATTTCGCATCGACAACAGCAACTTAGAAGTAACAAAATGTGTACATTATAGCAACATATCAACATAATAAGGGCCTAAGGTTCTGATGCATCAATCAAAACATTATGTGGTGTTCTTCTTATTATTATTATTTATTTCAAATTCGGGAAAATGCTTCTTCCATAATAGAATATACAACTGAAGAGTTTAAGACTTTATTTAAACAAAATAAATACTTCTTTAGATTTCAGATTACTTGTGTTAATCAACAGAAACTTCCCTCCTACCTATTACAGAAAGATAACAGGATATTAAGCCTTTTACATACCCTCTGTCCATGTGGAATTCTGGACCTCAATTTTAGCCTCGGTGCTGTCTGTAATGGTCTTTAGACCTTGGTTTCCTTTATCTTGGATTCTTACCACAAAGACATTTCTTACGATCTTCCTGAGACAAAAAAAAAAAAAATCAACAACCAATAAATAAACCAACTAGCAATAAAACAAGTTATCCATAATGAAAAACAAACAAGCAAACAAGAAATAAACAAAACGAACGAAAATATTCGAAAATAATTCAATAATCATTATTATCTTCGCATAGGATTTATAGATTGCAATAGAAGAGAAAAGAGAAGACATCTGACAAAGTTGTATGGCACAAATAACCAAGGACCTGCACACACACACACACACACACACACACACACACACACACACACACACACACACACAAAATGATAATAGTATAATATACACGAACCGACAATACAAAATATTCGATTGTGCTGCGGTTACAAAACTGACTTCGGACGGTCCATTGAAGTAACAAACTTCATTCAATTGGTGTGGTTGACCGGTTTATGGGCGCCCACCTTCCCACTTACCGCAAACGCAGCACAATCAAAGGACACGAATTTAAAAATTTATAAATAATCCTCCGTATAGAGAACACGGATAAACAGGTTTCTCAAGGAGATAGGTCATAAAAATTTTTTTACACACGAAAAATTTATAGAATAATATGTTGCTATCAAAAATATGTAAGAAGACATATGTAAGAAGTACATTTGTACTACAGTGGTTTGTTACTAAGTTAGAATGAACACAGTTACTTATAAATAAATCTGTATACTTCGAGATGACTCCTAATGGAGAAATTGTAGAGTAGAATTTAATTTAGTATTTTTAGGTATGGAAATTCTTTGCGGGGGGGGGGGGGGGTTGTTGTGCACAAAGTCAACAAATTTCTTTATGAGTACCTGTGAAAAAGAAGGAAAATCACGAGCTGTTACCAGGCAACTATAATATCATCGACGAACTAGCGTTTATACATAATATCTGAGTCGGCTTTGGGTCCTCAATATTTTGTGAGAAATTGCCTGTCGATAATTTTCATATATATGTGCACATTCTTGGATGATAAAGATAGGATTATTGCACCCAAAGGTCCGGTCTTCAAACTGACATCAGCATTGATTCCAAAATACGTATCTTTACATCCTTTGATGCTATTCGATTGATTACTCCAGATAGGTCCATTACAGTCACATGATGACTAGAGATCTCGCACTCAAGGTGGTCTCACCATATCACATGACATCATTAGGAGTGATTTACTGTTTTATCATACCGACAATAAAGCCGACATTATTTAAATCATATTGGCCGGTCATTATATAAACAGGTGCCAATAGGTTATTTCCGAGTTTCTTTTCTTTTCTTATAAAATCTTAAATTTTAGTGGAATTGGCACCTGATTTAGACAATATTCTTTACGATTAGTTAAAGCAAAACTAAAAAGCATTACAAGTAAACAAGCCAAAGGGAAAACATTGATACCTACTCAAGACTTGATTGATTGATTGATTGATTATTGTTTTACGTCACTCCACGAATATTTCACGTATATGGTGACGGCATCTGCCTGATGCATACAAATTTAGACCTTTGCAACAGACCCACTCGAAGCCGCGAGGGATCTTTAACGTGCCACGCCAACCGTGACACGGGACCTCGGTTTTTACTGTCTCATCCGAAAGACAGAACACTGGTGCGCTCAGGGCGGGAGTCAAACCCAGGACCTCTCAATCACAAGCCGAGCACCTTATCCACTATGCCACACCGGCTTTACTCAAGACTTGAAAAACTTTGCACTTTGATTTGACATAATTGAAATTTTATTATTGAGACGTCAATATTTGTACGTAGTCATGTTTTTATGGTAATATCTAAAAATTTCAAAGTGTAATCGAAAACTGGGAATTCGTAATTCGTCTATTGTCCATGTTAGCAGTTGTCACGTGGTACATATTTGAGTCAACAGTCAAATATGATGGTTAGCTGGATCATTGATTGATTGATTTTTACGTCACTTCACGATTATTTCACGTAAGATGGTGACGGCATCTGCCTGATGCATTATATAAAAATGTGTATACCTTTGCGAAAAGACACACCCGAGACAGGGAGGGATCTTTTAGTGTCACGTCTACTGTGACACGGGGGCTCAATTTTTGGTTTTTAGTGTCTCATCCAAAAAACAAGAGACCGATGTACCCACGGCGGGAGTCGAACCCGGGACCTTTCAGTCACGAGCCGAGCACCTCATCCAATGAGTCCCACCGTCTCTGGTTAGCTATCAAGCAATCGGATTACAAGAATCATTTTGGAGGTATAAAAAGAGGATATGATGGAACTTAGATAACTTCTAGATACCTTAAACTCGGTGGTTTGGTGTATTGCATTACCCGACCCCTAAAAATAGATAACTTCTATATACCTTAAACTCGGTGGTTTGGTGCATTGCATTACCCTACCCCTAAAAATAGATAACTTCTATATACCTTAAACTCGGTGGTTTGGTGTATTGCATTACCCGAATCGTTCCATTTGATACAGTCAATTGTGCAATGGGATTGTGTTTTTATTAAAATAAACGAATTTAGATTAAATATTGCTAGAATTTCTCCTTTTGTATCCCGAATTTGAGGAAATATACACTGTATGTAGATACCCATGTCAAAATTCATTCGACAGGATTGCCAGCGTCGTGTAAGGGTGAAATTGGATCTCTCAGAACAGAGCAGAACAAAGGTGTTCCTTGAATAGATCGCAATAGGATCCAGGTAACGGAAAGCACCATTATAACTCATGGGACATTGCTATATTACATGTTCTTACTGGGATGTTTGCGGGTCATTCGAAATTTTCGTTCCATCAAGTCTATTTTCATTTACTGTCATCTGTGCTTTTGGATTGGTCATCATTCTGTTGTCATAGTGACACTGTATGTTGTAAACTTTGTCCTCCGCTGTGACAAGGAATGGAAGGAGTTGTACACGGACGCTGAAGGAATAACTGCGGGAGACGTTGTCCCACTGAAACACACACAGTATCTTCATTACAAGTTGGAGATTTCCTGCCATAAATATACTCCGCATCACTGGCATTTTCGTACAAGTGTATCTTGGCCTGGGTAATCGAGTATAAAATCAAAGTATAAATAAGAGGCCCAAATGAGCCTGAATCGCTGACATGGGTAGTTACCTTGTTCACAAACAACTGACTGTTTGACAAAATATGCAGGTACATATATCTTCTTGCTTGTTTTGTTTTGTTTGTTTGTTTTACAATTATCAAATAGCTGTAAACTTGCCTCTCTGCATTGAATAATTAAGACAATGACACAAAATGTGTGAAAATGACTGGGTCGGTCATTGTTTTTCTTATATGATTATTAAATGCTACAAAAACTTACAAACTTGTTTTGGTGTAATGTGAAAAACAAATGTCTCCAGCAGGGTTTGAACCGCTATTTTCAGTATGCAAGAACTGCTCTATATATAAATAGCATACATAGAAAAAAATCATCGAAAATCCAGAAAACTAAAATGATGGAATGGAATGAAATGAAAAGAATTACAGTTCTGGAGACAGCCTAATAGATCATTCTAGTGCATTTGGTTTGATGATGATCTATGAAGCCGATCTGAAGAAAAAGTTTGTCAAAGGAGGGTTAATATCCTTTAGGGCATATGTTGCCCTGCTCAGAATTTACCCTTTGACGGATCTTGCGGAAAAACTGCATCATCTGTAGGGGATTTTGAGTACTTCATACCTACTTAGTTGCATCGAAATCCCTTCCGTGGTTCTGAAAAAGAAGCTGAAAATGTGAAAAATTGACGGGCGATGGAAGATGCACTATGGCAATTGCTTACTGGACCCTTCGACTCAGGTGAGCTGAAAACTTTTTGAAAAACATAACTATGTAAAAAAAATAAAAAGTCGAGAATTATATGAGATCGAAGATTGCCATGTAACAGAAATGTCAGTTTAGATTGACCGCGTCTTAGTAACGCTATGCTATTTACACAGTTGGTGCAGGAATTCCTTTGAGTCTGCGAATAACTTTGCTGTTCGTGTACATCACAGAGCTATGTTGAAAAAATACTGGCATGATCAAATAATGATGACTTTATAAAAATGTGTCAAGTTTGCTATGTCAACGTTTACTGATTCTCAGCAGCAGTTAAATCGCAGCTCTCAGCAGGGATGTAAAATCTCATACGTTGAACTCTCTTTGACCCCACACTACTGAAACTTGGATTACTACTGTGTTACTTCGTTATCCTCTGAATAATGTGACGTCTTCGTATTTTCTTTAATCGTAAGATTTATTTTATTTTAAGTTGTGAGCTTCTTCCTGTAGTAGGATCCGACACTGACAACAAATTTTATAGAGTATACAATAACAATACATATTGCATAGTGACACACCCGGGAGTACAATGGACCTTGGATCTCCGAAGAAATACCTGTAGACAAACACTCCCAGGTGTTTCACTGTTTCTATTTGTGCTTTATATGTTTATCTCTTTTTCAGTGATTGTATTCTTTCAGAGGATCCGCCTGCGTTTACGTCGGGTAAATTCCTTTGCTTTCCGCGGCCGTGTTGTCATGCATACGATTAGCTAATAATTGGCTATTAAAGCTTTATTTTTTGTGGAGTTCAGGTAGCTCAGTCGGTTAGACGGTCGGATGCATGACAGCTAGGTGATTCGGTACCATAGGTCGTGGGTTCGAGTCCCCGTCGGGGAACGAATATAAGTGAAATATAAGGTGCCTTGTTAGCTGTAGTGTCTTTGTGCTTTATATATTTGTCTAATTTATTTGAAGCCGGCGTGGCCTAGCGGTATCGCGCTGGCCTCCTGATCGGGAGGCCGGGGTTCGAGTCCAGCTGTGGTCATGCCGGTGTCCTGTATTTCGGATGAGAGAGTAAAAACCGAGGCCCCGTGTCGTGGTATGCATGGCACGTTAAAAATCCCTCACTGCTTCGGGTGGGTTCGTTGCAAAGGTCAAAATTTGTATGTCCCGCATCAGGCAGATGCCGTCACCATATACGTGAAATATTCGTGGTGTGACGTTAAACAAAAATCAATCAATCAATCTAATTTGTCTTTATTTCTCAAGGTAATTCTTCGGAGATCCAAGGTCCATTGAACACCCGGGTATTTCACTGTTTCTTTTTGTGCTTTATAAATATAATGAAGGAATTTTTATTTTGAAAACCGAATTCTGAGTTTTGTTTGTTTGTTTGTTTTTGTGTTTTTTTTTTTTTCTTTTTTCTTTTGTTTTTTTTTTTTTTTTTTTGATGATGATGTTGAAGATACATATTTCTGCTTGCGATTTTGACTTTTATTAGGGTTTATGAGAGACGGAATTATACAGCCTCGACATCTTTTTTTTCTTAATAGTACAATCAGACGTTACCGTACCTTTACACCACAGTTGGGGCGCTGATTGACCTTCTCCAGACGGTGCGTGATTTCGTCAACCCTCGTGGCTACACAGTCTACCTCATCCTCGACAGAGTAAACTCGAGAAGCTTCTCCGATGTAGGTCACATTGACAGGATCTCTCTCTGACCTGCCACATTCACCCCTGACTGTGAAATACAGATGTATTTATAGATTTTAACTAAAAGAGTAGCTATACCGTGATATCAATGATTTCCCAATCACGTTCGTGTCGGAGCGAGAGATTCCTGAAAGTGATCTGCAATGTCTGTTCTGTTCATTGTTATACGTCACACCATGAGTGTAAACACTATAAAATTTCAACAACTTTCCGTTCAAATAACCTAGAAGTATTGTCAAAACTATGTAAATATTTACATATCCTCATGAAGCATTTCTCTTAAACAATCAATCAATTTTATAAATTTGTGTACTTACCTATACATATATAATATATATTTATACATTCTTTAAAACAATGAATATATTACTATTAGATGTATATACTTTTTAATATTGATATGACAACTTACATTTAGAATATTTGTTTTATGTCAACATATACATTTGTAAAATTATATTCTTTAACATCCTGTTAAGCATGATATTACATCATGTGACCTCGAGTGTAAATAAAGTTCTGTTCTGTTCTGCATTAGAGCTTTTTATTTTATACCATGGTTTATGACCTGGTGACCTTAACCCTGGACTTTTACTTACCTTTCAAAACGTTGCCTTTGGCTTTTTCTATGGACGGAAAGAGATAGTGCAGGAACGGAGCTTTCATATGATACCTTGATTTCTAACCTTGCGATCTTGAGCTTGGACTTCGGATTACCTTTCTAAACCGTTAACCTTGACTATTTCTTTTTAACCGTAAGCGCTAGGGCTTTTAAATTTACATATAGATTCCTCAAGATCAGAGCTTTCATTTGTTACCATGGATTTTGACTTAGTCACCGTGACATTTGAATTTGGCCTACTTTTTAAAAACTCTCATCTGGGTAATGACCTTGAAATCAGACCAACGTTTTATTTTGTTACGATATTTTATTCTCGTTATGCCTTAATATTGCATCTGGAATCCCTGAATATAGGACCCCTTTCAAATTTATTTTTGGTAAAGTTTTGGTTTGGTTGATTGGTGTTTTGCGTCGCTTTCAACAATTTTTCAGTTATATCGCGACATGGAAGGGTGAAGTTTTGGAATGGTTGCAAAAAGTTTTTAATGTCATCCCATTCCAGCAAGGGCAAAATACCGGCAAATTACCGGCAGTACTTGAGGTCACGATTTCTCGTTCTCGTGCATAGCACGCTACCAAATGTTTGTTCATTTGTTGTTTTCACTACTGCAAAGTTGAATCAATTATAGAATGGCGGCATCTGTTGTGCGCAGGACATCATGCCGCAACACGAATGTGCTACATCTCCTAGCGACAGTGAACCATTATATAGAGAATTATGTACTCTTAGAGCGGAATTTTCTACCTTTAGTTGTCTAATGTATTATAATCAACGCACCTGCTGTGACGGACTCTTCTAAAGCCTCGGTCCTATATGACTGAAAAACAAAAACTGGTTATAAAATAAGTAGCTTTTCAATCAGTAATATGTATGTGAAATTGCATATAAATTAATTAGGAATCTGGATACGCAGTCAATAAGGACTATGAGAATCTAGAATCACCTCGAGTCCCAGATCGAAAGGTATCAGTCTAGGGTGACATACTTCGACATTCTTCCAACCGAGGCGTTGGCCGAGGTTGGAATGTCGAAGTATGTCGCCCGAGACTGATATCTTTCGATCTGGGACGAGAGGTGATTCTTGATTCTTTTTTCTCGCCAAATAAACGCCCTTTGTACCCCTTTGAGTGCTTCTTCATTCCTGAAACTTTACACATCTTTGTCCTAGTTTCAATACTCGCTAAAAAATAGTTCCAGATAGGAAAGTTATATTAATAACAATAATAGTGTGTAACAAGAACATGAAACCAGTCAACATAAGTAAACAAACATATAGATATAAAAACAGTTAATTTAAACTTTTTTGTATCTCAATATGTAAGAAGAGAGCGTAGTAATACAACGTGCTAGATCGATGTTCCAGATCGATTGGTCTAGAACCCCACTTCCGGTGGAATTCTTCAGTCTGGTATGCGAGAAAGCACTCACTCAATAAGTCCGAGATATTAGGTCAATCCGCAGAACTTGATTATATAAACAAAATCTACGAGTACGGTGTTGAAAATGTTATAATGTAGCTAAATCCAAAGAAAGACAACTCCAGCAACATGGTAATCTTATTCACGTACCCCGGTATGGTATACAAGAAAACAGTTGGGAGATCGTATCATTAAGTCAAAATACTCACGCTTTGTATTTATCCCCTTATGGACAAATCTCTCATTTTTTTACAATTACAGGTATGCCAATCTAAACAGTTTTACATGCAGCACATCTCGACTTCATGGCAGAAAATTTTTACTACGTCTTTGGTGAACGAACATCGGGGCAATGGAGTACAAATGATTTTGCTCCATACGATATTGTATCTCTCAGTCATAATTTGATAGCAGGGAGATACATGTATTCTATATATAGTACTTTTATGAGCATTGTAAATTTCATTTTTTAGATTTGGATCTTTAGCCATGCAACCCATGGAATGTAAAGGCCAATATCTTACCGTTTTAAAGTTCCCTAATCATTCCCTCGCACAGTCTAGCGCAACCATTTCAAGCACTTACCCATATTTTAGAGTTAGTGTAGACAAGTTACTGTCTATCTACCTGTCTATATTCTGATGCTGTATATACAGCCCTATCAGAGTTTATTTTACATTGACATGTAGACAAGTTACTGTAGGTATACATACCTGTATGCTAAACACAGCAGTCAAATATACCATGATTCCACACAGATCTGCAAGGCAATGTTTATATATTTAAAATTAATGTATGATTTTATTGTAACTCACAGAGAAGATATTTTCTTATATGATATGCCTTATTCTTCGGATTTTGAAGGATTATGTCATAGATTAATAAATTATCAAACTACAGTATTGCTGGAATCGGGAAAAGTTAAACAACGATGTATTCGTCTACACAGTTTTATTAGAGGGTGCGAAATTTTGTGGCCGGACTCGGGATTGGAACCTAAAACATTCTGCTTTCAGGAAAACGCTCTCACCATTGAACCATCCAGGACGATACCGGTATCCCTCACACTTCCTCCCTGCCAAAGGTTTCCAAACACTAGAAACCCAAGACAGAGATCACACCTGGTTCACCATCACATGAAGGTCACTGTCACGTCAGCAAATCTACAACTGGCAGGGTGAAAAATCGTGAGCCGGAATCGGGAATCGAATCCAGACGCTCTCACCATGCATTGGACTATCCGGGCCGATACCGGTATCCGTCACAATAGAATACATCTTTATTCATTTTTAAAATGATGGTGTAAGGGGCAATACCGCACAAATGAAGATTTGCCCTCAGATTTGTATCACATTGCTTTGATGTCAAAATTCATACATTGTCATATTGACAAATTCTACAAAAAGGGGGATTTTTTGCTGTTGCACACAGTATTCCCTCCCCGTATAGATGTTCCCGCAGGACAAACGACACAGTATAGAATCTCCTCCCGGAAAAAAACGACCCAGTATAGAATTTCCTCCCAGATAAACCGCCCCGTGTAAAATTCCTTACGGATAAACCGACACTATACAGAATTTTCTCTCGGATAAAGTAGACTGGGATGTAACATCCTCGAGGGAAAAACGACCCAGCATATGTTTTTCCTTACGGAAAAAGATAAAGTATTTAAGGTTAATCACCCCACTTATTCCAGTGCGTTTCCCCGTTCAAGAGAAAAATCCATTTTGTGAATGAACCCCATTAAAATATTCTGAACAGGACTGTAGTCGGAATAATGATAATGACCTTGACCTTAGTGATGGTCAACGTCTAGACTAATCCTTGGTTGTGAGCAACAACGAACATTGTAAGAGTCGTAGTCTGTTAATCTCTAGCTTCCATGAATGAATAAGACCAGAAACATACCGAAAGCAATATACTCTTTACAGTCCAGCTAATCAACTCACTTTTTCTTGTCTATAACGTCGAAAACCAGGATTGTCGGAGAGATCTTGACTTTATGATTTTGGAAAACAGTGAAAACTACAGGTAAAAGACAATATTCGGTAATAGGAGTACAAGTGCATACACTTATCACTGCTTATTGCTTAACGTGATACCAGTATTACTTCCCCTACATGGTGGTTGGTGACCAGTGTTTAGTGAAGGAGTTAATCGTATAATACAGAGAAGACCACCTTCATTTGGCTGATATTCCAGCCAACGTTCACAGCAGCCGCGACTGGGATTCGAGCCAAGGCTTAGTGACAGTAAGTTTAGGCTACCGTGAGTTCCAATTCATCGTCCCAATCAATCCGGAATCGAGGTCTCTTGCCAATGCTGTGTATTACAACATTATCAATGTGAAATTATGAGTACTTAGTTGAATATTAACAGAAGTTAAATGATTACATTGTAGATACATTGATATGTCAAAGAACGTATTTCGAACACTCTATTTTAAAGAATGTACATACCCATGATTTGTAGTCTCGTCCGCTGCTTAATACATGTACATATCATGGTCAAAGAAAGAAGTCAATATATGGAAGCTGCTAAACGTCGTCTAACCATGAGAATGAAAAAGAAAAGTGCCCTTCGTTTTTATTTAGAATAAAGTTGCGAAGTTCTCTTTACTGTCATATTTCTGTTTTTAGATGCAGAAGTGTTGCTTTGTCGTTAAATCTTCCTTGCACCAATTTTGTTTGAAGGAAGTATAGCTGAAATACAGCACTAAGAGTATTCCATACAATTGAGTAGTCGCTATGGTCTACGTCACATCACTTCGAGGTCTAGGAAGGAGTGTTCACCGCGCCCCACTTCTTGTCACCTTGTACATTAAGACATCTATATCGACTTTTAAATGAATCATATTCTTAAGTCCTGCTATCATTTTACACGTAAAATTCTGCACACAGTCGAATGTAATCTCGGATTCAGAACTACACATACATGAACTGATGTAAAACTTTAAGTTGAAAATAGCGAACTGTAAATTCAGTCCGGTCATCTACTAACAGACTGCATGGCGGCGCTGGTAATTCGGTGCGATGGTTTAGGAGGTGCGTGTATGTGTTGGAGAAAGGGGGGAGTTAGCTCCAACCTAAAACAAAACGAAGTCAACGTTTTAGTACTGTCTTATATACAAGAGAATCTGCCCTTACTGTAAATCCATCCACATGAAGCCTTATATCCCACTTTAACGTAATGAAAGAATAATATTATACACAGTTGGTCTGGTACTGCATACCCATGGTTAGACGGCTGAATATACTTCTGTAAAGAGTTATGACAAGCAACACAACAACACTCAAACAATGCAGGCTTTCACCTGTTTATAATTTCATTTGTTTATACATGTAGGACTCCTGCATTTTAGGCATTCCATGTAGGACCCCTGCATATTAGGCATTTCAGCATTTGTACAAAACGGGCAGTCAATTTTTAAGATATGATTATTCTATTTTTCCTTTCAAAATTTGTGTTTTGTTGTAAAATCAATCAAGTATAAGCTATTCGACCCAAAAAGCTCCTTATATCGACAATCTCAAACAAGATGTATTCCTTTCATAATCTCTTAAAAGCTGACCTTGTTCATAACGCACATTTATTCATATTTATCCATACACTTTAATTTGGTGCCTCAGAGTGTTAAAACGCACGGTGATATCTCATCTCCGTCAAGCCTGGGTTCAGGCGCCTTTGGAGCTACATGGGCTAGAGCGATGTGTTAGAACTCACTGCGAGGTATCACCTCCATCAAAGCTTGGTTCAGGAGCCTCAATGATCAAGTGATCTAGATTAATGTGCAAGAACTCACTGTGACGTTTTACCTCCGTCAAGCCTGGGTTCAGGGGCCTCCATGGTCCAGTGATCTAGAGTAATGAGTTAGAACTCACTCTGACGTCTCAACTCCGTAAGGCCTGGGTTCATGGGTCTATGTGGCCAAGTGATCTAGAGCAATGAGTCAGAACTCACTGTGATATCTCACCTCCGTCAAGCCTGGGTTCAGGTCCCTCAGTGGCCAAGTAATGTAGAGCAATGAGTTAGAACGCACTGTGACGTCTCACCTCCGTCAAGTCTGGGTTCAGGGGCCTCGATGGCCGAATGATCTAAAGCACTGAGTTAGAACTCACTGTGACGTCTCACCTCCGTCAAGTCTGGGTTCAGGCGCCTCGATGGCCAAGTGATCTAGAGCAATGAGTTAGAACTCACTGTGAAGTCTCCCCTCAGTCAAGCCTGGGTTCATTGGTCTCGGTGGCCAAATGGTCTAGAGTAATGAGTCAGAACTCAATGTGGCGTCTCGCCTCCGGCAAGTTTGGGTTCAGGGACCTCGGTGGTCAAGTGATCTAGAGTAATGAGTTAGAACTCACTGTGACGTCTCACCTCCCTCAAGTCTGGGTGTCTCGGTGGTCAACTAGACTACAGTTCTATGTCAGAACACACTTGAACAATCAGCTCTGATGAGTCTGTATTCAGGGTAATAAGGTTTAGGCCTCGGTGGTTTAGTAGGATTAAGCAATATGTTAAACTCACTGTGACCTCTCATCTCTTTAAACTCGTAGTGCAGTAGCCTAGAGTGTTTGCTAGAGTGGTGCGTAAGAGCTCACCTTGACACCTGACTTTTGTTATATAAATTGAAGATTCAGGCCTCGGTGGCTAAGTTGTATAAAATGTATGAGTACTCACTGTGATATCTCATTTCTGTAAATCTGTGTGTGAATCCAGTCCCGGTGGTAGTTAGTACAGTGGAAACCATTCTGGTGGTAGTTAGTACAGTGGAAAACATCCCGGTGGTAGTTAGTACAGTGGAAACCATCCTGGTTGTTGTTAATACAGTGGAGGCTAGTTCTGGTTGTGGTTAGTATAAGGGAAGTCAGTCCTGGTTAATTTTAGTACAGTGGAAACCATCCTGGTTGTGGTTAATACAGTGGAGGCCAGTTCTGGTTGTGGTTAGTATAAGGGAAGTCAGTCCTGGTTAATGTTAGTACAGTGGAAACCATCCTGGTTGTGGTTAATACAGTGGAGGCCAGTTCTGGTTGTGGTTAGTACAGTGGAGGCCAGTTCCGGTTGTGGTTAGTACAGGGGAAGCCAGTCCTGGTTAATGTTAGTACAGTTGAGGCCAGTTCTGGTTGTGGTTAGTATAAGGGAAACCAGTCCTGGTTAATGTTAGTACAGTGGCGGCCAGTTCTGGTTGTGGTTAGTATAGAAGAAGCCAGTCCTGATTATGTTTGGTACAGTGGAGGCCAATCGTGGTTGTAGTTAGTACAGAGGAAGTCAGTCCCAGTTGTGGTGAGTACAGTGGAAGCCAGTCCCAGTTGTGGTGAGTACAGTGGAAGCCAGTCCCAGTTGTGGTGAGTACAGTGGAAGCCAGTCCCAGTTGTGGTGAGTACAGTGGAAGCCAGTCTTGGTTGCAGTTAGTAAGTGGAAGCCAGTCCTGGTTATGGTAAGTACAGTGGAAGCCAGTCCTGGTTGCAGTCAATACAGTGGAAGCCAGTCCTGATTGTGGTTAGTACAGTGGAAGCCAGTCCTGATTATGGTAAGCACAGTGGAAGCCAGTCCTGGTTGCAGTTAATACAGTGGAAGCCAGTCCTGGTTGTAGTTAGTAGAGTGGAAGCCAGTCCTGGTAGTAATTAGTACAGTTGAGGACAGTTCTGGTTGTGATTAGTACAGTCGAAGCCAGTCCCGTTTGTAGTTGGTACAGTGAAAGCCAGTCCTGGGTGCATTTAGTACAGTGGAGGCCATTTCTGGTTGTGGTTAATACAGTTGAAGCCAGTGTAGATTATGGTAAGCACAATGGAATCCCGTCCTGGTTGTAGTTAGTACAGTGGAAACACGTCCTGGTTAATGTTAGTACAGTGGAGACAAGTTCTGGTTTTGGTTAGTACAGAAGAAGCCAGTTCTGATTATGTTTAGTACAGCGGAGGCCAATCTTGGTTGTGGTTAGTACAGTGGAAGTCAGTCCTGGTTGTAGTTAGTACAGTGGAAGCCAGTCCTGGTCGTGGTTAGTACAGTAGAATCTAGTCCTGGTTGCAGTTAGTACAGTGAAGGTCAGTTCTGGTTTTGGTTACTACAGTAGAAGCCAGTCCTGATTATGGTACGCACAGTGAAAGCCAGTCCTGGTTAATGTTAGTACAGTGGAGGTCAGTCCTGATTATGGTAAGTACAGTGGAAGCCAGTCCTGGTTGTGGGTAGTACAGCTGAAGCCAGTCCTGGTTGCAGAAAATACAGTGGTAAGCAGTCCTGGTTGTAGTAAGTACAGTTCAGGCCAGTTCTGGTTGTGGTTAGTTGAGGAGAAGTCAGTCCAGGTTGTAGTTAGTACAGTTCAGGCCAGTTCTGGTTGTGGTTAGTTGAGGAGAAGCCAGTCCTGGTTGTAATTAGTACAGTTGAGGACAGTTCTGGTTGTTGTAAGTACAGTCGAAGCCAGTCCCGGTTGTAGTTGGTACAGTGAAAGCCAGTCCTGGTTGCAGTTGGTACAATGGATGCTAGTCCTGGCGGTGGTTAGTACAGTCGAAGCCAGTCCAGATTATGGTAAGTACAGTGGAATCCAGTCCTAGTTGTAGTTTGTACAGTGGGGGTCAGTTCTGGTTGTGATTAGTACAGTGAGAGCCAGTCTTGATTATGTTAAGTACAGTGGAAGCCAGTCCTGGTTGTGGTTAGTACAGTAGAAGCTAGTCCCGATTGTGGTAAATACAGTCGACGTCAGTCTTGGTTTTGGAAAGTGCATTAGAACCTGTTCCCGGTTGTGGGGAGTGTAGAGGAAGCCCATTCCGGTTGTTGTAAATACAGTGGAAGCCAGTCCTTGTAGTGGGAAGTACAGTGGTAGCCCATCCTGGTTGTTGGAAGTTTAGTGAAAGCAAGTCCAAGTTGTAGGAAGTACAGTGGTAGCCAGTCCCGGTTGTAAGAAGTACAGTGGTAACCGGTTCCTGTTTTGGGAAGTACAGTAGTAACCAGTTACGGTTGTGGGAAGTTTAGTGGTATTCAATAATGGGTGTGGGAAGTATAGTGGTAGCTAGTCCCGACTGTGGGATGTATAGGGGTAGCCAGTCCCGGTTGTAAGAAGAACAGTGGTAACCGATTTCAGTTTTGGGAAGTACAGTGGTAACCAGTCCCGGTTGTGGGAAGTATAGTGGTAGTCAGTGATGGGTGTGGGAAGTATAGTGGAAGCCAGTCCCGGTTGTAGGATGTAAATGGGTAGCAAGTCTTGGCTGTGGGAAGTACAGTGGTTATCGTTCCCGGTTGTGGGATGTATATTGGTAGCCAGTCCCATTTGTGGGAAGTATAGTGGTATCCAGCCTCGGTTGTGGGAAGTAAAGTGGAAGCCGGTCTCGGTTGTTGGAAGTATAGTGGTTGCCAGTCCCGGTTGTGGGAAGTACAGTGGTAGCCAGTCCCGGTTGTGGCATATTTAGTGGTAGCCAGTGCCGTTTGCGGGAAGTACAGTGGTAGCCAGTCTCGTTGTGGGAAGTATAGTGGTAGCCAGTCCCGGTTATGGGAAGTACAGTGGGACCCAGTAACGAATTTGGAAGGTACAGTGAAAGCCAGTCTCGGTTGCGGGATGTCATCTAGTCTGACGACCTGGGTACAACCAAAGCTGTCGGATTTCTTTTTCTTTGATAATCTGTGGAATAACACAGTATTAACCGAGGCATCGTGTCACAGTAAATATTGGCAAGCGAGAGATCCTTCGTTGCCTCGGATTGATCAGTTCCATCAGTAAACCTTGGAGGGCGTTTAACAACAGACATACGAATAAAGAAGAAATTGACGTCCATACAAAGTTATACATGCCACGTATTACAAATTGTCTGTTTCAAGGAGAAAACGAGGCAAGCACAAAATGCAAGAAAGACAAGAAATGCTATCGGAGCTCGTCTCAGCTCGACGCTGAGGAAACAGGTGCAACAGTGTCAATAACAGTGCTTTGGAACAGACATTGAATCATATTTGATCTATCTATTCATTTATATTTTGAAACATGTGAAGTAAAATTTTATCTACTTTTTCATCTTTGTGTATTTCATCGCAGGGGAAAAGCTTCTGTTGTCTTGAATCTCTCTCCGAAACTACACTGAAATTCATTTACCGGTGTTCTATCTTTCGGATGAGACAGTAAAAACCGAGGTCCCATGTCACGGCAGGCGTGGCACGTAAAAGATCCCTCACTACTTCGGATGGGTCCGTTGCAAAGGTAAAAATTTCTATGTGATGCATCAGGCAGATACCGTCACCATATACGTGAAATAATCGTGGAGTGACGTAAAACAATAATCAGTCAGTCAGTCACAATTATTTACTCAAGATACATGTACATGTATGACAGTATCCAATTAACGCTACGACAATTATTCATCTTATCCCCTGGTTAATATTAAGCAATTTCCTGTTTCATTTCAATTATCCTCATCAAGATTTTTCTTGGCGGTAAGTGAAATCGATTTGAAATAATCTGACGTAAATTGCAAAACTACGATGTCGGTTACCCCATGTTAATTTTCATTAGCTTATGGATTACGGAGATTACAGGATAAATCGATTGCAAAGTGTCGCATAGGAATCAGTATGTATATACATGTATATAAGCGTATATTGTCAGTAGGGTAGGAAGACAATCAAACGAAGGAAAGAGCAAACTTCGCCCCTATCCCCCACCCCCCCCCCCCACCCCCCGAAAAAACAAAAACAAACAACCACTGCAAAAAACCAAACAAAGACCTTCCCCCCCCCCCAAACAAGCAAACAAAAAAAAAAAACCCCAAACAAACAAATCAAAAAACACCCTCTCAAAAACCCTAACAATATCAATAAATCCCCCTCCCAAGTAAAACACCCCCACAACCCCCCCCCCCCCCAACCCAACCCCCCAAATATAATTATACCCCCGACCCCACCCAAGACAAACCAAGAGAGAATGGTAGGTTTTTATATCGCACCTCAATTATGTGTTTAATAATAACATTTACTTTCAAAACTCAAACGCTAAAATATCTCTTTAAAAGATAATTCTTATAACTATTTTCTATCATTGTGTGTTGTTCTGAATTTTTTTTCTCTTTTGAAAAAGGTGGGGGTGTTCGGTTGAATACAATCATCAAAAACGTGGGGCTGGTCTATCTGAACACCCTCCCCCTTTCAGGTTCCTATGCCTATGTTCCAAACACCATAATCAAGATGATCTTAGTGCCAGATTCATGGAAGAACACAGACAATCCCCGCCATATTCGACCATTTTTGGTCATACTCCGATAAATGTATCCATCGAGACACATCCCCTCCGAATACCCAGGCAAAAGAGGTCGCTGGATCCACCACTGAAAAAACTTTAATTTCTTTCATCCAAACAACACAATCAAGCTAAATCAAAGCCCATCAGCTCAACAAAAGCTGTATTGTCCGAAAGCTTTTTCTGTTTCAATTGCGTTCCTGGGTTGCCGGCCTGAACGCAAGGTGTCGTTCATTTTGGATCAGAGGCGTCGGGATACTTGAATGCAATGAAGGCACCAGACGACAAGTTCTCAGGCGAAGGTTTTACCTGCATCGAGTTCTTATATACAAAATTATTCTTCAACGATCAGTAGACCAAATTCTGAGGACGGAGCGTCGAGCGGTTAAGAAGAGTCCTGGCCGCGGAGTGTTTCTAGTCCATAGACGGCGCTATCAGCTAGCTTGGACCGTTATCTGCGACCACGTCTTATCTGGTCTAACTAAGGTAAAATGGCTTCCTTCATTGTATTTACAGATTACGAGCCTTCGTTGTGTAGGAAAATATCCTTGTTGAAGTCCTCTTGAACTTCATGCGACGTTTTTATTTGCACTAACTTAGGCCATTGATTATGCAAATTTTGATTCACGGCTCTTCTCTCCATACCTGTTCTTATTGCTGCCATAAAAATTTACTGTACCTAAATATAATTAGAACATTTTCCTATTGTCTTTCGTACACTAAAATTTAGTGTGTCCATAGTGAAGCCATATTTCGTAAATCACGATATGTAAATCAGGTTTGGGTCAAAGTTCACATTGTTGATTTTGTACGTCATAATTTTTACAAGAGTTTTGCTATCTGTTCCTGTCGTTATAGGGTTGGCTAGGAAGAGGGACTCTGCTATCTGGAAAGGTTAGTTATCAGTTCGGGTTAAGGCAGTGAAATACGTCTGATTTATCGCGTTTTACGGCTCGCCATGCCGACAGAGACAGAGTTGTAAACTTGGTCGCTATCAAGCTCTCGTCCCCCTTCGCTACTATCGGTGATAAAAGTTTTATCATTATGGTTTTGTTGATTTCGATCTGCTATCTAGATTCACTTAGTCTTGAGCCAGTGAAAAGGGAACATATTCTAGAGACGGAATCTTAGCGAAATCTATCAAAATTAATTGAAATTTTGCGTTTACATATCGTCATGGAAATCTTAAATATATTTTGGAGGTAAGGTTTAAGGTTTAAGAAATAAAATTCAAAACTGAATTTAACTCGTGATATATTTTATTCTTTATTCCTATTCCTCATTCGTTACGGAGGAATTTAAGTTTTTCCCGCTCGTTCAGGCCAAGTCACAGCCCACTAATTCTTTCATGTTGTCAAATTAAACATGGCGTCCACAGGTAGCTCCTCGTTCGCTGGAGTAAGGTCCACATTTAAAGGTCAATTTCCTATTCTAGCTACTGTTTAAAGTTTTGTGTCCTTTTTGCATAGCCTCATTTTCATATACAACTCGTCTATTGATTTTAAGAGAAATTGGAGGCCTAGAAAAAAGAAGTTTTATGACGGATCTGATTTTTGAAAAATATTGATATTATTTTCTTTCTATTCCGCTCAACAGGTGTGAATTATCTCATCGAACTGTTGACAACTTAGGCGGCCATTTTTCTGGGCGTAGATCTATTCTCTGTGAAGGTCTGGTCAAGACGTCGTCACATGAGCTCGGGAAAATAACTTGAAATGTCGGAAATAAACGGACATTGGAATAATGCGTCGCCGTCACCGACTCCGGATCAAGACGACGGATATCAGCCCTCGCCATCGACAGAAAATATGGCGGTTACACACGAGTCCAGGAGTCCAGAAGGAGATTCGGGTACAGAGTTCAGGGCTGAAGTAGTCGTCGGTGAGATTGGATTAGTAAACGGAGATACTCCCCCTGAGTACGCTCAGGAATCGACGGCGGAAACCATCCAAGCAGTGGAAAGCATCAGCCAGGAGGTGAACGACCCACGAGACAACACACCCCCACCTCCTGTGTTAGAAGTTCAACAACAGACGTTGTCACATGGACTTCCGAGTCTTAATGGGGTAGAGGAAGGAGTGATTTACGAGACACAAATTCACACTCTTCAGCCAGCGGCCGCTGTGACACATACCCAATCGGGGAGCTTTGACCACACGGGACAGTTCGGTGGCAATTTGCTACCTAAGGAGGCCGTAGAGGAATTTTTTAGCACGATGGATAGGCCGACTGCCACGACAGTGACACTTGGCAGCCAATATACAGAATCCGAGGGCAGTCAACTGACTACCCTCACGAACGCGCCTATATCCTTGTCCAACCCTAGCACGGCTTTCCAGAATTTTGTGGAGCTTCAGTCTATGAACGGCAGCATGCCTCACGCTACTCTCCCTTACATGGATGGTCATTCGTACCTCCAGACCATGGCGTCTTACTACCAATCTCCTTCGCGTACCGGGGGACTCATGCCCTACCCAGTGACATCATCAAACTCTAGTGGCGACTCTTTGTACTCCAGCCCTCGAAGTCCTGTGGAACAGAAATACTCCAACTTCTCTAGCGTCCCAGCCAGCGACGGACATTCGGACAATGGTGTCCGTGCTAACCATTTGCCGCCATATTCTGGATTCTTAACCCATGATCTCGGATTCACCACCTACGGACCTTCTGGTAAGTTTCTCTGACTTTTATGTTCGGAAGGAGGGGACGGGGTGTAATCCACGGGACGGAAAACAGTATATTCAGTTTTCCTTTAAATTCTAAATAGATAGTATTGATGGGCGTAATGAATATTTTTAATTACTTATTTTGTTGTTCTATTTTCATTCATTCATTCATTCATTCATTCATTCATTCATTCATCAATGAATACTTATTTTGGGATTTCATCCCATAACAGAAAAGCAAAGGCAAAGTCTGATTAATAAATTCAATAATGGATCACTCACAAATATATAAAGATAGAATTATAACATATTCACAATTTATTTATTTATTTATTTATTTATTTATTTATTTATTTATTTATTTATTTATTTATTTATTTATTTAGTCATGTACTGATTGACTGAAATGAAGTGTTACAGTAAAGCATTATAAACGTATGTGCGTATTTTTGTATCGGATAAAATTAATGAATCGAGTTAATTAGTGTTAGAAAATTAATAATAATAAAGAATTGAATTAATAGTTAATAAATTAGGGATAGTAGTTAAAAAATATTTTATGCATTCGGCGAAAAGAAAGTATAAATTTAAGATTCAAAGTGAACGATATAATGTAGTAAACTTATTTGCAGCAACAACAGGAACAAAGTTAGCATACATTGTTGCTTAAATAATTATAATCAAATTCATAATTCACATTTTCAATTAAATCAATTTTATTTAGGTCGAAAACCCTTTTATCATTCAGGACAAGGCAGATCAAAAGTTATCCTCATTACTGTTTTCAATTTATTTATTTATTTATTTATTTATTTATTTATTTATTTATTTATTTATTTATTTATTTATTTATTTATTTATTTATTTATTTATCTATCTATCAATAATAATTTATTTATTTAACCCTGTAACCCCTAAGTATATATACATTTTCATTTTTTATCCTGCTTTCATTTGTTACTGGAATTAAATATTAATAATTCTATTTTTGTTTGTTTATCTTCATTTTCCTTGATTTTTTTTAATTTGCGGTTTTATTTTTGCGTTTGCTGATCTTCTTTAAAATTGTTTTAGTTATTCTGTTTTTAGTTAATTTTTATTTGCTCACCTTATACTTTTACATGATTGAAACACGTCTTTTTTATAGTTTTTATAATAAGAAAATGATTCGAATATAATATTAATTGTAGAATTATAAATTTAAACATATTAAATAAATATATATTTTTAAAAATTCATTTAAATGGGAAGGGAGATGTAAACTGGCAGTGTGCTTTATGTCGGTGATGACATTTATACCCCACTTTATCCCCGCTCTGTTATGGAATATACAATGTGTCGATACAATGATTAATACCTATTATTACATAATCATTTCCGTTTATAAATATGTCTCACGTGACGGACATTCCACGTAACGAGGCTGATGTAAAGTAAAATAAACAAACAACTGGGCTAACGCAAACAGTTTATGATTCTAATTGTTTTACATTTATTATATACTCTCTCGTATTATAAAAGTCTTCTTTTTTCGAATAAGTAAATATTAGAGGTATTCACAATTATCTGTTAAAATAAATCTGTTTACCACTTGTTAGAGTCCTCAGAACAACATTATGGTAAATTATTATTATTTCTATTTTTTTTTTTCAGTTATTTAAATAAGTTTCCTGTAATCTAATAATGAGATTCATAATAAACAACGAAACTATATATATTTTACCATTAATCAGAAACTGTATTCCTGATGAAATTATGTATTACATGAATCGTGCTACTCCGCTTTTTGTATCCAGTTTCCTTTATTACTTGTATGACCGAAATGTATATCACGGTTTATACTAGAAATATGAATTAGAAAGAGTACCCCACGATGTCTGGTATTCAAAGTCAGTTTTAACACTGGAAATACAGTAGTGATGATTTCATTATATGCTGGATATATAATAAAGTAATAGATAGTTTTCGAATGCATAAAATTTAATGGGTGCTGCTTCCCTTCTCCGCCATATTGGCGGTAAATGACTGAATATTTGTGCATAAATCAAATTGTGTAAGGAATTTCCCGAAACTAATGATGCTTCTTGAATTTTTGAAATGGTTATGCAATAGTAAAACTATTGGACAATGTCAAAATGTTTTCAAAGGAGAAAAAAAATAGACAACCCTCTCATAATGATTCAATGTAATTGGTATGAATATGAAGCTAAAACTCCAGCTTCACCTCCAAAATGGCGGAAAAGGGAAGTAACTCCAATTAAATTTCATGCATTCGAAAATTATCTATAGAAAGAAGGAAAACGGGAATTAGTAACTTTGGTCATGATAGGTTTACACATGAATCATTTTTTATGATTTCTTCAGATTTGTTCTTTTGTTTTGCTTTTTATTTTATTCATTTTTTACATTATGGGAATTTATAGTTCTGGAAAGAAATTTTTTAAAATTTGTTTTTCACTATTTATGTGCCGATTTTAATTTGAAATTAATTACTTTATTAATGCAGAGTACCAAGTATAACGGAATATACTCAGTTCTAATGCCCTGTCTTTTATCAGATATATCTGTAATTTGATAAGAATTACAATATTGAAGCTTGATCTGTAAAACAGTAAATGTTGACTATTCAGTCATTACTTTGCCTACTTGTATAATTACTAAAACAACAGCAGCAACACAAACAGTTTCCTCATCCTGCTTTCTCCTGATTAACATTTAAACTAGGAAAGAACGCTTCGCTCGCCACACAATATTTTGTACAATACATATTCTTTCATCTTATGAGATATAGTATACTGGTATACCTCATAGTTTTCAGGTACATGTATATAATAATAAAAATAATAATAAAGATAAGTGCTTAAATTTTGACACAAAATGCCAGAATGTTTCTCCTTTATTACACATAGTTATAAATAGAATCTGCGTACACATGATTTGAACGGGGGATGCTGTTTAATGTAAAAAAGACGAATTTTAACTTTAGATATTATCCATCAAAATTCATGTTTGCACTATGTTAAGTTGGCTGTATGAATTATTTACTTACTGCGTATCTTTGTATTTTCTATCAATTCATTTAATTTTTTTTTATATTTTTATAGTTTTGTCAAACATTGATGTCTTAAAGTATCCGTAATTGTCTTGGTCGACCTTTTCTTATATTTTAATGGTCCTCGATTTTGAGAACTTCCGCTTTGCAAATATTGTTTGTATTCTATTGGGGACATACATGTTCTCCTTGTACGAGTAGGGAATTCATTAATTATCATTGGTACCCATGATCATGTGTAAAGTGGAGTCATATAGTGTATTCATGCCATATTAATTATGTCTTTCTTTAAGACATCCATACTATGTATGTAATTGATCATTTTCCATTTTTGGATTCGCAGTGCAAAGGTGGAAATATCCAAATATGTTTTCCAAATTAAGGTATAACACAGGGACATAGATACTTTAGAAAGAATCTATGTCTCTGTGTAACTACAGCAATCATTTGATTAAAACCAGTGGCAGATCCAGCGCTTCCTTTACCGGGGGTCGTGGGGCGAATTTTGACGATTTTGATAGAAAATGGGCCAAAACCGGTGGCGGATTTAGAGGGGCCCGGGCCCCCCTTTTCGCCACATGTTTACATGTAAAAATCCAGATTTGGCAACAAAAATGACCGAGCAGTTTGGCTAATACACATGTGAGTCCCCCCTTTTCAAAATTCTGGATCCGCCACTGAATACACGGTTTTTGATAAAATTTTGGGTCACTAGGGGAGGGGGCGGCACCCCTTCCGCTTCCCCTAAATCCACCAATGAGAACACGTAAGGAATTTAAGAGAGCCGTAGATTTGATTGTTAATATAAAGTAATTGTGGATTCGACTGTCACCCTATTCCCAAACAAATTGCTTTCTATACATGTAGTAATGTATGAATTTAATTGTACATATTTTTCTGCTGGGATATAAGTTTGAAAATAATAACACAAGCATATCACCATGAAGGTCTACATATATCATGTTATGTAAATCTACTCCTTTTAAGCAGCTCCGGAGAAAACATGACACTGAAAATACATGTAAATGGTTAAATTTCTGTTATCTCCATACAGATCGGCCATTTTTAAGCCTTTGAAGCCAGAGAGGGCACGTACCCGCTTCCCCGAAAGCTATTCTTGTTGTTGGAAGCCCTACTTTAATCTTCCCCTCCCTGTCATAATCGGATTCCAACCCGGACAAGTCCGGAGTTATCTCCCGTTTTATCGTATTTCGTGATAATTTTGTACAGTATCGTTTCGATACAGATAGTGAACAAGCCTACACTCATCCCCGTGTACGCAGTACACAGCATTGTTTGGGATGGACATAATGTCACAAGAGGATTAAAGTCTCCATGTATTTGATAAGTGCTTCATTTCGAGTGTCGGGGTATAGGTTATGTTATTTGAAGAGCTATTTACTTTTGAGAATTTAAATACGAACTACTTCTGTGATTTTTTCGAGTGTTCCGTTCTTCCTTTGACCTATAATAACGTGGTGTTTCCATGATCTGTCTGCACTGAAATTCTTCGACTTGTATTTCAAAAGAACAGGGTTTCAGTTTGATTTTGATTATTATGTTTTTTTTTTTACAATTGTTATCAGTAGCGGAAACCCTTGTGTTTTGAATTTGTTGACTGGAAGGGTTATCACAAGAAATATGAAACACGTGTATATAATGTTGTTATATAGTTAGAAATTATCGCTAACAGTAACACTCGCTAACAGTAACACTCGCTAACACTCAAGAATTTTGGTTTTGAATCTGAATTCGTAAAGAAATTCAGTCTGCTGGAACAAAACTTAGTACAGTTGTTGCGCGTTTTGTTTTATTGGCTACCAATAAATAATTTTATAATCTGGGCCTAAAATTAGGGGAACTTGGTGTGACATTCATACTACAGCAAAAAAGTGCAGCTCAGTACATGATGAATACAATGTGTACAGCAGTATGCTTATCTCTGGTCGAGTTGTCCTAAACTAATCAAAAGAGAAAATAGAAGACATCTGACAAATTCTAATTGGTCACATGACCCAAAATGCGCCATATTTGTTTAGGGATAAGTCTCGGGATTTCTATGAAGAATCCGACATTTTGAAATTTTATTATTTCAAACTGCGGTCATATCATATTTAAAGAAGAAAAAGAGGTCAATTTTCGTAAGATTCCTCAATGATTTTCGACAGTTTTATGACTCGTATAGTTTGTGTCCATAATATGATTTGGTAAAGTTGCATACACCGAGTTTATCCCTCAGGTTGTCCTCGGAATATTTCGGGATTACCTCCATGTAGATGTTACGCTGGCTTCGAGAATATATTTTTGCTTGTGTACTTCCAGACTTACTAGTACGCTTGATCGATTCTTAATCATTCGGCAATTGTAGTTTTTTTGGTGTTATATTGTAGTATTCAGACCATAGATTTTATCGGAGTTACTTCCCTTGTGACAAGTTGTCCGCCATCTTTGAGGAATATAAGTGAATATTTGTTCTCAAATCAACCAAATTATTTAGAGACTTTCTTCAAACCAGATGCACTTTCTGTGTTTTTGAAACACCTATGCAAGTTTCGAGGTATCAAACGGTGTAAAAAGTTTCCAAAGAAGCGTAGAGGGAAAAAAATAACAACAATTAAAATAAACGAAAGTATGAATATGATATAAAGACTCCTGCTTGACTATGTTTGTTTATCCACTCTGGCTCAGTGCACTTAGATCTCTAGGAATGCGGTTTTTAAACATATATTTCGATTAATTGATTATTATTACTCCACAATTATTTCATATATATAGTGACGGCATCTGCATGATGCATTACGTAAAATTTAAACCTTTTCAACGGACGTAATCGAAGCAGTGAGGGATCTTTTACGTGCCACGCATACTGTGACAAGAGATCTCGGTTTTCACTGTCTTATCCAAAAGAAAAAAAAAACCCATCGGTGGCCAGGGCGGGACTCGAACCCGGGACCTCCTGGTCACGAGATCGAGCACCTACTCCACGAAGCCACATCTACTCTTAATATATTGTGTCTTTTTCTAACTTTAAATTTTTATGATTTAAAGTCACTTTAAATCATAAAAATTTAAAGTTAGAAAAAGACAATTGCAAAGTCGACGTGACGTCACCGTCTATATTGCTATCTATCTATGAAGATATCAAAGGGGTATGGTTAGAACGTTTGGGATAAAACTCGGGGTTTTTCATAAAAGACAATTCAACTTCGTATTTTGATAAAACAAAAAGACTGGGTGCACCGTTTTACTAAAGAACTTGCGTCGAATTGTAGATATTTGACAATACATTAAACATAGATATACATAGAAATAACATATTTTGTGCGTGAAGTTTGTTTATTTTTGCTAGTTTTCTGCACAAATTGCACTTATTTCAGAGCATTCAAGAAAAAAAATCGATTAGATGACCAGTCCAAATTTACGACTTGTCAGTTCCTTAGTGAAACGGATCATATGCGGATCCAGAGGGGTGGACCAGGGGTCAGAACCCACCCTGAGATTAGACAAAATGACCGCTCTTTTTTATGTAAAAATAAGTAATTTTACACATCAATACATGGGTGGATCCCATCTCGAAGAGTTCATTGGGATAGACCACTCTCGACAAAATTTCTGGTCCCGCGCCTGCGGACCCCGGATATCTAATAGTGATGTATCACTTGTACATAGCATCGTTATACATGCCATTGTGCATTTTATGATGACGTCAATCGAAGTCGGCAGGACCTTGTTACTGAATTAAGAGGGAGGTATTACCGCAAATTAATGTAAACCATGTCGTGTATCTTACATGTACGTTACGTGCATGGCAAGGAAGTTCTGATCACGTGTATGGCTGTGCAGTTTTAATCACATGTATGGCAAAGAAGTTCTGATCACGTGTATGGCTGTGCAGGTTTAATCCCGTGTATGAGTGGGGAATTTTAATATAGTTTCACATTTAAAAATCCTAAATCCGAAACGACAGTAAGTACATAGCATTTCCACGCAGACTTTAAGATCTAAAATTTATGACTTTACAAAGTTTTACGGTTTTGTTTGCTTTGTGATTGATAAAACTTGCTAGTCATTGTAACAGGACATTTTAAAGACTTCGAACTCATTCTGTAAGAGATGTCACCTGTATGAAAGGTCACCTGTACGTATTGGCTTCTTTATGTAGATGTTTGTACGTGGTGTTTCGGAGATGAATCTGCTTCTATTCCCATGATGCACCTGTCGGATCGTAGATAACTTGCTCTAATTTAAGATGGAATCTTCAAAACCAAAGACAGGTGTTGTCATTCCCTTGATCGGAATGGAATGTCAGATGATGGTAAAATGTTAGGAATATGACGCCTAACCCTTTATACATTATAAACAGAGGTAAAGAAAACAACAACAATGATAAATGTTTGTTGTGTGGTGACAGAGACAGAAAGTGTATATATGTCTCTGGTGGTGATATATTTTTTTTAATGAGTTATGACCGACAAGACAAAAGCCAGTTGCGCGTGCGAATTTAAAAGTAACCGAATAGTCACTTTTTGGGATGTACGTGCAATAAAGGCAAATAAATATGAAATGGCAAAATTAACTCCTGTCAGAAATTTTGTAAACCGCTAATAAGAAATTCGTTGAATGATGAGATAGGGCTAAAAGATTGGTTCTTTTGTTGGAATTCATTCAGTGAACGAGTTGTTTCGTTTTCAGAATGTGCGAAAGCATAACACTTAAGCGCATGCGTACATATCCATTCTGTGACCAAAGTCTTAACAGAGGGTATAGATCAAGTTGCGATGAAATTTTGAAATATTTTAAAATTTGTTGAAAATATTTTCTACCTAAACATTTTTTTTTTGTCCACAAAAGACTTGAGCACTATTTCGGAACACTTTATATGCGTGCATCGTTCAAGCATTTTATTGATTTGTTCCATATACACCTTCTGTCACTAGCTTGTACCAATACGTGCGCATTACTTAGAAACACTTGATTTACACGACTCTACGTCAATAGGCCTGGTGCAATAAGCCCCCAATATTGATCTTCTATACTTGATAAATTACAAAATCTTGTCGTACCCGGCTCGGAGCACACTGCGCCTGACGTAAGGAGATGTATTCACGTTGTTTATACCCTAACACTTTGGTTTTATTTTCAGTGGTTTCTATTATTTTATAATATTTTATAAGGAATATTGATCTTGCTTAAGATGTTAGAAGGGCGCCAGTTTCTTTGTTCGAAAGAAGTGCATGTAAAATACAATTACAAAACTCGGTGTGGCTCATCGGTTACGCGATTCCTGCGAAAACGAGAGCTTCCTTGTTCGAACCACGTTAGTGACAACACGATTTTATAATTCATGTGATAGAGCCAAAAGGATGCCCCTTGCTTATTATCTTTTATTTTTTTTTTTAAATTTTACCTCAATATTCTAGCTTTATTTTCATTGCTACATGGTTTTATACATCGTGTTAGAAATATAGAGACCAAGTACGAGGCACCATTTAGAGTATGGGAATAAACGGAAGATTCTTTAGCTGTAATAACTACCTCTTAACGTTACAGCAATGGCATACGAAATAAAAATCAAACAGCATCTAGCCACTTCGTCGTAAAATTTCCAAAGCCCGTGGAAACCGAAATATAGATCATATCATCATAAAAAAAGACTTATACTATATAGTTATGTGTCCACTTTGATTATCACAATTAGCTGGAAATAACAACCACAGTTAAAAGTGAGGAAATGACAACTTACGTCAAATTAGATCATTACTCGCTAAAAATTTAGATGAAACTTTAATTTTCAAAATAGATAAAGGAAAAAAAATCAATTTCTTTACTATTGATTTAAATTTCAGTAAACCATGATGTTATGAGGCTAGTGAACAAATCATGGACAGACAAAATATGACTAGTAAAGTTTTGACCTACCTATGCCCAGCATATTACAGGTGTCACCCGGGGTGATAAATAGGAACATTTATTCCACTATGTGATATTTAAGTCAATATCAACAGCATTAAATGTATCAACAATTGTAAACAATCTATTGAGAATACCAAGGAAAGTTCTCTTTACATCCGGTTTGAAACTCGAGATATTTCATGATCTGATGTGGTCAATTTATCTGTCCATGATTTGTTCTAAATGAGTCTTTGATCGAAGTTTCCTGTATAATTTAAAAAACAAAAGTTACAGTTTTCAGACCACAATCAATTTCAGTTACGCAAAGCTAGAACATGTACATAATGAAGTATCGTTATCGCTAATGCATGTGTATGCAAGGTTTTGTTTTTCGTTTTCTTTTTCATGAAAAAAAAAAAATAAATAAAAAATAAAATAAAATTGAAATGTGGAAATGAACCCCTATTTCTTCGATACATTGATGACGTCATAATGTTGGTAGGTACTTCGGTACACTACTACGATAAGCTGTACATGTAATGCTTTTGATTAATAAACTATACCATACTATTCTGGGGTACCGAATGGCGTGTGCTAATTTACATATACAAAGGAATTAAAATAAAAAGAATCCGGAGGAGTACATTCCGAATGGATATTTGTAGTATGACTTGTAACGAAGAGAATGTTAAGCCGAGTGTTTCACAAATATGATTTTCAAAGTTAGATAACTCTTACAATTATCTTGTATTTCATTTCAGATGATACGGAATACTTCAATAGCGAGGGAAGAGAGTGCGTCAACTGTGGTGCCATATCGACTCCATTATGGCGCAAAGATGGGACAGGTCATTACCTGTGTAACAGATGTGGATTGTACCACAAAACCAACGGGATGACCAGGGCTCCGGCAAAACGCCAGGTAAAATCACTGAATTATCAGATACCCATTTTTTCTTACTCATTTCTGTAGAGAAATAATATTTATAGATCTATTATTACTACTTTCCCTTGAATCTTAACCACGTTAAGTTATTAAAGTGATTGATGTATTATTCATTAAAGCAGCGTAAGTCATATTTCACCTTCATGATGTCGGCACCTATCTGACGCATTGCTAAATAAATTTGATATCTGCTACGAATATTGATGTAGTGATGGAATTCGTAAGAACAAGAAAATTCCGCTTGCATTCGTTTGAAATGTTTTCCTCTAGGGATGTTTTTGTTCAGGTTGTTGAGGTGGAGGATCATTAATAAAGATTTTCAACTTCACTGATCAGAAATAAATTCTTCATTGATTATGTTGATTGTATTGATTTAACAGATAAATGCCGAGTCATTAGCAGACCTATTCCATGATGAAAATAAGAAATTATGTCAATAACGTCAGCTATTCTCTTCTTTTGATGCCCCCCTTTCCAAAAGAAAATAAATAAATAAATAAACACCCCCCCCCCCCCCAAAGAAAAAACCCCCAAACCAAAAACCTTTATAAAATCCTTTATGTTGTGCCATTGTAACTACAATATACTGATATACATGTATAGCAATATGGTGAATTTCAAAAATTTAAAATTTGAATTTGGATTTAAATTTGCATTTGATGTATGATTTGAATACGGTGATCGTTATGTGTGTTTATAATATACTCAGGGTGTATGTTTATGTGGGAAGTACATGTGTCTTCCTCCTCCATCATCGTCCTTCTAGCCTGCATGATACGTGCCGTGAGCCGTGAAAACCTCCCGCGGGGGCATATATTACGTAATGATCCCTGTCATCACAGAATATTGGTTTGTTGCCATGGTGATGTCTTAGTGACACATGAACTGATGAAGAATCGCTGCGTGATTGAAAGTGGAAAGTGCTGCTTGGAAGTGGGAAAGGAGGGGGGGGGGTCATTGGAATCATGAAAACAATGGAGGGTGGTGAGAATTACATTACTTTAAATAAGATGCCGGCGTATTATGTGGAGGGGGGGGGTTAACGAACGCTGTTTTGATTATTATTTTTTATTTAAAAAGAGAAAAAATAGTAGAAAAAACTATATATTGTATACGATAAATATTTCCCCAAATACATTCAAGTATTTGCAACGTACAATTAATTATGGCACTGAATACAAAATATAAAATAACGTACAAGAGACGATGAGGGTGGTGAATTCATTATGGAATGACAGTGGTATGCATTGAGCTGAAAAATTACACGAAACATCAAAGTAAATCTTAAAACTCCCAGAATTTGAAGGCAGGGTAAAGGAATTCTTACAGTGTACTGGGGGTATTATCAATTATAACGAAAATCAAAACAAGGAGTTCAAGAAAGTCACGAAAATCGATGTTGAGGCAAAGATTTTTTTAAGTCAAATGATATAACGTATTTTATGTATTTTAGTAGAGATATATAGACATGTAGATATAAATCTGTTCGCACACTTACTACATCGCATTGATGAAGCGACTTAGAATCCAGGTCTGTTTGATCTTCTATGAGTCAATGAGATGTGATTGACGCCGGTTTGTTTATCCGCGGGATTTGATGCTATCAGACCCCTACCGCGCCCCCGGGTTTATGGGATGCTAGTCCACACGCAGAAGGGGGATTGAATTTCATCTTCTACATAAATATACCAGTCAGAAACTCGCTTGAATTTCATGCGTGCACTGGAATATTTTAGAGTTTACGAACTTAGCTACGAGTTGAGTTTTCAGTTGGAAATTTGTTGTTTCTCATGATGGAGGAAGCATTGAAGATGATTTTCAACCAGGCTTTGCCATATCACGATGATAGAAAGATTATGAACTTTTCTTATTTCCAGGATTCCCCCGTCAGTACTACCGAGGAGGACAGGTCCAAAGTATATAACGAGAATAATAACAAGTACACAGATAAAATCAGCGGATTGGTAAGTTTGCTTATCTAATATTCTGCTTTTTTTCTAATAAAAGTTGAAATCGGCGATGTTTCCTTAGCGCCACATGCTATAGAGGTTATGTTGTACGCTTGGGAAATAAAAGGGCGGATTGACCTGCAATTATTATGGAGTTAAAAGTTATACGGGGGTTAGGCGAGGTCATACATTTCACATGCATCGGGAGTAATTAATGTTTTTATTCTGGCAGAGGTATTTATTTCTTAGTGAAAGAAGAACGTGGTGCGTTATTCATACCGGCATTCGAGATCGTGATAGCGCGAACATTATATTGGTTACTACACTTCCCCCCTTTGAGGGCCCCACAGATCCTTCGAAATGTTGATTGTAAGTGGCAAGCTAAACACACATGAAGGTAAAATAATGCTCGAGAAAGCTCATTCCATATAAACATAACTTTGTTTTCATTCCCAATCAAAATATTTGCAACGCTAAGAAGTTAATTACATGTACCTAGATTCGGACATGAACGGATGAGGAATGCCCAGAAATTATGTTAGTCTAGTTAGAAACTGTCCAGACCTTGTCAGAGTAGAAATGATTGTTACTACTAGAGGATGTTCTCTTCTTTCTCCTACATTTTTGAAGTAAAGAAAATAATTTAATACGAATTTGATTCGCAAGGATCTGATGGATACATATATCAAATAATGCTAATCTTTATTTCAATGATTTAGAACATGACATAAAGAATCGAGTTTTACAATAAAAATTTGATCTGGCAGAGATCTTGATACATAGTATGAATACATGAATGTGGTGGAAACTCACGAAAACATAAGGCTTAGGAGCTCAAACTTCCATCTAATGCAATTGACGGAACGTCACGTTTCTATGGTAACAACATGAACGCTTATCTTTTAATCCCTCGTTCGGGATTCTGTAATACTTGTGTACTGGAATGACTGTGATATAGACCCATAAAATGTAAAAGTGACTCATATATCTCCTATTTGAGAATTTACTGAGTGAATTTACTTTACAACCGAATACCAGATATTATCAACTTTCATTTCATTCATTTGAAAAAACAATGACGTCACTGTTCATCTCCCCTGTGGAGTTTCGCTAGTGTGATGTTCATGCTACCAGAGAATAGAAGTAGCATTCAACATCGAAATACAACGTAAAACATCGACAGAAAGCCTAACCTTAAAACATCAACAGAAAAACTAACATTAAACATCGACAGAAAGCCCAATCATAAAACATCGACAGAAAGCCTAACCTTAAAACATCAACAGAAAAACTAACATTAAACATCAACAGAAAGCCCAATCATAAAACATCGACAGAAAGCCTAACCTTAAAACATCAACAGAAAAACTAACATTAAACATCGACAGAAAGCCCAATCATAAAACATCGACAGAAAGCCTAACCTTAAAACATCGATAGAAAGCCTAACCTTAAAAAATCGACAGAAAGCCTAACCTTAAAATATCGACAGAAAAACTAACATTAAACATCAACGTAAAGCCCAACCATACAACATCGACAGAAAACCCAACCATAAAACATCAACAGAAAGCCTAACCTTAAAAACTCGACAGAAAGCCTAACCTTAAAACATTGAAAGAAAGCTTTACATTAAAACATCCAAAGAAAACATGTTCGTTCGTAATCTGACAAGTATTTACATTTGTAGTTGTAAAAGTGTCTCGAAACCATAGTCTATCGGTCTATGGTCAAGCACGCTGTCGACTGATTGACACTCATGTGTTGATCCAGGGATAGAAACCGAGGATCTGGCGTATTATTCACAAAAAATCTTAAGTCTCAGTGTATGGCTTGAGACCTTTAAAAGCGTGTGTCTTAATTCTAAGAATAAGTCAACAGTTTCTCTGTAAATAGTATATCAAATATATTATTCACAGAGAAACACCCCTCCCCTCTCAACAAAATAATCAAGTTACTAGTTAAGTTCTAGGCTCATATCATTTCTATATGTTGTTATATTGGTTGTGAAGTTGATCGAGAGCTATCTAAAGAAGATGAGAGAGATTACATGTATAGTATTATATGTATAGTATTACATGTATGTATAGTACTATATGTATAGTATTACATGTATGTATAGTACTATGTGTATGGTACTATATGTATGGTATTATATGTATAGTACTATATGTATAGTATTACATGTATGTATAGTACTATATGTATGGTACTATATATATGGTATTATATGTATAGTACTATATGTATGGTACTATATGTATAGTACTATATGTATAGTATTACATGTATGTATAGTACTATATGTATGGTACTATATGTATGGTATTATATGTATAGTACTATATGTATGGTATTATATGTATAGTACTATATGTATAGTATTACATGTATGTATAGTACTATATGTATAGTATTACATGTATGTATAGTACTATGTGTATGGTATTACATGTATAGTACTACATGTTTAGTTTTACATCTATGGTACTACTTGTATAATGTACTGCATGTACATGTATAATACTATATGTATTGTCCTACATGTATAGTACTATATGTATAGTATTATATGTATGGTATTACTATATGTATGGTACTACATGTATAGTACTATATGTATGGTATTATATGTATAGTACTATATGTATAGTATTACATGTATAGTCTGGTAAGTTGCGATTTAATTGGTCATTGTAGAAGGGAGCAAGTACCTAGTTGTCTACTGCGAGGAAATGGTATCTGACAAAGAATGACTGATTTTTGTAAAGTTTTAGTTGTTTTTTGGGGGGGGAATGGGAAAAATGAGGGGGGGGGGTTGATCGACATCTGGAACATAGTTGCTTGATGTGAGGGGTAAATGGGTACAGCTGTAGTCAGCAATAGATGAAACGTTTTGAACATTCACATTTACAGTCGATGTGTGTGGATACAAAATTGCGTTTACATTCAAAATTAAACTACAGGTTTGTTAACTGAACAGTTTGTTTGAACTGTTGTTCTTAATAAGGGGTCATAAACTCGCATGTGAACATCCTTTATTAAAATGTATTTTATGACAGAGTAGGATAATTCTAATTCAGCGATCAGTCCTCTCACGTTCATTCTATGATAGGGTAGGATAATTCACCGATCAGTCCTCTGACGTTCATTTTATGACAGAGTATGTCACTTCACCGATCAGTCCTCTCTCGTTCATTTTATGACAGGGTATGACACTTCACCGATCAGTCCTCTGACGTTCATTTTATGACAGAGTATGTCACTTCACCGATCAGTCCTCCCTCGTTCATTTTATGACCGGATATGACACTTCACCGATCAGTCCTCTGACGTTCATTTTATGACAGGGTATGACACTTCACCGATCAGTCCTCTGACGTTCATTTTATGACAGGGTATGACACTTCACCGATCAGTCCTCTGACGTTCATTTTATGGCAGGGTATGACACTTCACCGATCAGTCCTCTCACGTTCATTTTATGGCAGGGTATGACACTTCACCGATCAGTCCTCTCACGTTCATTTTATGGCAGGGTATGACACTTCACTGACCAGTCCTCTCACGTTCATTTTATGACAGGGTATGACACTTCACCGATCAGTCCTCTGACGTTCATTTTATGACAGGGTATGACACTTCACCGATCAGTCCTCTGACGTTCATTTTATGACAGGGTATGACACTTCACCGATCAGTCCTCTGACGTTCATTTTATGACAGGATATGACACTTCACCGATCAGTCCCCTGACGTTCATTTTATGACAGGGTATGACACTTCACCGATCAGTCCTCTGACGTTCATTTTATGGCGCACAGTAATTTCGTTTTGCATTTTCAGAGCAACAGTAACAGGAGCCGCATGGGGCTCTCCTGCGCTAATTGTGGAACGACAACTACTACCTTGTGGCGCAGAAACGCCGAGGGGGAACCCGTATGTAACGCATGCGGACTCTACTACAAGCTTCATCAGGTGATTGTTTACTTCAAATACTCAGTGATTTGTAGGTGGGATACTGATTTGTTGGTAAACTCGCTGATTTATTTTACGATGTATGATACATTTTATCATTAGTTACACCTTAGATTTTTAATACTTTATAAAAAAGCATTATTTGGGGACTACATCTGTATAAGACAGTAGGGTATGAATGATCACGCTTGAATTAACGATGCATTTAAGAATGGCTAAACTGGATCCCAGTACCGTAAAGTACATACTAGTCATGTGACATGCATTATCCAATCAATACAGTAGATTTCATAACAGTTTTACTAAAGGTGGTATAAGTGTCATTATCTTTTTGATGAATAGGTAAACAGACCCATCTCTATGAAGAAAGATGGCATCCAAACCAGAAAACGAAAACCCAAAACTCCATCCAAATCGAAGTCTCCGGCGACCAAAGACTCCATGCCCAATCATTCTACACATATCGACCACGCCTCTTCCGGGTCCCCTATGTATACTCCCCAGATGGCAGCACCACTTCAGCACGGTCACCATCAACAGTCGACGGGACTTCTAGATCTGTCTGTCACAAGATCAGACAACAACAACATTTCACATTCAGGTAAGCGCTCAGATGCTGAAGGAGTCTTGATGATACCCTCCCAGATATAAGTCTTAATCATACCCTCCCAGATATAAGTTTTAATCATACCCTCCCAGATATAAGTCTTAATTATACCCTCTCAGACATAAGTCTTAATTATACCCTCGCAGACGTAAGTCTTGATCATACCCTCTCAGATATAAGTCTTAATCATACCCTCCCAGATATAAGTTTTAATCATACCCTCCCAGATATAAGTCTTAATCATACCCTCCCAGATATAAGTCTTAATTATACCCTCTCAGACATCAGTCTTAATCATACCCTCCCAGACATAAGTCTTAATCATACCCTCCCAGACATAAGTCTTAATCATACTCTCACAGACATAAGTCTTAATCATACCCTCACAGACATAAGTCTTAATTATACCCTCCCAGACATAAGTCTTGATCATACCCTCTCAGACATAAGTCTTAATCATACCCTCTCAGACATAAGTCTTAATTATACCCTCTCAGACATAAGTCTTAATTATACCCTCTCAGACAAATGTCTTAATTATACCCTCTCAGACAAAAGTCTTAATTATACCCTCTCAGGCAAAAGTCTTAATTATACCCTCTCAGACAAAAGTCTTAATTATACCCTCTCAGACAAAAGTCTTAATTATACCCTCTCAGACATAAGTCTTAATCATACCCTCTCAGACAAAAGTCTTAATTATACCCTTGCAGACATAAGTCCTAATTATACCTTCGCAGACGTAAGTCTATGGTATATAAGAATCACTCTGCTTTTCTTTCTGTATGACTATAAGAGATAAAATCTATGTGTTTGTTTTGATCTTTCAAACACCTGTTACCCATAACACAGGGTTGTGTCATACCTCCAGGTCAAAGTCACGGTGAGCCTTTGACAAGAATTGGTATTCTGGCCACATAACTTTAACCTTAGCATAAAAATGCTCCATCCATCACATATTTGTTACCCGGCTTGAGCTGTTGTCCACCACACAACATAGGATGCCACCATATAGGTGGTTATTCATGGTGCGTGTTGCCTTCTACCACTCAACACAGGATGCCACCATATAGATGGTTATTCATGGTGCGTGTTGTCTTCTACCACACAACACATAACACCACCATATATGTGGTATTTCAGGGTTTGTTGTGTCGTCCACCACTTTACAATGATTGATGTCTTATATCTGGTAGGTAAAAGTGCCGGAACTTTATTGTAAATGAATTGTATCAGGGTAAAGCAAGTATACAGTTGTCTTATGCTGACCTTTGTCCTTTCAGAGTACAAACCATCACTACCTGCATCTTATCCACTCTATCAAGCCCATAGCTCTGTAGTGGCGGCCCTCAACTCGCCGCCTCCCGCCCTACTGCAGATAGGACACCATCATTCTTCCGGGATCCTCCCATCTATTCATCACGTGACATCACAGATTACATCTCAAAGCATAATGGAAACCATCGATCGTACTATGACATTTGAAAACAGCCTCGATTTGAAACAGGAACCCAATATATTTGAGCCATCGCCTCCTAAAGCCATTCCGGTCTCTGTGGATACGGAGCATATCAAACAGGAAGCGGAAGTCGTCACAGAGACCGCTAACTCTGTCCAAAATGATATTGTCCAGCTCCAGGCAGCAGCTGTCGTATCCTCGTGTACATAGAGAGCATCAATGAATTAGAGTAGTTTATGTAATAATAATCGCTAATCCAGGGATATGGAAAATTTAGGGAAACGTGTATTTACTTAAAATTGAAAAATAATAGGAATGTTTCAAAGAGTACATTTAATTATGAAGAAACTACTGTCTTTTTCATATTGCTGTGAGGAGGGGAGAGATATGGTGATAATGATGATCATGTTTTAACATGTTTAAGGGACAGTATAATCAAATAATAGGGTAAGCCATGTTGATAGCATACATCATTCTCTCTATCATTCCCTAGGGTAAACTAAGGATTATGGGTAATTGGTTAATGAATGTCCGTCCCTCGCCCGATATGTCTAATACAGACACCACGTGACCAAATTACAACACTTTATATAGGACAGGAGATATAGCACGTGACAATGCACATCTAACTTCACACTTGACAATTCAATCTGTATGTACTGTTATGATTGGTCAATATTTGTAAATATATATCTGTATTAGTTTATATAGGAGGAACTATTCATTGATGAATTAATTGTATAGTGCTTTGCATGTTACTCCGTTCTTGTATGGCATTGAGTATCTTTTTTTAATCATTTCTGTATGTAAAGTGTCCAATTGATGAATGTATATTCACACTAGATTTGATAATTGATGGGAATATGTTGATTTTGAAAATGAAAGACGAAATGAACATTCCACTTTGACAATACCATACAAATGAATATCTGAAAAAAAGGCAATCCGTTCTAGAACCTGAAATGCCAATAATCGTTACGTGTATTACTTAATTATTACGGATTTATTTTTTTTCTCATTTGTTGAATGCAGTATAGTTTTGTGAGCGAGTGACACAAAATAATTTTGTCATCGTAGAGGTTCGCTCACGTGGCACGTCACGTGGTCTTGGGATACTTAACAACGCATTTGGCTTCACAAATGCTTGAGTCAGTCATGATTTTCTAAGTATTGGAATGCTGACACACATTTCTTAGTGTCAAGCGTCGGCCAGCTAAACATGCATTTAGAAAAGATTGAAGTAAACCAACCTTCAATTGGTGTAAATTTTATTGGCTCAAAATGATCTTCCTGTTTCAGATAGGGAAATTTCTCAAGTAAAATCGTGATACCTTTTCCAATCTTAAAATACAGGTGCCACCATGTGTCATTGAAAATGAATTTGCATGGAGCGACTGATTTTCGAAATCAGGCATGTTATGGAGGACGTGAAGTAGAAACGAAAATCTGGTGAAAAAGAAATCTGTCTTGTCCATATACTGATTTGCGTCAGAATGAGAATTTTGTATATTACTACCGAGTTATAATACATGGGCTATGATTGAAGAATATGTCCTATTGATAATTAAATATGTAAATAACCGATCAATATTTCACTTTCTATATGTAAACCTTTTAGTGTGTACAGCATTAGTGTATCTAGTCGTATGTGAAGGCAGTTCTTCTGTCTGTATCTTGCCAAACGAGAATGTACCATTGATATTTTTGGAATTGAACCAATTTAAGTAAGACATGCATTGTGTATTACGGATATAAGCTGGGTATGTCTAGAATGATTATAAGAGGTAGTCTGACTATCACGTTACAAGTTATTGTCAAAGTTCTTGTCATTTCACCATTATATCTCCATAACCATGTTCTTGCCACCATAAAATCATCTTGCCATTTGTATAATTTTGGGAAATAAACATTCCGCTGACATGCGCATTAGGTTGTTTGTTTTTGTATGGTTTTGTTTTGTTTTGTTTATCTTTTTTTTTTAGTTTTTAATAGTATTGTGATACATTTAGAAATCGACGGATTCTTTATAGCCGAATTCGCTGTTCAAAGCGCAGAGTTAAATCTCACTTTGGTTCTTTGACCTCTGTCGAGTGTGGACTCTGGGACCTCGATGTTCGAGTGAGCTAAAAGCGTACTGACCATACCGTATACTCTCTCCTCTGTCGAGTGTGGACTCTGGGACCTCGATGTTCGAGTGAGCTAAAAGCGTACTGACCATACCGTATACTCTCTCCTCTGTCGAGTGTGGACTCTGGGACCTCGATGTTCGAGTGAGCTAAACGCGTGCTGACCATACCGTATACCCTCTCCTCTGTCGAGCCTGGACTCTGGGACCTCGATGTTCGAGTGAGCTAAACGCGTACTGACCAAACGGTATACTCTCTCCTCTGTCGAGCCTGGACTCTGGGACCTCGATGTTCGAGTGAGCTAAACGCGTGCTGACCATACCGTATACTCTCTCCTCTGTCGAGTGTGGACTTTGGGACCTCGATGTCCGAGTGAGCTAAACGCGTGCTGACCATACCGTATACTCTCTCCTCTGTCGAGTCTGGACTCTGGGACCTCGATGTCCGAGTGAGCTAAACGCGTGCTGACCATACCGTATACTCTCTCCTCTGTCGAGTCTGGACTCTGGGACCTCGATGTTCGAGTGAGCTAAACGCGTGCTGACCATACCGTATACTCTCTCCTCTGTCGAGTCTGGACTCTGGGACCTCGATGTTCGAGTGAGCTAAACGCGTGCTGACCATACCGTATACTCTCTCCTCTGTCTAGTCTGGACTCTGGGACCTCGATGTCCGAGTGAGCTTAACGCGTGCTGACCATACCGTATACTCCCTCCTCTACCGAGTCTGGACTCTGGGACCTCGATGTTCGAGTGAGCTAAACGCGTGCACACCATACCGTATACTCTCTCCTCTGTCGAGTCTGGACTCTGGGATCTCGATGTCCGAGTGAGCTAAAAGCGTACTGACCATACCGTTTACTCTCTCCTCTGTCGAGTCTGGACTCTGGGACCTCGATGTTCGAGTGAGCTAAACGCGTGCTGACCATACAGTATATTCTCTCCTCTGTCGAGTGTGGACTCTGGGACCTCGATGTTCGAGTGAGCTAAACGCGTGCTGACCATACCGTATACTCTCTCCTCTGTCGAGTGTGGACTCTGGGACCTCGATGTCCGAGTGAGCTAAACGCGTGCTGACCATCTCGCTGTAGTCTCTCACCTAAGGTAAGTCTGGACTCTGGGCCCCAGTGGTGGAGTTGGTTAGAGCGCTGTGTTATATCTCAATGTAAACCTCTCACCTCAGTCAAGTCTGGGCTCTGGACCCCGATAGTGGAATGGGCTAGAACGCTGTGTTATATCTAACCTAAGTCAAGTCTTGGCTCTGGTTCCAGTAGTGGAGTTCGCTAGAGCACTGTGTTATATCTCAATGTAAACCTCTCACCTAAGCCAAGTCTGGGTTCTGGGCCCCAGTAATGGAGTTGACTAGAGCGCTGTGTTATATCTCGCTGTAGTCTCTCACCTAAGTTAAGTCTGGACTCTGGGCCCCAGTAGTGGAGTTGGATATAGCGCTGTGTTATATCTCACTGTAGTCTCTCATCTAAATCAAGTCTGGGTTCTGGGCCCCAGTAGTGGAGTTGGTTAGAGCGCTGTGTTATATCTCAATGTAAACCTCTCACCTAAGTCAAGTCTGGGCTCTGGGCCTTAGTAGTCGAGTTGGCTGGAGCGGTGTGTTATATCTCGCTGAAGCCTCTAACCTCCGTCAAGTCTGGGCTCTAGGCCGCTATGGTCGATTTGGCTATAACGTTGCGTTGTATCTCAATGTAGCCTACAACCTCGGTCAAGTATAAACTCTGGGGCCTCGATGATCGAGAGCGCGCACTGAATTCGTTATGGTTCATCTACTTTGTCAGTCTTGGGCCTGTTATACGAAAGAAAGGGCGATCAATCGGATGTATTTGTCGACTCATTAAGTGACTTTTTTTCCAAGTGAGAAAGTCTGTCAAAGAACCTATCTAAGATTGGTGGGGTTCTCCATGTCTTCCGTCATGCACTAGTAATAAATATCAAGATGATGAGAGTTTGGGTTAGGGTTAGGGTCTTCCGTCATTCACTAGCTATAACTATCAAGATGATGTGAGTTTGGGTTAGGGTAAGGGTCTTCCGTCATGCACTAGCTATAACTATCAAGATGATGAGAGTTTGGGTTAGGGTTAGAGTCTTCAGTCATTCACTAGCTATAACTATCAAGATGATGTGAGTTAGGGTTAGGGTAAGGGTCTTCCGTCATTCACTAGCTATAACTATCAAGATGATGAGAGTTTGGGTTAGGGTTAGGGTCTTCCGTCATTCACTAGCTATAACTATCAAGATGATGAGAGTTTGGGTTAGGGTAAGGGTCTTCAGTCATTCACTAGCTATAACTATCAAGATGATGTGAGTTTGGGTTAGGGTAAGGGTCTTCCGTCATTCACTAGCTATAACTATCAAGATGATGAGAGTTTGGGTTAGGGTTAGAGTCTTCAGTCATTCACTAGCTATAACTATCAAGATGATGTGAGTTTGGGTTAGGGTAAGGGTCTTCCGTCATTCACTAGCTATAACTATCAAGATGATGAGAGTTTGGGTTAGGGTTAGGGTCTTCCGTCATTCACTAGCCACAACTATCCAGATGATGTAAGTTTTGGCCTATGAAGTCCTAGACCTGGAGCCTAGAGGCACTAGATGTTGACCAGTCGCCTCCACCGTGTGGCTGAAATCCATCCACCACGTAACACTGGCCACCACCATATACGTGAAATAATCCTGGTGTGGTCTTTTCTTCCACCACTTAACACTGGCTGCCACAATAAAGGTGAAATAATTTTGGTGTAGTGTAAGTGAAATGTGTGCATTGTGGTGTTTTCCTCCATCACTAAATACTGACCACCACCATACAGGGGAAATAATTCTGGTGTGGTGTTTTCCTCTGCCACTAAACACGGACCACCTGGATACACGTGTTGTGAGTGTTCAGAATATGATAAAATTAGCCCATCTGGTGTCGTGAGGAGTCTTCACACAAGGCTGTTACTGTGGAATCATTGCATTATGGGAATTTAACATGTACTATCTTTCGCTAAATTTCATTCTCAGCCCTTTCATTCCTTTTGTATAGTGATCCCGTTTCGTAGATTTACTTAGATTTTATTCAGGAAACAATGACGTACTTAATTTCCTTCTTCCTTTATGCAGAAGCATGCCAAGCTCTTTTGATCGTGAATTCATTTTTAAACCATGCAGATTGTAAAGATTTCACCTTAAGGAATGGAATTGGAGATTAAACAGAAAAAAACAAAAGTTGATTTAACAATTTGATGAGAATACTTCAGTGACTGAACATATAATTGTTAACAAGGGTCACATATGGTCAAGTTGCAAAGTCACACGTAATAACAAAAAGTCAACCGTGCGTGAAATGTAGACCACACTGACTTTGTTCCTTTCTAGAATCAATATATAGTGTTTAATTAAAAACCTACCCCAAATATAACCCTTTATGAAAGCAATGCAAACGAAGTCTATGTAAAACTTTCATTCAGCCGATTTATTGATGAAAAGGAAAAATTCGTTTGGGCCATAATAATACTTTAAAATTAATTAGAACGTAGTAAATAGGCATAGTCTATTGCTATTCAGTATTGTGATTATAGTTACTCTTGCTTTAATGTTGTGTGGATATAACACTTTCTATTATACAGTGTTAATCTTATTTGAGCTATTTTGTGTGGCTTGAATGTTGTTTTTGCATGCATGGCAGAGATGGCTATCCAAACAAGAGACACTTCTATCGGACCTCAGGTTTCAAGTCCGGTTTCCAATGGTCAATGAATGTCCATATGTTGTATGGAGAATCATATTGATACAGAACCAACATTTGTTGTATACATGTGTATATTACAGGAAACGCCGACGTATACCCTGTGATAAGATGATAACTCTCAATGATTCCACACCTAGCTGGTGACCGTAGGAACACCTTGCTGGTCATCGTATGGACTGTTAGTAATTCAGCACTTGATTCAACACCTTGCTGGTGACCGTATAGACTGTCAATGATTAAACACCTTGCTGGTGACCATATAGACTGTCAATAAAACAACACCTTGCTGCTGGTCGTCCACAGCTGTCAATGATTCAACACATTGCTTGTGACCGTATAGACTGTCAATGAAACAATACCTTGCTGGTGGTCGTATAGACTGTCAATGATTCAACACATTGCTGGTGACCATGTAGACTCTCAATGAAACAACACCTTGGTTGTGACCCTATTGACTGTCAATGAAGCAACACCTTGCTGGTGACCGTATAAACTGTCAATGAAGCAACACCTTGCTGGTGACCGTATAGACTGTCAGTGATTCAATACATTCTGGTGACCGCACAGTGGCGGATCCAAGGTATTTGAAAATAAGGGGGGGGGGGCACTTGTATATTAGCCAAACTACTTAACCAATTTTGGTGCAAAATCTGGATTTTTACTAGTAAATATGTGGCCAAAAAGGGGGGGTGGGGCTGGGTCCCACCTCTACATCCGCCACTGCCGTAGAAACGTGTACTGGAATGTGCACGGACTCATTATTGAGATACGAACATGTCACAGGGAGTAAACATTGAGACTGCTGTCATAGGGAGTAAACATTGAGACTGCTGTCATAGGGTGTAAACATTGAGACTGCTGTCATAGGGAGTAAACATTGAGACTGCTGTCATAGGGTGTAAACATTGAGACTGCTGTCATAGGGTGTAAACGTTGAGATTGCTGTCATAGGGAGTAAACATTGGGCTTGCTGTCATAGGGAGTAAACATTGAGACTGCTGTCATAGGGAGTAAACATTGAGACTGCTGGCATAGGGTGTAAACATTGAGATTGCTGTCATAGAGTGTAAACATTGAGATTGCTGTCATAGGGAGTAAACATTGAAACTGCTGTCATAGGGTGTAAACATTAAGACTGCTCTCATAGGGTGTAAACATTGAGATTGCTGTCATAGGGAGTAAACATTGAGACTGCTGTCATAGGGTGTAAACATTGAGATTGCTGTCATAGGGTGTAAACATTGAGATTGCTGTCATAGGGTGTAAACATTGAGACTGCTGTCATAGGGTGTAAACATTGAGATTGCTGTCATAGGGTGTAAACATTGAGATTGCTGTCATAGGGTGTAAACATGTAGATTGCTGTCATAGGGTGTAAACATTGAGACTGCTGTCATAGGGTGTAAACATTGAGATTGCTGTCATAGGGTGTAAACATTGAGACTGCTGTCATAGGGTGTAAACATTGAGATTGCTGTCATAGGGTGTAAACATTGAGACTGCTGTCATAGGGTGTAAACATGGAGATTGCTGTCATAGGGTGTAAACATTAAGACTGCTGTCATAGGGTGTAAACATTGAGACTGCTGTCATAGGGAGTAAACATTGAGACTGCTGTCATAGGGTGTAAACATTGAGATTGCTGTCATAGGGTGTAAACATTGAGATTGCTGTCATAGGGTGTAAACATTGAGATTGCTGTCATAGGGTTTAAACATTGAGATTGCTGTCATAGGGTGTAAACATTGAGATTGCTGTCATAGGATGTAAACATTGAGATTGCTGTCATAGGGTGTAAACATTGAGACTGCTGTCATAGGGTGTAAACATTGAGATTGCTGTCATAGGGTGTAAACATTGAGATTGCTGCCATAGGGTGTAAACATTGAGATTGCTGTCATAGGGTTTAAACAGTAAGACTGCTGTCATAGGGTGTAAACATTGAGATTGCTGTCATAGGGTGTAAACATTGAGACTGCTATCATAGGGTGTAAACATTGAGACTGCTGTCATAGGGTGTAAACATTGAGACTGCTGTCATAGGATGTAAACATTGAGATTGCTGTCATAGGGTGTAAACATTGAGATTGCTGTGATAGGGTGTAAACATTGAGATTGCTGTCATAGGGTGTAAACATTGAGACTGCTGTCATAGGGTGTAAACATTGAGACTGCTGTCATAGGGTGTAAACATTGAGACTGCTGTCATAGGGTGTAAACATTGAGACAGCTGTCATAGGGTGTAAACATTGAGATTGCTGTCATAGGGTGTAAACATTGAGATTGCTGTCATAGGGTGTAAACATTGAGACTGCTATCATAGGGTGTAAACATTGAGACTGCTGTCATAGGGTGTAGACATTGAGACTGCTGTCATAGGGTGTAAACATTGAGATTGCTGTCATAGGGTGTAAACATTGAGACTGCTGTCATAGGGAGTAAACATTGAGATTGCTGTCATAGGGAGTAAACATTGAGACTACTGTCATAGGGAGTAAACATTGAGATTGCTGTCATAGGGTGTAAACATTGAGATTGCTGTCATAGGGAGTAAACATTGGGCTTGCTGTCATAGGGAGTAAACATTGAGACTGCTGTCATAGGGAGTAAACATTAAGACTGCTGTCATAGGGAGTAAACATTAAGACTGCTGTCATAGGGTGTAAACATTGAGATTGCTGTCATAGGGAGTAAACATTGAGACCGCTGTCATAGGGTGTAAACATTGAGACTGCTGTCATAGGGTGTAAACATTGAGATTGCTGTCATAGGGTGTAAACTTTGAGACTGCTGTCATAGGGAGTAAACATTGAGACTGCTGTCATAGGGTGTAAACATTGAGACTGCTGTCATAAGGTGTAAACATTGAGATTACTGTCATAGGGTGTAAACATTGAGATTGCTGTCATAGGGTGTAAACATTGAGATTGCTGTCATAGGGTGTAAACATTGAAATTGCTGTCATAGGGTGTAAACATTGGGCTTGCTGTCATAGGGAGTAAACATTGAAACTGCTGTCATAGGGAGTAAACATTAAGACTGCTCTCATAGGGTGTAAACATTGAGATTGCTGTCATAGGGAGTAAACATTGAGACTGCTGTCATAGGGTGTAAACATTGAGATTGCTGTCATAGGGTGTAAACATTGAGACTGCTGTCATAGGGTGTAAACATTTAGATTGCTGTCATAGGGTGTAAACATTGAGACTGCTGTCATAGGGTGTAAACATTGAGATTGCTGTCATAGGGTGTAAACATTGAGACTGCTGTCATAGGGTGTAAACATTGAGATTGCTGTCATAGGGTGTAAACATTGAGACTGCTGTCATAGGGTGTAAACATGGAGATTGCTGTCATAGGGTGTAAACATTAAGACTGCTGTCATAGGGAGTAAACATTGAGATTGTTGTCATAGGGTGTAAACATTGAGACTGCTGTCATAGGGTGTAAACATTGAGATTGCTGTCATAGGGTGTAAACATTGAGATTGCTGTCATAGGGTGTAAACGTTGAGATTGCTGTCATAAGGTGTAAACGTTGAGATTGCTGTCATAGGGTGTAAACGTTGAGATTGCTCTCATAGGGTGTAAACGTTGAGATTGCTCTCATAGGGTGTAAACGTTGAGATTGCTGTCATAGGGTGTAAACATTGAGATTGCTGTCATAGGGTGTAAACATTGAGATTGCTGTCATAGGGTGTAAACGTTGAGATTGCTGTCATAGGGTGTAAACGTTGAGATTGCTGTCATAGGGTGTAAACGTTGAGATTGCTGTCATAGGGTGTAAACGTTGAGATTGCTGTCATAGGGTGTAAACATTGAGATTGCTGTCATAGGGTGTAAACATTGAGACTGCTGTCATAGAGTGTAAACATTGAGACTGCTGTCATATGGTGTAAACACTGAGACTGCTGTCATAGGGTGTAAACATTGAGATTGCTGTCATAGGGTGTAAACATTGAGATTGCTGTCATGAGTGTAAACATGGAGATTGCTGTCATCCGATTTGATCGTCATACTGCGTTATGAACATCTTAAAAATCACAGTCAGTGTAATAAATAAGGATGCCTTTATTTGAAATGCTGACTTGAGGAATGAATCTTTTTTTTTTGTTTTTTTTGGATGGAGGTATACTGCAAAAAAAAAACCAAAACAAAACAACCCCCCCCCCCCCAAAAAAAAACCCAAACCAAAAAAAAAAAAAAAAAAAAAAAGAAAAAAAAAAACCAAAACAAAATAAAAACCAATGCGTACACCGATCCACTTTCGTGGATTGTCAAGCACTTTAGCGCAAAATACGAATATGATCACGTCACGCAAGGTTGGACAAGTCGGACATTTGATTATGACGTCATAAGCATAACAATCAAAAGTCCGCTAATTTTCGCTGTCTGTGTTGAAAGGTGGATCGGTGTATTGTTGTCGTGGTATACCCCCATCCAACGAAAGACAATTTACATCATTTACTGTAATTCCTTTCATACATGTTTTATATTCTCAGAAATTGGCACGTTATGTCTGCACTATTTCTCAACATCTCTACACTTCTGCCGCGGTGGTGTCAGAGAAAACAAAATCGATGATGAGATACCCCCTTAATATTTAAACCAATCAAAATGCGTGCAAAATAAAATGATATACATGTACTTGATAAAAGTCACGCCCTCTATACTCATAATGACGAAGGACTGTATGTTGTCACTCGGGCATGGCAGGCGACCTGCGATGCTCACTCAACTATGACAACGATACTTTGATAAATGCTGTGCCTCACTACTGTAATGAGATTTTCTCAAGAGCGAGACAACATTTATAGAGTGAACATTACATTCTACCTACAATACTTAACTAAAACATTATTGCATTGAATATTATATCAAGGCATTAAAAACATCAATCGCTTTCATTACTGTCCGCGCCACTTACTCTGGAAACTGGAAAATCTCGATTTTCAGTTATTCATCTTCAGAATAATTTCCAAAAGGCAAAACCATTCGATAGATCTTGTTTAGTCGTAAATTTTGGTGTATGCTATATGTTTGTATGAAGAAGCGTTCATATTTTATAGAAAAAAAAAATCAATTTTAGATAGGGCGACTTCCATGTTAAATTTTGACGTGACGTCGCCAAGTTTCCCATAGACTCAATGTTAAACATCGGCGACGTCACGTCAAAATTAAATAGAAAACGCCCTATCTAAAATGATATTTCCCTATAAAATACGAATGCTTCTTCATAAAAACATAACATACACCAAAAGTTACGACTAAACAAGATCTGTCGATTGATATTAATTTTGTAAAACTATTTTAAAGATAAATAAGTGAAAATCCAGATTTTTCGTTTTACAAAGTGAGTGGCGCGGTCAGTAGGTTCACTGTACAGATAGACTATAACAGAAAAATGAACTTTAGAAATTGGAATTCAATATAGACATTAACAAGTAGTGTAGTAAGACCCTGTTGGATTATTCACTAGGTATGTAGTAAGGCACTGCTTGACCATTCACTAGGTCACTAGGCATATTTTGTGATGATATCACCTGAGTTCCGACGAACTTTCAACAAATGGCGTATTTGATTATGACTTTATATATAGCTAATATTAAGAATCTTTCCATTATACTCAAATAGACCCTTGACGGAGTTACATCGAACCTCAAATTTTGTCATCACAATGTTTTGTGGAAGGGATGCAATGAATATTATATCAAGGCATTACAAAACATACAAAAATAAGTGTACACAAGCTTGCTAAACAATATGCAAATTTTACAAATGTTGAACTTTTCTGGTGGTGCAAAGAGCGGCTATGTCACACTGCACAGTTTGATATACAAGTACAAATTAGACGATTTAAGTCATTACGTAATTAAATGGCATCTTATGTGATGAACAATTTAAGAGGACATCCTTTACCTTGGGTACATCAATATCTGAAAAGAGTTTTCACACGTACTCACAAAATTCCCCCATCACATGATTGTTCACGACGTACTCATGACGTAATAATGGCGTGTATGTGAAATTGTGATGCGTTCATGACGTGTTCATGACGTATATATCAGAATTCGTCATCAGCTGGCGGTATGAACACTGGCTGCTCAATGATTGGCTGATGTCCACGTGCTTGTCGAGATGATATGGAGGAAAACGTCAGAGAATCAAACATTTTAATTGTTCTTTTGATAGACTGTACAGAACGGTAAGACGAACTGAAGGGTGCCTGTACCAATGAAACAAATACAGTAAAATGAGTTAGGTAAAACAATACACATTCTTCCAATTTTACAAATACTGTTCACCATTGACAAGTCTGAAATTATAAGAGACAGCTGGAGAAAGTTGTTTTTTTTCTGATAGAAATAATACAGAGAAATATAATACAAGAAGAGAGAATGATACTAGTAAAGAGAATTAACGGAGTTCAGTTGTTCGCATTTCTAATCCCTTTTCATTGATGATGAAGACCAAAAGTGTGAAGTCCAAAATATTTGTAGTGCAAACCACCAAAACGACTTAATACAAAGAGTCGAAACGATCCAATGTCGAAGCTACGTTTAGAGGAAAAACCCTTTTCATTATTAAGCAATTCAATAACTTTTGTCACGGTGAGTATTGAGGTATATGTACATTATTGATTTCGAGTGATATAAACTGTATACTGAAATTATTCTTATTACCAGATTCACATTTAGCTAGTGAAGATAGAGACAAGAGCATGACTGACCAATAACTGACCAAAGCTTCTTGTCTGGACATTCCTTACATTAAATGTGTATATATAACTGAATTTTACCCGTTCTGCCTTTTCTCTTAACCTCTTGAGTCTCCTCTGTTCGGCAGCCTCGGGATCATCAGGGAATACGTCATACACATGGTCGTATTCTCGTACATTCTCGTAAGAATGTAAATTGCTCTCGTCAGTTTTCTTGATGTCGTAAGTACGCACTTTCTCGTAAGTTCTGGCTTTATCGTACGACCTTACTCTGGCTTCTTTTAGTTTATTATTTAGACCAATTGGGTGTAGTGATTCATACAAACCGGACTTTTCACTCACGTTTCGATTTGAAGGTTTATATTCCACTCCTGCCAAATTGAAAATTACAAAATGCATAAACTGAGATTATACTTTACAAATGAATAATTTTATCCTTGAATTCCAGTACTTAAAACATTTCATACAATGTTATTTTGATCTATTGTTGTGACGTGTCTGGATTGCTTTTGCTGTGTGGAGCTAGATTATCACAAGTTTTACCCTAGTTCGTTGACTGAAGTTACCTGCTCTTGCATGCTGTCACTGAGGTAAGATACTTTATTTTATACAGGCATTGCTAGTCTACCGAGTTCGATGTAAAGGGAAATTACCTTTAAAAGAATATTTAGTAGTCTTTCACAACTAGTCACCAAATGCAAATAAAGACTGGATAAAACTCTTAGTAAATTATTGAGCCTACTCACCCTCGGCATCTCCAAACGATTGAGAGCCATCGCCATGGAGCCAACGAGAGTGAGCATAATTAGTGTCAGATAAAATGTAACTTTATGTCGACTCTTCAGACCGGGGGAATAACTAATCTACCATGTAGCGAAGTTCTAATGTAAAATACGAAAGTAACTGGTGTCACATGACTGTGGCACAACAATGTACCACAGTGGTCATTCACGGACCCCTGAAATTCAGAGGTGAGACCAGGTGCCCGGGAGGAGTGAGCATCTCCCGTTCGGCTAGCCAAACCCGTGGTGAATGTCCTTAAATATAAATGAATGTAAATAAACACTGTGTAGAAAGTGCCACAGTCACATAGCATCAGGAAAAAGGGTATAATAACACTTAAATCAAACCCTCCTGCGGGGAACTGTTTACGATCTCCACACTGCAAACGGAATGAGTGTGACGTTAAAGTAAAATACGAAAGTAACTGGTGTCACATGACTATGGTACTAACAACAATGTACCACAGTGGACATTCTCTAACCTCTTAAATTCAGAGGTGAGACCAGGTGCCCAGGAGGAGTGAGCGATACCAGAGATTTCGTGTATGTTCACTGTTCAGGGTCTCAAGAGTAGCACCTCATCCCTGTCATAACTGGGTTCCAATGGAGTGTTGTAGGTTTGCCAAAGTACATGGTTGATCTGGACGGGTTTCTGCAGTTGCACTGGCTCCCTTCATCACTACACACTAAACATCTCAATGGAGGTGAAATAACACTGACGTGACTTTGACCAACAATGTATGAACAACAATAAAGGTACTGCATTGCCTCTTGACGTAAACCTACCCTTGTTCAGTGTCGTTAATACTGGCGGCATCTATATTGCCTGTTGACGTATACTTACACTTATTCAGTGTGGGTTAATACTGGCGGCATCTATTTTGCCACTTGCCGTATACTTACCCTTATTCAGTGTCGTTAATACCGGCGGCATATTTTATGACATATCGCCATGTTGTCGCACACAGTTTAAAGACACACTGATTAACTTAGGCAAGGTGCGCGGTCATTGTCTTTCAAAACTCAGTCAGAATGATCAAGTGATTTAAATCCTTCAATATTCAGTAGTTATTGTTTAAGTAATAAATTCAATAGTTTATATTTGAAGTCTCGAATGACGCTGACGTAAGCGGTCACAGATCGTTAGTTAGATTAAGATAAGATATTTTTAGAAGTATTTGCTTAATTTGATTTAATTTTTTCAAATATATATATTTTTTAATCTAATTTCTATTTGCTTTATTGTGTTTAGTTTTAAATGGTCTGGTCAGTTTCTTTCTTTCTTTAAGTTACTGATTTATTCATCTGCCTATTTATTTATATTTTTCTCGTTTGAAAATGAAAAAAAAAAAGATACTATAAAACACGGCAGTTGTGTTTAACAAAAGGTCCCAATGCAAGGACACACGGAAAATGAGAATTGATGAAGCGACCTTTATAGGTAGGTGGTATCTTTTTTACAGAATTGACCGTTAGCACAGGATTAATTGTATCTTATAAATAATATTCTTCTGATTAATAGATATATATTCATTAAGTAAAGGGGTAACCCTCCTAAGAATTTTCTCATAAAGAATGTCACCTGTCTGGAATGATTTTGTCACAACTTGGACGAACTCCCAAGGAAGATTCCACCAAAAGAGAAACAGTGCCTGTAAGGCACACTGAATAGATAGTTTTCATTGAGTCTAAATTTATTGGAGTTACCTCCGGTAGTCAGCCATATGACAGCGGGAGATAACTCCTGTGAATTTTCGTTAAGTGGAAACTATCTATACCACTTGTCAAGTTTATCAAACCCTTCTACTTGTTTCGACACAAAATTTTTTTGAAAGATTGTTTGCATTCATATCCTTTAGAATTACAATTATTTCATTACAGTATACAATATTAATGCATTATAAGGAAACCACCATGAGAAAAATCCTTGAAATGGGCAAAAAAGGTCAGAGTTCGACAAGACGCCAACACTTTGTCTCTGAATGGAACTAGAACGTTTTTATAAAGCACTTTGGTATATCAGGATTCTTTATCAAAGCAGCCGCGGCCTGAAGAAGTTTGTCAGTAGTAAAAAAAGAAGCATCAAAATTTAAATTCAGAATGGATACACAACCTTGACGGATCTATCCACAAACAACACCGCCTAGATTCTAGAGTATAACAAGTTGATGTTGGACGGACAGACAGAAGAACGAATGGACATGGAGTGATCACAATAATTCACATGTGGTTTTCGCTGATTATGATCTAATAATGATGGATTCAACGTTTGAATAATTACCGGGCTTTACTTAAGAAGCAAGGTACTTATGCTTCGAAAACGTCCATTGAAATATATATATATATAAATAGATACATGTAAATAAAATAAAAATAAAATTCAATTTAAACAAATCGATTAAAAAACAAACAATAAAACTGTAAATAATTCTTGGTAAATTAATATCTGCATATCCGGAGTTGTCGTTCCTGTAAATTGCTCAACAAAACTGAGTTATCTATCTTCGGATAGATCTATTGTTCATGTGAGGTTGATATCTTTATAAAATAATGCTAGACGATAGTTTTCGCCAACATAATGTCGAAGCACCTGAAGAATACTACCGACTTATGGTACAACTTCCTCCGCGCTCTGTCCAAGGGTAGAACCAAGTCCAAACTGAGTGACCACAGCGAGTTCCAGCAAGGTGCTATCCTCTCTTATCAACGAGCTCCAAACTGAGTGACCACAGCGAGTTCCAGCAAGGTGCTATCCTCTCTTATCAACGAGCTCCATATTCTGAATAAAACACAGAAACAACATAAAGTATGTTGGCATTAATTACCACTGACTTTGTTTGTAGGTCTTGTTCCAGATTTTACTTTACGAAATAAAAATGCAGTGTACTACATGAAGCAAGTGTACCCAAGAAAGACAGCACGTCATCTGTTTGAAAATAAGGGAGTACTCTCTCTCTCTCTCTCTCTCTCTCTCTCTCTCTCTCTCTCTCTCTCTATATATATATATATATATATATATATATATAAATATATATATATATATATATATATATATATATATACTGTACACGCTTGGCTTCCGGTACACGCGATAACAATTCGACTCCAAGATAGGGCGCCCCTGATATATAAATGGTTTACAGTTTCCTGCTCCTATGTCGTGTTATGACTGAAAATAAAACCCACCTGACAAACACGTGATTATATAAATAACATTTTAATGAATGATATTGCACTATATGAACAGAAAAACTCCAATACAACATTAATGACAAATATTATATTGCATATGTGTATTACAATATTTTGATCTGTCTATAATAATTTCACTATTTTCATGTTCTGACACCACATCCTCTCCAGTCATTGTACTCTATACCAAAGCTTGGTCTCCTAACACAGGTGTTGAATACACTTCCTGTCCATGCGTGTCTTTGAAATTTTGATTTTATCTTATCTGAGGTATTCAGAGTTGTATGCTTTGGTTTTTGTTGCTATGTTTTCCTTTGTTCTTGTTTTTTTTTTATCTATTCATTTAAATGATAGCTAGAAGATACGAGCTTCACAGTACTTAACCCCATTAGATTTTCGCACAAGGAGTCATCCCTGTAAGAGGTCTTTCCCCTTAGTAGGCTTTCGTTCTGGAATCTTTCTCTCCAGCAAAGTTTCGTCAAGGGTTTCATCAAGGAGACTTTCGCAATTGTAGGGGTTCGCCAAGGAGTAATTTTCACTAGAAGGGTTTCGCCCAGGAGTCATTCTCGCATGTGGGGTTTGCCAGGAGTCTCTCTAATAAGAGATCTGTTTAGAGGCCTTATTTCAGGGTTCTACGTTGCCCCAGGTTTATAGTGATTACAGAGTGAGGTCTACAGTCTTGATTAGAGAGTGAGGTCTACAGTCTTGATTAGAGAGTGAGGTCTACAGTGTTGAATTGAGAGTGAGGTCATTTTTATAGTATCGATTTGAGAGTCAGGTTTATAGTGTTGATTAGAGAGTCCGGATTATAGTGTTGATTAGAGAGTCAGGTTTGTAGTGTTGATTAGAGAGTCAGGTTTATAATGTTGATAAGAGAGTCAGGATTATAGTGTTGATCAGAGAGTCAGGTTTATAGTGTTGATCAGAGAGTCAGGTTTATAGTGTTGACTAGAGAGTCAGGTTTGTAGTGTTGATTAGAGAGTCAGGTTTATAGTGTTGATTAGAGAGTCAGGTTTATAGTGTTGATAAGAGAGTCAGGTTTGTAGTGTTGATAAGAGAGTCAGGTTTAAAGTGTTGATCAGAGAGTCAGGTTTAAAGTGTTGATCAGAGAGTCAGGTTTATAGTGTTGATTAGAGTCAGGTTTATAGTGTTGATAAGAGAGTCAGGTTTATAGTGTTGATTAGAGTCAGGTTTATAGTGTTGATTAGAGAATCAGATTTACAATGATGTCTAATCCATCAGAACACTTTTTGCGACGTAACGTCATGTTAATGCGTCAAAGCTTATCAACCAAATGCGTCTGTGATCATTTCTATTTGCTTTGGTTTTTTCTCTTGTAGAATTACTTCAAAAGTTCTTAGCACTGACCCAAGAGAATCGTACGGCAACGAAGAAGGTTCCTGAAAAAGAGCGAAATTCATCAAAGGAACTGAAATTAAAGCCCTTGTACTCTTAAAGTTGAAATGCATGAAATATATGAATCTTGAGAAATACATTTTGAAAAGTTACTTTTTTCTACTGAGAAAATTCATCTTAGTTACCCGTAATGGCAAGACATACCTCCCCGATGTATATTACATATATCTTTTAATTTTATCCTATGTACTTAAATTAACATTAAAATCATCCATCCATAAATCGCAAAATGAAAATTTTATTTAGAGTCGTTCACCGATTTAAATTTACCTAAGTAAAAGAAACATGAAATGAAATGATGTCGCCACTACATAGTAATACCACAGGCGCGCCACCTATCAGGAACATCAAATACTGGGCCATTCCCACTACATATTAATGCCAAAGGAGTGCCAGCTATGAGGAACATTAAATACTGGGCCATTCCCATTATATAGTAATGTCATAAGAGTGCCACATACCAGGAACATTAAATACTTTGTCATTCCCGCTACATAGTAAAACCACAAGAGTGGAACATCAAATACTGGGCCATACCCACAACATAGTAATGCCACAGGAGTGTATAAATATCGGGCCATTCCCACTGCATAGTAATGCCACAAGAGTGCCAATATCAGGAACATAAAATACTGGGTCATTCCCACAACATAGTAATGTCACAGGAGTGCCAATATCAGGAACATCAAATACTGGGTCATTCCCACAACAAAGGAAAAAAAACGAAAGAAAGAAAGAAAAACGTCGAAAGCGATGTAAAACACCAACCAACCAACTTCTAAGGAAACGGAAAGACAGGATTGATTGACTGACTGATTGTTTATGCTTTTACGTTACTACGTAAAATCAAATACTGGGTCATTCCCACTACGAAGTAATGCCACAATAGTGCCAATATCAAGAACATGAAATACTGGGTCATTCCCGCAACATAGTAATGCCACAAGAGTGCCAATATCGGGAACATCAAATACTGGGTTATTCCCACTACGAAGTAATGCCACAAGAGTGCCACTATCAGGAACATCAAATACTGGGTCATTCCCACTACATAGTAATGCCACAAGAGTGCCACTATCAGGAACATTAAATACTAGGTCATTCCCACTACGAAGTAATGCCACAATAGTGCCAATATCAGGAACATCAAATACTGGGTCATTCCCACTACATAGTAATGCCACAAGAGTGCCACTATCAGGAACATTAAATTCTAGGTCATTCCCACTACGAAGTAATGCCACAATAGTGCCAATATCAGGAAAATCAAATACTGGGTCATTCCCACTACATAGTAATGCCACAAGAGTGCCACTATCAGGAACATCAAATACTGGGTCATTCCCACTACATAGTAATGCCACAAGAGTGCCAATATCAGGAACATCAAATACTGGGTCATTCCCACTACGAAGTAATGCCACAAGAGTGCCAATATCAGGAACATTAAATACTGGGTCATTCCCACTACGAAGTAATGCCACAATAGTGCCACTATTAGGAACATCAAATACTGGGTCATTCCCACTACATAGTAATGCCACAAGAATGCCACTATCAGGAACATCAAATACTGGGTCATTCCCACTATATAGTAAGGCCACAAGAGGAGTGCCAATATCAGGAACATCAAATACTGGGTTATTCCCATTACGAAGTAATGCCACAAGAGTGCCAATATCAGGAACAGCAAATACTGGGTCATTCCCACTACATAGTAATGCCACAAGAGTGCCACTATCAGGAACATTAAATACTGGGTCATTCCCACTACGAAGTAATGCCACAATAGTGCCAATATCAGGAACATCAAATACTGGGTCATTCCCACTACATAGTAATGCCACTATCAGGAACATTAAATTCTAGGTCATTCCCACTACGAAGTAATGCCACAATAGTGCCAATATCAGGAAAATCAAATACTGGGTCATTCCCACTACATAGTAATGCCACAAGAGTGCCACTATCAGGAACATAAAATACTGGGTCATTCCCACTATATAGTAATGCCACAAGAGTGCCAATATCAGGAACATCAAATACTGGGTCATTCCCACAACATAGAATGCCACAAGAGTGCTAATATCAGGAAAATCAAATACTGGGTCATTCCCACTACAAAGTAATGCCACAATAGTGCCAATATCAAGAAAATAAAATACTGGGTCATTCCCACAACATAGTAATGCCACAAGAGTGCCAATATCAGGAACAGCAAATACTGGGTCATTCCCACTACGAAGTAATGCCATAATAGTGCCAATATCAAGAACATCAAATACTGGGTCATTCCCACAACATAGTAATGCCACAAGAGTGCCAATATCAGGAACAGCAAATACTGGGTCATCCCACAACATAGTAATGCCACAAGAGTGCCAATATCAGGAACATCAAATACTGGGTCAATCACTGTACATAATAATGTCACAGGAGTGCCAATATGAGGAACAATCAAACATTCAGAACACATTATGATAGCTTTCAGCTACGCGTAGGTCAAGAAAGTCACGTCTATTTGTTAAAGGATCTTCTCGTTTCTTGTAGGTTTTTTTCTTTAATTGTTTTTTTTTTTTTTTGTTTTGTTTGTTTTTTTTTGGGGGGGGGGGGTGTTTGTTTGTTTGTTTTTTGTTTCTTTTTGTTTGTAGGTTTTTAGGGGGGTTTTCGGGGGGGGGGGTTGTTTTGTTTTGTTTGTTTGTTTGTTTTTTTTAAGAATCACTTCCATGTAATATCGATCCTTTAATCAAACTAGAACTGTCTACAAACCAGGACGTGTACCACAAGCAGGTATTGTAAATCAAATAACTCCCGCAAAAATAATGCGATCCGTTTGATTTTCCCGTGTAGTGATGTAAAAGCATAAAAAAATCAATCAATCCTGTCTTTCCGTTTTCTTAGAAGTTGGTTGGTTGGTGTTTTACATCGCTTTCGACGTTTTTCTTTCTTTCTTTCTTTCTTTTGCTCTCAGGAAATCGAACTCGGACCGGCACTTGAACTTCTACACCAAGTCTGTCCTTTACGTGGACGTAACAACACGCAAATAATGCTATAATTTATCATAAGTGATAACAAAAATACAAAATCACTACAGTGTATAGGAATACGGATGGCTGACGGCAACCTACCGAGAGATTAAAGAAATAAGCCAATTAACACCCCCTCCCCCCACTAAAAGATGGTTGTTAAGAAGTGGTTTCATCCCATTTTACAACTTCAACGGACGAGAAAATAAATTCCAGTGGTAGACAATTCCTTCAGCTCTCCGTGACGTATAATGTAAATGCTACATGATAAGATATATGAAATTAAGATTAAGAACTTCATATGAAAACTAGAAATGAATATTGATGAGCTGTTAAATAATTCTATTATCTACTATAATGTTATTTCAAAATAGATATACATACGGGTGTTGGAGGTGTTTTCTCCTGAGGAGTTTCCGGTGGAGGATTCTTTGGGGGAGGTGTAGACGGTTTTTTGGGTTGTTTGGGTTTGTCGGGAGGGAAGACGTCGTAAATGTGGTCGTACTCATGGAGTGGTCCTAGTTCCCGCACATTGTTGGGATCATATTCGTTTGGCTTGTACTCTATCGGTTTGTAAAGTTCTCCCGTGACTTTGGTAGGTGGCTGAGGCTTGTATATACCCACAGAACGGGGGTTGTATTCCCTGGGTTTGTATAATTTGGACTTCTCGTCAATATTCACATTCTTGTAGAGTTTCGGGCCTTCTGAAAGGAGACATAATTCTTATTGTTAGCGACCAATCGTAACAACTCGTCCATTTCCGCGCACGCAGATAAGACTCGTATGTACTACGTAGTCAGTCATTGGGACTACTTCCAGTTGTTGTGTAAACACACATGGCCATGATCAGCATGCCTGTCATGTTTGCACGAAAATAAGCAATTATGCTCATTGTCTGCTTTTGTCTATATTTGTTTCTCTCTGAATCGGTGAACTATTATGATTTTTTCATGGCGGAGACGACGCACGTGTTCTGGTTAAATGTCACTTCGAACTTCCTCTGATTCGTTTCTAATGTTCTAACGTTTAAAAAAAATATTGAAATTCGCTATGATTACTGAATTGCCGTCACGATTGTATAATATTCATAAAAACGGGCATTACTTTTCATACTGAACTTCTCGTATCCAAAATTACGAAAACAATCCTATGAACATTTTTCGCCTCATTTCGCACTATTGTCCTACGAGGAAAGCCGAAGATTCGGCATATATCGCTGCGCCGTGGGGCTTCCGAGTATATTTTTGGAAAAAAATTGCGATGGTGTTCCGATTGGTTAGCGACATGTATATAAACCAAAATGTCAATTAATGAACAGGGGAGAATCCGGGGTTCGACTCCGCCCACTCAATATATCAAGTCTTGGATATATCCCCTTCTTTGGAATTCTGTAAAATAAGCAGTAACTGATATTATGCCGTCGAAGCAATGTACCATAGTGGATGTTCAAGTAGGAAATGATAAGATCAGATCACATGACCTGTTATGACAGCGGTATTTTAACTCCATCAGATTGGCATTTGTAAACGACCAAATAAGACGCCATATCAATATACCCTAACCCCAAATCGTAATTTTTGACGACTATATTTGTGTCATATTATACATTTATGGCAAAGTAAATACTTGTATTAGTGTATTGTGTACAGTTTATACCTGTCGTACAGCACAGAAAGTGCTACATAACTATACCTGTAGCCAATGTAATCCTTTCGGGCATTTTAAGGGCACCACACCAGTACATAAATAAAGCAAATGGCAGCGAACGAAAACCGGAAGTGACGTTGTACTGTAAAAGAAAATCATGCTGAAAATCATGTTCATTTCAGTTCAGTGTTTACCGAACGACGACAGGCACACACTTTACGTAACCAAAGCAAGTGTTATCTGGTATCTTGACTATTTATGTCCTTCTCATTATTTGCAAATTGTAAAATTTAAACCTCTCTATCTCCTTAAAGTCGTCAAGAAATTAAACATTAAAAATCGGGGACAATTACTTGGGCTTTTATCGATCACGACAGACCTTGGGAACCCACACTTATATGTAACAAATACAAAATTTCTCCAATAACTAATTATCTTAAAAACGAAAATGTATTTAAGTATTAATAGGAAATCGCTCCAATTGACACTCTTTTCTCTGTCTATGACTCACTGTTGTACATTTCTACTAACAGGAAAAGACAACTCAGTTTTGGTTCAACAGTATTCATGAGTGACCTTTGTTTCGAGAAAAATTAATATTTGGTATTTCAGTATATAAAAAACATAATTAAGGTGTACATTAGTTCTGTATCTTTATATTTTGCTTCAGGACATTTATTGTGACTTATTTAAGGTGTACTTATGAACATCTGGCTTTTAAAAATGCGTTTATATTTGAGGAATCATACGATAGCCAATTTTAGGTTTTGAATGCGTAATTTAAATGTTGCATTATTTTAGATGTGTTAATGTAGTTATCAAGAAACCAAAGTTTCTTGCAAATATTTTAGACAAGTAAGCATTTTAACCCATAATGTAAAGTATATTAATGTCCTGTTTTACTGCTTTGTGAATTGATACGAATTCTATATCTGGCACAGCACAGCAATCGTTCTTCTTTCGTAACGATTTAATTTCGTGAAATCCATGTTCGAACTAAAATTCTGCCATTTTAAATCCCCCATATATATTTTTCCCTGGATTTTTTTTGGTGTCCAGTATATTAAATACAAAAGTAACTGATACAAAATCATTGTGACACTAACAACAATGTATGACTGGGAACATTTATGTTTCTCTGAAAGGCATGGATCCAGCATTTTTGTCAAAAGGGTGCGGGGTTGATTTCCGAAATATTAAGAACCAGGCAAAGCGCGTTTTAATAGTAATTTATTTGACCATGTTTAACATATTTCACTTTATGTCTCATGCTGACATAATTGATGCGCATGACAGTATGCTGACATAATTGTTGCGCATGACAGAATAAAGTTCAGAGTATCTTTCATAGCGACAAAGTCGGTAGGGCCAAAGAAAACACTGTCACCATATTGGAACATTGAATCAAAAAGTGGTCAATGGCTTCAGAATGTAGAATTTATTCTAAAGAATGTTAAGTTAAGTTAAGTCGAGACAAACTGACGAATCATCAATATAAGTATTTAACTGTAGCATTAAATCTTCATAATATTTCTGAATAAAGGTCTTTTGATGCTTTGATAATTAGATAGGTTAAATGCATGGCAATGAATATATAGGAGAGCCAGAAAGGTGTGGGGTAGACCCCCATATCACTATTACTATGCAAGATAATCCTCAAAAATTAATGGAGGGATAGTAAGGGTATACATACATACATATATATATATATATATATATATATATATATATTTATATATATATATATATATGCCGGTCCCCAACAATCACAATTTCAAGGAGGGGGGAGTGATCTGCACATGCCTAAAATAAGAGGTGAGACCATGTGCTTGGGAGCGTCTCCTGTTAATCTAGGTACATACGTCAGGAATGTCCAAAATATACCGAAAATGCAAAATATTTCAACGTATATGGCATGTCAACACATCATAAAAAGTGAGAGTCTCACAACATCAGAACAGAGTATACTAGTCCCTATGACAAACCCTATGCCACGAGCTCCCCAATAAATGGCATGTAGACAACTCTTCGCAGAGAGCTTTCACGAGCTCCCCAATAGATGGCATGTAGACAACCCTTCGCAGAGAGCTTTCACGAGCTCCCCAATAGATGGCTTGTAGACAACCCTTCGCAGAGAGCTTTCACGAGCTCCCCAATAGATGGCATGTAGACAACCCTTCGCAGAGAGCTTTCACGAGCTCCCCAATAGATGGCTTGTAGACAACCCTTCGCAGAGAGCTTTCACTAGCTCCCCAATAAATGGCATGTAGGCAACCCTTCGCAGAGAGCTTTCACGAGCTCCCCAATAAATGGCATGTAGACAACACTTCGCAGAGAGCTTTCACGAGCTCCCCAATAAATGGCATGTAGGCAACTCTTCGCAGAAAGCTTTGACGAGCTCCCCAATAAATGGCTTGTAGGCAACCTTTCGCAGAGAGCTTTCACTAGCTCCCCAATAGATGGCTCGTAGGCAACCCTTCGCAGAGAGCTTTCACGAGCTCCCCAATAAATGGCATGAAGACAACCCTACGCAGAGAGCATTCATAAGCTCCCCAATAGATGCCTTGTAGGCAACCCTTCGTAGAGAGCTTTCACTAGCACCCCAATAAATGGCTTGTAGGCAACCCTTCGCAGAGAGCTTTCACGAGCTCCCCAATAAATGGCATGTAGACAATCTTTCGCAGAGAGCTTTCCCGAGTTCCCCAATAAATGGCTTGTAGGCAACCTTTCGCAGAGAGCTTTCACGAGCTTCACAATAAACAGCTAGGAGAAATTCCTTCCGGGATGATTTTCCGAGCTCTTCAGTAATTGTCTAAAAGTAAACTCTCTGTGAAGGAATTTTACAGCTCCACAATAAATGGCTAGTATCTCTACAATAAATGGCTAGCAGTAAACCCCTCCACGGAGAATTTTCACGAACTCCACTATAGACGGGTAGTAGTATACCCGACGCGGAGGACTTTTACGAGTTTTATGGAAGACTTTTCGCAATAAACCCTGCGCTTGTAGTGTAGTGATCCGTTCACTGCTTTTCATTTTCGCGGGATAACATGTAGGCTTTTTTGTGGAATAATGCCATTTAGAATACAGAAACACGATATTCGTGTACACGTCATAAAATACTTTATCGTCGTCAAACATTCGAGTTCGATTTTCGCATTAAATACTTTTTTGTCCCGTCATACTTAGGGCATTCATCTCACACTGACTTTTGTAATATTCTATTAGATTATAATTGCATTTTGTGCCTGACTATGATGATTTATTACAGAGTCTTATTTTCAGTTGAAAAGCGACATGTTCTTCAATGTCTTACGTCAATTTTAAACGCTGGACTTTCTACAGTAAAAACTCTTGGAGCAATTCAGTAGCGGATCCATGATTTCCGAAAAAGGAGGGGGTGGGAGCGCACAAGTGAAAGCCAAATATTAACCAAAATACTCAGCCATTTTGGGTGCCAAGTCTGGATTTTTGACCATATTATTTGAGTGCTTTCAACCTTATTATCTACATATGCCTTGTAGATGTGCGGGGCCACCATTCTAAATCCACCACTGCATTTTCTTATCAATAAATCTCTTTTTAATACACATCATGTGAAATGGTTTAAATAGTTATCAACAAATTATTGAAAAGATCTTTGATGATATAAGTTCAGTTGATGTTTAAATCATTTTAATATGATTCTCCAGTGATCGTACTGACATACATGCTGTATTTATACACGTTCTACTTTTTAAACTTGTGTTAAACTGACACCCGAAATAAATATCGTCTGCTACATTTAAAGTTTTATTCGATGCACGCTACATTAAATCAATGATAATTGGAAAGCTTATCTATTAAATTGTCGAATTTTGCCTTTTTTCTTGATGTTTTACACTACGAATAGTCATATTCAAAGCTAGGAATGACATGTACAATGATTCTTTGTACTTTTGTATTTGTCAATCCGTCGTCAAATATGCCCTGACACTAAATGTTGTTTTGCACCTGATATAGAATTCATAACTTCAGTCAATTTCTTATTTATCTTTTTTTTTTTCTTTTTTTTTGGAGGGGGGGGGGGGTTGTTTACCCCTTACTTTATCTTGTCTGATCTTATTCAGGGGCAAGTTTGGCACGTAGTGGTTAAGAGGATGGCTCGCAGTGCAGACAATTCCGGATTCGATTCCCGGATTGAGCCACTACGATACAAAGGTTGGTTACTTCCTGCTTCCATGTCGCAGTATAACTTAAAAAGTGATGCAAGTGACGTGACACAATACTCAACAGCGTATCTAATTCATCAACCCACTTATCTACCTTGCTATCTAATATTTATTCATCGCTTTCTTCGATTCTATAATCTATAGTTCAGTAGTTTTTGTTCAATGACCCCAACTCAATTCCGATCGTCGGACTGATTTGTATGCCCCGGAGCGATAGATCGGGCGCATACATGTATTGTTTTTATCCTGTCTGTCTGTGTTTGTCTAATTGTTTGTCTGTTGTCAACTTGTCAACCATGGGGTAGTCCAATGCCCTGTTTTGGGATCATGAGGTTGTCCAATGCTCTGTTTTGGGACCATGGGTTTGTCAAATACCCTGTTTTCGGACAATGGGGTTGTCAAATTCCCTGTTTTGGGACCATGGGGCTGTCCGATGCCCTGTTTTGGGATCATGGGGTTGTCCGATGTCTTGTTTTGGGATCATGGGGTTGTCCAATGCCTTGTTTTGGGATCATGGGGTTGTCCAATGCCCTGTTTTGGGACCATGGGGCTGTCCAATGCCCTGTTTTTAGGACCATGGGGTTGTCCAATGCCCTGTTTTGGGACCATGGGGCTGTCCAATGCCCTGTTTTTGGGACCATGGGGTTGTCCAATGCCCTGTTTTGGGACCAAGGGGTAGTCCAATGCCCTGTTTTGGGACCATGTGGTTGTCCAATGCCCTGTTTTGGGATCATGGAGTTACCCAATGTCCTGTTTTGGGATTACTGAGTAGTCGTATGCCGTTTTGGGATCATGGGGTTTACCAATGCCCTGTTTGGGACCATGGGGTTAACCAATGCCCTGTTTGGGACCATGGTGGTAAACCCTGTTTGGGACCATGGGGTTATCCAATGCCCTGTGTTGGGGCCATGGACTTGTCCATTGCCCTGTTTTCGGGTCATGGGGTAGTCCAATGCCCTGTTTGGGACCATGGGGTTATCCAGTGCCCTCTTTTGGGGCCATGTGTTTGTCCAATGCCGTTTTCGGGTCATGGGGTAGTCAAATGCTTTAGTCAAGTGCCCTGTTTTGGGACCATGGGTTGTCCAATGCCTTGTTTTGGGACCATGGGGTAGTCCGATGCCCTGTTTTGGGTCATGGGGTAGTCAAATGCTTTTTTGGATCATGGGGTTGCCCAATGCCATGTTTTGGGATCATGGCGTAGTCCAATGCCCTGTTTTGGGATCATGGGGTTGTCCAATGCCCTGTTTTGGAACCATGGGGTTGTCCAATGCCCTGTTTTGGGATCATGGGGTAGTTCGATGCCCTGTTTTGGGATCATGGGGTAGTCCAATGCTCTGTTTTGGGATCATGGGGTTGTCCGATGCCCTGTTTTTGGATCATGGGGTTGTCCGATGCCCTGTTCAGGGATCATGAGGTAGTCCGATGCCCTGTTTTGGGATCATGGGGTTTTCCGATGCCCTGTTCAGGGATCGACATTACAGCAGTGACCACATAGTCGACATTACAGCAGTGACCACATGATCGACATTACAGCAGTGACCACATGATCGACATTACAGCAGTGACCACATAATCGACATTACAGCAGTGACCATATGATCGACATTACAGCAGTGACCACATCAACGACATTACAACAGTGACCACATGATAGACATTACAGCAGTGACCACATCATCGACATTACAACAGTGACCACATGATCGACATTACAGCAGTGACCACATGATCGACATTACAGCAGTGACCACATGATCGACATTACAGCAGTGACCACATAATCGACATTACAGCAGTGACCACATGAACGACATTAGAGCAGTGACCACATCATCGACATTACAACAGTGACCACATCATCGACATTACAGCAGTGACCACATCATCGACATTACAGCAGTGACCACATCATCGACATTACAGCAGTGACCACATCATCGACATTACAGCAGTGACCACATCATCGACATTACAGCAGTGACCACATCATCGACATTACAGCAGTGACCACATCATCGACATTACAGCAGTGACCACATCATCGACATTACAGCAGTGACCACATCATCGACATTACAGCAGTGACCACATCATCGACATTACAGCAGTGACCACATCATCGACATTACAACAGTGACCGCATCATCGACATTACAGCAGTGACCACATCATCGACATTACAGCAGTGACATTACAGCAGTGACCACATCATCGACATTACAACAGTGACCACATCATCGACATTACAGCAGTGACCACATCATCGACATTACAGCAGTGACCACATCATCGACATTACAGCAGTGACCACATCATCGACATTACAACAGTGACCACATCATCGACATTACAGCATTGACCACATAATCGACATTACAGCAGTGACCACATGATCGACATTACAGCAGTGACATTACAACAGTGACCACATAATCGACATTACAGCAGTGACCACATCATCGACGTTTTTGACATGATATTCCAAATATTTCATACCTTGTTTTTCGTGTACCTTGATGGTTTGTGGAGTTTTGTCATGCAGTCGAATCGAGTCAAATCTCTTGTCTTCTTCAAATACTAGATAGTGCTAAACTCTCTCTGTCACAGATTTTTTTCACCTTGTTTAATGTTTTATCTTTTTTCATCCATTATTTTTCTTCTTACTCGCCATCTAATTCAGCTTGTCGTTCTTTAAATCTATTTTTCCTGCTGGTTCATCTTGTTGTAGCAAATTATCACCGTATCGTTCATTTTGTTTTATTTTGGGAAGATATCATTTGATTGTAGAGGAGAGGAGATAGGGGCAGACTTTTGGCTGTCTGGATTTTGATGGGTTAAATTTCAAATCCTATAAACTTTATAGTCGATACATCTGGACGGATTACTTATCTATTTATTCTGAAGAATTCTTCTGAAAAACTTCAATGAACGCATTATAATCAATTTAAAAGTTCGTACTTGCGCAAGGTTACAACACATGCTATATGCAGGACTGGCAAATCAAGAAGTTGTCAATTTGTTTAAGATGATGTACAGCCGTTCACCTTTATATTATGATACGTCTAGCTTGACAACAGAATGCCAAACTTTATCATTACCGTGAAATGCCAAAGCCAACATAAGACAAAGTTCTCTGTAAATCATAGATTTATATCAATAATTTTTAAATTGCGTGCCTTTGATTACACTGCTTTCACAGGAAATGGGAGGTGCGCCCTTAGGTACTTGACTACATTACGTCAGTGACTCTTGTCACCTCAATGGACCGTCCTAAATTGGTAAAAACAGATGCTGTAAAATCAAACTTTTGCGATGCGTTAAGTTTATTGTCTGGGACTGTGGTGGTCATTGTCAGGGGCTGTGGTGGTCATTGTCTGGAATTGTGGTGGTCATTGTGTGGGACTGTAGTGGTAATTATCTGGGACTATGGCGGTCTTAGTGTGGGACTGTGGTGAAAATTGTCTAGGACTGCGATGACCATTGTCTGGGACTGTGGTGGCCTTTTTCTGGGACTTTGGTGGTCACTGTCTGGGACTGTGTTGACCATTGTCTGAGACTTTGGTGGCCTTTGTCTAGGATTGTGGTGGTCATTGTCATTGTCATGGACTGTAGTGGTCATTGTCTGGGACTGTGGTGGTCATCGTTTGAGATTTTGGTGGCTTTTTTCTATGACTGACTGTGGTAGCCGTTGTCTAGGACTGTGGCCGACCATTGTCTGATACTTTGGTGGCCTTTTTCTGGGACTGTGGTTGTGGTGGCCATTGTCTGGGACTGTAGTGGTCATCATCTGAGACAGTGGTGACCATTGTCATACAGAGAAATCAGACTCTATTATTGGCGAATTTAGAAGTGGGAGGTTGCAGGGGTTGCTCGGAAAATTTTAACCCCAAACACCCCCCCCCCCAAAAAAAGGTCTTTTTCGACCATTTTTAGGACTGCAACCCCCTTCCTTTGCAGAGTGTAAAACATTAGTCATGGGAGACTTCCCCTTTCAAAAATCTCTAGATCCGCCCATGTTGATATATACTTGTAAAACATCAGTTTTGCAAATTTGTCAATTAAACGAATTTCTGAATTGCTACAAACCTGCGAATTTGCGACTTATTCGGCCCCGCTAATCCTATCACATAATGCTTTATGTAGAAAATATGTACGTTAGTTCGGACTACAATAAATATTAAAGATATCCACACACTTGTTTTAGAGACAGGTAAGTCAAAGATTTGTTTATTTGTGTTGTGTTTTGTTTGTATAAGTATTTGTTATTGTTCATGATGTAAACTGGGCAAAATAAAACCGGAGCGGTAGATTAGGATTATCCAGGATAAAAAAATCCCCCTTTTTGTTGAAAGCGTTTACCATTTATGAGGCATCATACAAAACTTTCATTTTAATTTTAGGCTCTGATTTTTATAAAATTTTCTATAGAGCCAGTCTTTTTTTTTCTTACACGATTCGATATCATCATCAAAGAACCAATTAAGACCTTGCTATTTAATCATAGAATATAGCAGATGTAATTAAATAAATTTATCCATAAATCACGTGATCGGTGGCAGGTGTGAAATAGCAGTTCGTACAGCTTGTTATACATTTTCATAAACTTCGGAATTTCGCAATACTTCGTCACGGTGCATGCAAACTGTTTCCATGTCAGTAGATATGGCTGACCAATTTTTATTTGTTAACAAATCTTTATATAATGTGCATTCGTTGTTTAAGTCAGTAGCAGTATTTGTCGGCAGAGTGTAACTATCAGCCTATAATGGCAGGAGGATGTATCTAGGTAAGATTTATTTGCAGCTTTTTTTACGTGCAGTATTTGTATTTTACGTTCCACTTCCTCACCGCTTGCTTCATCAGCCACTACACACTTTATTGACTAGTGTTATACCATTGATCTAACGAGGGTCAGAAAGTATAACTTGACAGAGTGACGACAACTGAAGGTATAAAGTCGAGAACTTACGTTAATCTTGACAGCATATCTTTGTCTTAATCTTGGGTAATTAATGGTATAAAATTAAAGCGACTCAATCTCGATACCACTTGGGCAATTATTTTAAGATTCTAACTTTTACCGTAGGAGTGTTTCTTATTTTTTCTTAAGAAATACTACATGAATACATGGAAATCACAGATATATCTGATGAAAGTATGTTTCTCACAAATGACTTTTTGAGACTGCAATATGGTGATTTATGTTTTAAGTCTGAACACTTGTATTTTAATATTTTGCTACGGAAAAAAATCTCAGATTATAGGACTGAAAAACCAGTACCACTTTCGTTCCCTCGTGGTCTTTCCTCTTAATAGATAAATAAACAAATAAATAAATTAATAAATAACAACAACAACAACAACAATACTAATAATAATAACAATACTACTACTACTACTTATGATAATAATAATAATAATAACTACATATAGATTGAAAATATCTTTATTTCATAAGTATATATATAAGTGTAGAGAACAAATAAAAGATAAACATATATACAGTAAATAAATATCAGTACATAAGCAATAAATAAACCAATAAGGAGGTTGGACTCTATCCTTAATAAACGTTTTTAGTTTACATGATTTAAGCGGTAAGTTTTTATCTGTTGAACAACTTTCTATATTTAATTAAATGTATTTGGGTTGACACAATATATTTCTGGCAAACACTTTCTGTTAAAAAATATATCAACATTACCACATTCTAGACTATGGTGGTACTCATCCCCGATTTCTTTTACTTCACAAAGCGTCCATTGTCATTCACATCTTGGATTAGTGTACCATCTACCATTGGTGATCTAATAGTGTACCATCTACCATTGGTGATCTAATAGTGAACCATCTACCATTGGTGATCTAATAGTGTACCATCTACCAATGGTGATCTAATAGTGTACCATCTAGCAATGGTGATCTAATTGTGTATCATCTATCATTGGTGATCTAATAGTGTACCATCTACCAATGGTGATCTAATAGTGTACCATTTACCATTGGTGATCTAATAGTGTACCATCTACGACTGGTGATCTAATAGTGTATCATCTACCATTGGTGATCTAATAGTGTACCATCTACCATTGGTGATCTAATAGTGTACCATCTACCAATGGTGATCTAATAGTGTACCATCTACCATTGGTGATCTAATAGTGTACCATCTACCATTGGTGATCTAATAGTGTACCATCTACCATTGGTGATCTAATTGTGTACCATCTACCTTTTGTGATCTAATTGTGTACCATCTACCATTGGTGATCTAATAATGCAACATTTATATTTACGTAAAGCTTTCAATCAGAAGAGTTAATAAGTAGTTTTCTAACGTTTATTTTATTTTGAATTGTTTGTCCATGAACTTCATTAATACCTCCCCACGACAACAAATCTGGAGTAGGATAAAGTGTGTGTATGTGTTGTACTTGTTATGGTGAATAATTAATGATTCATAATGTTTGTGAAATATGCAACCCTTGTCTCATACATTATAAGAAAAATCTGCTTTCTTAACCAAATTAGTTTTGTAAGATTAAAGTTCAAGGCCAAGGTCACTAGATCAAACGATTTGATATCAAAATGTAGAACTTGTTATGGTGAGTGATTGTGTGAAATATGAAAGTCCTATTAAATACACTGTAAGAGAAATCTGCTTACATAACTTCTTAATCGTGGTATTATTACAAGGCAAAAATTCAAGGTCAAGGTCACTAAGTCAAATGTTTGATATCAAAATGTAGTACTTGTTGAGGTAAATGTGTGTTAGAAATACCAAAGCCTTATGCCTTACACTGTAAGAGAAATCTGCTTTCAGAACTTCTTAACCAATGTATTATTACAACGCAAAAGTTTAAGGTCAAGGTCACTATGTCGAATGTTGATATCAAAATGTAGTACTTGTTATGGTGTATGTATGTGAGTGATGAAATATGAAAGCCCTATTTCTTATACTCTACGAGTAATCTGCTTACAGAACGTCTAAACCAATGTAGTATTACAAGGCCAAACTTCAAGGCCAGGGTAACTAGGTCAAATGTCATGATATCAAAATGCAGTACTTGTTATGGTGAATGTCCTCGTCAAATATGGGAGTCTGCTCTCGGAATTTTTTAACCAAGGTATTATTACTAGGCTAACCTTCACGGTCAAGGACACTAGGTCAAATGCCTTGGTGACAAAATGTAGTATTTGGTATGGTTATTGTGTGTGGTAAATATAAAAGCCCTATCCCTTATACTGTAAGAGAAATCTGCTTTCAGAACTTAACCGGAAGGACAGTCAGAAAGACGAAGAGACGGACAGGGTGATTCCTATACTTCCCCAAACCTCTTTATTAATAATAATAATAATAATAATAATAATAATAATAATAATAATAATAATAATAATAATACATGTATAGTAAACACCTTACTGGTTCATGACGTCATGCATACCTTACATGGTGGCGCCACCATGCTGGTTTATTGCCTCTTGGATACCTTACATGGTGGCAACACCTTACTGGTTCATGACCTCATGCATACCTCACATGGAGGCGCCACCTTACTGGTTCATGACCTCATGCTTACATGGTGGTGCCACCTTACTGGTTCATGACCTCATGCCTATCTCACATAGTTGTGCCACCTTACTGGTTCATGACCTCATGCCTATCTCACATAGTGGTGCCACCTTACTGGTTCATGACCTCATGCATACCTCGCATGGTGGTGCCACCTTACTTGTTTGTAACCTCATGCATACCTTCGCGACGAATTTTTTGAAAAGGACCTATAATAAATCTCTTTCGTATTATGCAATTCCATTTCCCTCCGTTGAGATTTGATTGTTTAGGGACAGATTAGCACGAAGTGCTCTGTGCTATTCCCCCACGCTCTGCCTTTTTTCAAAGAAATGTTTGTTTTATGGTTTAAAGGGAATCGTGTCCCCAAAATTGACCTATCATGGCGTGACATAGTAGTTTTAGTCAATGAGCAAATTTATTGCTCTTTTCTCGGTAAAACTATTCCTATCTACATGTACGTGTATTACCGATCGCAGTACAATTTAAACACCCGGATGTCACCTTGAAACTCTAAAATCTTATCGTTGTTGTCGGGTACAGATTTCGTTTATCTTTTTCATAAAACATTTCAAGATCGAAGGAACTATGGAATCTCATTTCTATCATTACATGAACTCTTGTATTAAGCTATGAAATACTTCCTTGGAATATTTGAGTTCATAAGTATTAATTGAAATTAGTGTATATTTTCAAACTTTAAGAATCAGATATTACAATTCTGAATGTTTTATAATCTCGCTGTACGGAGAAATTGGTGTCAAACACAATGCATAACAGTCGTTGTCAGTATCTCAAGTTTCTGTTGTGCATTTCTGCATGTTACTTTAGAAATTTATCCATATTGTCAATTTTTTGTTTTTAAATACAAAACACTCCTAAAGAGTTTTTGGGTCAAAGTTCGCCATTCTGTTTTTAAGTTTTGTGTGCGGGGTGTTATTTTCTCAGCAATACAGTGTGCATATCAATGTCATCTGTTATACAGACTTTTCTGAATTAATGTTAGTCGGTCCTACAGTATGGTATAAAAACTGACTGTTTATACTTATACAACTTGACTATGGACACAAATAGTTGCATACATGTATAAAGACAATAATATTGGTACATAGTAACCATCATTACAATTATGTAAAAGTACAGTACATACATAAATGTTGTCTTTTGTTAACTTTCAAATTCTAGAATTTGAAAGTTAACAAAAGACAGTATGATGTTTACACGAATCAAAGCGTAGCATGGGAGAGAATGTTGTTGTTACAAAGTATGGATAATAGGAATAAATGGAGGGTTATATCAGTGTGGACATCATTGGGGTTGTCATGAGACAGAACGCAATGTGATATAAACAAAATCATTGGGGTTGTCATGAGACAGAACGCAATGTGATATAAACAAAATCATTGGGGTTGTCGTGAGACGAAACACAATGTAAAACAATGTGATAGGAACAAAATCAAAATGACACCATCAACAAATACAGTATTATTCTGCAATATTAGTGTATACTAAAAGAGGGATTCCTTACGAAAGAAAGAAAAAAAAAGAAGAAAAAAAAAAAGATTTATAATAATGGTATAAAAAGTTTTCCTAATTTTAAACGTAAGTTTCTCGCAGAGAGGAAAGGTAAGTACCGCCTCAATCCACCACTGAGAAACTGCAAGCCGGATTTTGCAATTTACGAATTGTGATCTCGCAAGATAAGAGTTACTTAACGTTTGGTTGTTAGTAAGCTTCCATAAAGTATTGCTATACTCCTCTCAGTGCACGAGAGACTCAATATCAAGTGCACTTGACTATTATTCCCTTTATAGTGGGATATGTTCTTCGCCGAGTTACAACGTAAGTAACAAAGCGCTTTCGTAATATACTTTTTCTCATAGGCAATAGCTACTTTTTTGTGTTGCTAAATTATATCAATTGCTGATATTTTCGTCATTAATGATATCGATTTAGCAGGCGTGGATCCAGAAATTTTGTTAAGAGGGGTCCACCTCGAAGGATTTTTCAAAAGGGAGTTCATTTTTTGTGTGTGTAAAATTACTTTTTAACATCGAAAAATAGCAAGGAAAGACATTTTTGCAGAATTTCAGGGTGGCTGTAGACCCCCGGTCTACCCATCTTGTTCCGCGCATGTTTAGAATGCTATATAAAGAAACACATTCAAAGTAGGGGCAGGTTTGGTGTAGTGGTGAAGCGCTTGGCTTGTGGCGCCGACGATCCGAGTTCGATTCCCGGATTGCGCCACTATGTTTAAGAGGTTGATAACCTTCTGCTTCCATGTTGCAATATAATTGAAATATTGTTTAAAGCAACGTAAAACACCAATCAACCAACCAACCAACCAACCTTCAAAGTAGCTCAAAGTATTATGACAAGTATTTTGCATAGAACTTGTTGTAGAGATTTCGCTACTAGAGGGATTGTTGCATTGTTTAAGGCTATGCATTTCAAGGATATATTATACAAATGTAACAGGAATATTATACTTAAGGTAAGCCGGTTTGGTCTAGTGAATAAGGTGCTCGGCTCCTGATCGAGAGGTCCTGGGTTCGACTCCCGCCCTGGGCGCAATGGTGCTCTGTAGGTAGGCGTGGCACGTAAAAGATCTCTCACTGCTTCGAGTGTGTCCGTTGCAAAGGTCTAAACTTGTACGCAATGCATCAGGCAGATGCCGTCACCATACACGTGTAATCGTGGAGAGACGTAAAACACTATTCAGTCAATCAGTATACATAAGGCTAAGTCAGCAGAGAGAATGCATCATCTTGCCGCTTACTCCGGTACTCGTATGCATTTCAGTACCCAAGTACCAATACACAACCGATAATAGAATATTTTAAAAGGATTCACCAGACTAAGATTAATTTAGATAACTACACGAAGTTTTCGATCAATAATAGAATTCGAAAAGAATTTGCCTAGGTTATAAAATTCTATGACATTATTTTTTACTTTAGTTCACTTCCTATCTCATTCATTTTATAATTTTTATTTCCCTGTCGTTGTACGGGCCATGTGAAAGATATGTAAAAATATGATCCATGCACAGACACTTAACAATCAAAATATATAAAATGAACACAAAGCAGTGTAATGAGAACATACTGTCTGTACATGTATAACTGTCTGTACATGTATAACTGTCTGTACATGTATGACTGTCTGTACATAACCGTCTGTATATATGATAATAAGATGAGATTAAGATTGTAAAACACGGCATGTGAATCTGTGTTAGATGTGGATAGTGTTGGACTCCTGCGTCTTTACTGCGAAGGAAATTCGTCGAGTGTCATGTCCTACGACATCTGTACAGATGGTTTTGGGTCTTTACTGCGAAGAAAATTCGTCAAGTGTCATGTCCTTCGACATCTGTACAGAGGGTTTTGGGTAGTTACTGCGAAGGAAATTCGTCGAGTGTCATGTCCTTCGACATCTGCACAGAAGGTTCTGGGTCTTTACTGCGAAGAGAATTCGTCGGGTATCGTGTCCTACGACATCTGTACAGATGGTTTTGGGTCTTTACTGCGAAGGAAATTCGTCGAGTGTCATGTCCTTCAACATCTGCACAGAAGGTTCTGGGTCTTTACTGCAAAGGAAATTCGTCGGGTGTCGTGTTCTACGACATCTGTACAGAGGGTTTTGGGTAGTTACCGCGAAGGAAATTCGTCCAGTGCCATGTCCTTCGACATCTGTACGGAGGGATTTTGGTCTTTACTGCAAAGGAAATTCTACATCTCTACAGAGGGTTTTGGGTAGTTACTGCGTAGGAAATTCGTCAGATGTCGTGTCCTTCGACATCTCTACAGAGGGTTTTGGGTAGTTACTGCGTAGGAAATTCGTCGGATGTCGTGTCCTTCGACATCTCTACAGAGGGTTTTGGGTAGTTACTGCGAAGGAAATTCGTCGGATGTCGTGTCCTTCGACATCTCTACAGAGAGTTCTGGGTCTGCATCCCAAGGGCATTCCTCGGGTATCGTTGTGTCCTTCGGATGAACAGTTTTAAAAATTGAGGTCCCGTGTCACGGTATATGATCCCTCACTGCTTATAATGGGTCTATTGCTTGAGTCAGAATTGAGTACCCGGTATCAAATTAAGGGTTATCGATCCTTGTGTGACGTCATGGATATTCCGTCAAAAGAAGGGGTTAGGGGAATTAAACGTTGATGATTTGTCTTTATGTAAAGCTGCATGTAATTAAATAAATAAATAAATAATAATAGCAATAATAATAATACAATAGAATAGAATATAATAGAAAAAATAAATAAATGAATAAAATAAAAGCACATATTTTTGACTAGAGTAGACCCTTTCACTTTAACTGCAGGACTGACGTTTTGAGTGGCAAATAGTCCCGCAGTTAACGTGACAGGGTCTATTTTCTTAAGGATGCATAACCCATAATGAAATAAGCCAGGTGTAGCGTTACACAAAACCTATCTTCCCAGTGTAATAATAAACTATAACGCCCTCATATAAAGGCAATATGTTGATGTAACATCCATGATTCAGATTTCATACATATAAAAATTACCTGTGTTTTTACGTATGTTGTAATTTTGCTGCATGACTACCCCTTTGTGCTTGTCTAATTGTTGAGATCTTTTCATTTTTGGAGAGAATGTTAATTTTGGCAGTCTTTTTTCTTTATGGATTTTTTTCAATTATAATACTTATTATGAGTTTATATGACACTTTGTATGTGCTGTATATGTAGAAGGAAGTAAATTGTACATGTGCATCCATTAAATGCTACACTATGTAAACGATGTACTTTGCGTGTGGAAGGATCATACAGAGAATTAGAGTACGAGTGGTGTGGGTATACACAATCTTACAGCATATCATTAGAATTTAAAGTTACAAGTGACTTTCTTTCATTGTCGATTACTCTTTTGTTATCTGATATTTATAAGCTATATGTCTACTTTGGATATGATTAAACAACAGTGTCGATTACTGTCATTTCTTTAGGTTCGTGATTGTGCTATGAAGGTATGCAGTTTATGGTTTTGTTTTGTTTTTCTTTTTTGCCTTTTAAATTTGATATGAACATTGTTTTATGATTTGGTATATCTATGCACAATGTTTGATGATTGGTTTTGAAGTCTTTTGCTAGCAAAAGATATTTGATATATAAAAGATCTATGCATTACATATTATGATTCAGAAACGATTATTATAAAGAACAAATACTAATTGCATGTCATCTCATAACAATAATAAAGTCACATGATTCGTGAGAAGGTATTGCACTTACCACGTCATCTATTTTAGCTCACCTGAACTACATGTAAAGGTGCATGTTAGCTATAGTCAAGGTCATTTGTACGGCGTCCGTTCATTCGTCGTTCGTTAGTTTTTGACACCTTGAACTTCTTCATCAGAACGACTAAAGGGAATTTGATGAAACTTTATAGGGATGAAGTACTTAGGTCTCCTAGAAGTGTTGTTGTTTTGCGACTGCATCTGTTCAGGAATAGATTCAGAGCGAGCGGGCGACATAAGAACCAAAGGGCACCCTCCTTCGACAAAATTCTTCCAACCGGTTACATATATGATAAAAGCGAATGCATCAATGTGATGAAGAGAGGTTTCTGTTTTGTTCCGTTGATTTTGATTCCGTTTTAAAATAATCAAAAGAAATACCAGATTGGCCACACAGGATGCAAAACTTTATGAATCAAGGTATTTACGGTGGATGTTGTGTTGATTTTGATTGGATTCTGAAGCGAAAACAGGTAATCTTATGTATCTGAGAAAAAATCTGTTACTCTCATAATCTCGTATTTTGCCGTGTGCTCGAGATGCTCAGATGAGCGATATATGCCCATTTGGACCTCTTGTTCTTTAATTAGAGACTGATCGAATTTTCAAATCAAAGTTTTAAAAACATAAATACATGAAGTTAAGTGTAAGGCCATGGCAAGTTGAGCGAGACGGAAATACTATCGAACTCTTCCTTTCTAAGAGGTAACATTCACGTATGATGTTTGCCTACGTAACAGCTAGGTCTAAACTCTCTTCCTCGTTAGTACAAGTAGATTCAATGTTATAGTATGATGTTCATCAGAGGTATGTATATTGCAAGTATGTTACGTACGTGTACGGTACGTGTTGGAATGTACAGGGTAAGGGCAAAAGGGGGGGGGGGGGTGTTAATTAAGCAATGCAACAAGTAGGTGCTGCCACCTTTGGGTGTAATAATCCTGGTATTATCATAGTTACCCCGCAGGTCATTAAAGATTTTGAAATGTGAACATCATACAATTCTGCAAGCATTTTCACGAAGAATCGTAATTAAGTTTTTCCATAAGTTTTTTACGTGTAGATTCAAGTTTGTGAAAATGCCAGCTGGAAACTAGGAAATCGAAAACGGTAAACTGTATCTCCACTTATACGAGGGGAATCAAAAAGTTTGGATTGGTATGAAATACACAGGAGTACAAAGTCGTGTATTTCTGTGCATTTCTAAAGCACCTGTGTACACGACACAGGCGTAAAATAAGAGTCATATACAGGTTATAAATATAACTTGGAACAGTAAATTACAGAACTTACTAACATCAGGGTCCTTGCATTGTTTTAAATGGTACCTGTGATAAAGCATAGTTTATTGCTATGCCTATCTTAGAAAAGAAATAGGCAAATACAAAATAAGCTTTCAAAGGAGATAACCTAAAGTATCTTACAAAATTTTAATCTCACTATCTTGGTTTTTTTTTCTTCATTTTTTGGATTGAAAATAATTTATAAAGGAAATTATATAATATTCAAATAAATAAAGAAAGAAAGAAAGAAAGAAAAAAGAGAGGAAAATGAAAAAAGTTAATAATAATAAAAAAAAAGAACAAATAATACAATAAGATTTTTATTTAATGCATTGCTCGTTGAGTTGTAGATAAGGGGATTGCGACAGTGTTTGGAGTATAAAATGCCATTTCCACACTAGAGAGTATATTTACCTCTATCGCCTGATCAGTAGTTCTCGAACGAGCACGTGTTGGTATGTACTCAAGCATTCCCGAGAAAATATACACCATACACACAGCTCACCGAATTATCAGGTTTATATCTGGATGAAAGGAGCCATTTATTCGTGTACAAAGTGACAAGGATCCAGGCTACATTGCCATGAAAACCATAAACTGAAAAATTATAGGGTTTACAATAAACAATATGTATATAATACAGCTTGAGCAATAGTTAGTGGGGTATATAGTCGTATCGTCCTGTGTGCTAGAAGTCTCTAACCCTCTAACCCTCTATTTAATTAGACTATGCTGTTGAATGGATAAATAATTCTCGAATCATATAAATGAGATAGAGAAACTAATTTAAATATCCACACCACCTCTTTCCCAGAGAAGTTGTGTTTTTATTGCCACGTATATTAAATGCATTGACAATTACGACATTAGAAATAAATAGAATGAAATGAAACAATATGATATAATAAAAATAAAATATAAATACCATATAATATAATTGTAATAAGAATACAATAATAATCATATAATAAATTTATAATCAATAATGAATCAATCTATCAATAATCAATAAATCAATATACGAATAGACAGAGGAGTGACATGTTTGTATGATAGCCATATATTTTTAGAGTTCGATTCACACAGCATTTTGGGGATTCCTTAATCCAAGCCTGTGCAGACACCTTGGTGGTATAAGCATGTTTATCGCGTGTGTGATAGGTAATTACCTGTCCAGAGAGGTGTACACAAGGAGGTTACACATGGTGACAGATCCTGTTTATTAGGAAAACATTGAAATGAGTCGTTACCACTCACTGTAAGTTCAAGCGGATCCAGGTGGGGTTTTTTTTTTTTTTGGGGGGGGAGAGTTAAATAAGAAGCCCGTTCCAGACAAATTTTCCGACATGGGTAAAGGATATGTTGAGGGATGTAAAATTGTCAGTTATAATATAAAATGAACCAAGACAAAATATTGCCGAATCTCTGGGAGAATTCGAAGCCTTCTTCCCTATCTTGAATAGGCGGAAAACCCCAATACTTCATCCCGCTCCGTCCTAGTTCGTAATATTTTCAAACAGGATATCTTGTTCCTGTTGAAGTATTTTTTCTCAGTTACCGTGATAACGGATCTCAAGTGTCGGCAGATTGTGGTACACACAATAGTTTGAGGGGGATTATCATTTGTGGAATATGTTTGTTATGAAAATCTATGCAAACCTGTTGAGACAGGGTCCGCAAGTAGGACATTTAAATCGATAAAAAGCAATCGTAAACCAATCAAATATTATTATAAGGTACACGGACTATTACTGTACACACACTTTAAATCTGCGCTCTGGTGACCGCGAGTAGATGAGGTGACCCTATCATGCCATATGACGTCACGTTAGTATATACTTCAACTCGTCGAGATGTAGTTGTACGGAAATGGAGAGAAGTACCCATTAAAATATGAAATATACAAGCGTGAGTACAACATATTGATTTTATTGAGTTTGTGTAAAGCTTTCGGTTAGAAGTATTTTGTATTGTGTAAAATGAACCTTAACATGACTGAGATATAGGTATGGTGTGCTGTGACCGCGTTTAGCAAGTGTTTTTCTCACTCATTCCTTACTCTCCAAACTAGAAATATAACAGTGGGTATGATGCGAAAGGACATTGTGTTATCATTCGTTATTACAAGTGAGTGACAGAAAATTTATTGATTATTAAAAGTATTTGCTTTAGTTGAATTTACTTCCTTTTCAAAACAATTAGTTCTAGTGACATAAAGATTGTTCTTGTAATATTTTGTTTTGTTTTAGGATATACTATTATTGGTATTGTACACACATGCTGATACTAAAGTAGTAAAGTTTGTACTTAAGATGAAAGAGTTATGTTTTCCAATTCGACTCCACGGGGTGCAGTTTGGATTTAAGTATCAAATACCCCCAGCGGCGTAGCGCCTTTTACGCAAAAATGCAAAGACATATAGGGTAGTTTCTAGAGCATGCTGTGAGTCTGGTCTTTATTATATCATTCACATTCATTAGTATGTATACAATACATGTAATTAAGATTATGCAGTTTGCGTCGTTATTATCGGTATGATTTCTGCTTTCCACAGAGCCCCTGCCTTTGTTTTTAAATTTTATCACAAGAAAATTTAAACCAGCAACGCCACTTACCCTTTCATTTTTAGTTCGTTTTGAATAACCTTTCAACAAAAATCTTCAACTTCAGAATTTATTGATATGCATGTAAACTAATTACCACAGGAATAAAATCAGTAATTTTATACAAAGAGGAGATAATTAAAAAAGAACAGAAAAAAGAGGAAAGTTTGCACCGTTTTAAGGTACTATTCAAACACGATCGCTGTATACATGTATTTCGTAATTTCAAAAATCTACGAACAAAAGCAATGGCAAGACGGAGTCATATCTGTTTGTATAAAAGTATAACATAAGTACTGCAGGGTATATATTGGTCATATAAAACTAAGCCGAGTAGCTGACTTGAAATAAAACCTTGATATTCATTCTTTTATCTTTTAAAATCATTATGCATGCAAGATATTTTGTTACAGAAATAATGGCTTGCAGCCGAGTTCAATCATTAACTTGTGGTTTAAAAACACTGTAGTGTTGACAAGCAGTCCTAAGTATGATGTAAAGTGTGTGTTCAGGCATCTCTGCACGAAGTCACTCGATTCATAGGCGGATCCAGCAAATAAAGAAAAGAGGGGGGGGGGTTTAAAAATTTGGGGTAAAAATTAAATTAGGTAAGTAAAAAGACTGACTAGGTTCCCTTTTTTATTGTTTAAATTTTGCGAAGGGAAAAAGGGCATTTAAAAACGAATTTCATTGAATAATTTTTCTTTGACCAATAGATGATCAAACCGACAAAAACTCTTTCCTCTTGATCCGCTCATGCAGTAAGATGTTCTCTATGTATATTTATAGTTCAGAAGATGATCCAGCAAAAAAAAAAAAAAAAGAGGGGGGGGGGGGGAGTTGTTGTTCCACAATTTTATGCTTAGATACTCGTTTTTGCTAAGGAAACGGCTTCATTCTTTACGACTTCAGTCCCGCCAATGGAATAGATGGATTCGCCTATGTATATGTACAGTAGGAATTGACCATTCTTGAGAGGCAAAGCAGATAATCAGTAGATAAAATATTCATTAGGTTATATACCTTATATATCATGTAAGAAAACCCCGCTTGAGAGTTACACAAACCAATGGCGGAGTCTTACTTGTTATCAAATATAAATATTCCATGTACTGCATTTGGCTTTATGGATCTTGAAATGTATTTTTCGCACAAAAGTACAATATTATATAAAATTTACCTCCTTATTCAAAGGTACAGCTCTCTCTATCACGCGGTTTGTGCGTGCATTGTAAATTATTTAAACCTTCAAAATGTTTCATGATGCATACGCTCTAGAATTCCTTTTAAACAGAATATGTGCCAAGGCCTGTTGACTAAACATTGATATATCAGCACATTGTACTACTACAGGGAATTCCCACCTACATTTCCGCAAGAGAGAGAGAGAGAGAGACAGAGAGAGATATGTATTTTGGATGTATCAGTTTACTGTTTTCGTAATATATATGTATAAGTGTATCGATCGAAACCCAAGGAACCTATTTTCTGGTATAGTTTACATTGAAATCTATTGATGCATTAAGTAAAGATATCGGAAGATAATGTTCAGCACCAACAATATTTTACAAGATCTTTTATATATCGTGAATACTCACCAGGGTGTCTTACATCGATTTATCAGATTATGAGAGAGAGAGAGAGAGAGATGTTCCACCCCTTGTAAATGCTTATTATGGAAACTTAAGATAAAGACAACACCAGGCACGACTCAGATTATGAAAACTTGAAGCAGTGATTTTTTTTCACGCAAGACTGAGTTCTAATTACGATCTAATATTTTTTATTTACCTAGCTTGGTGATATATATCATGATACTTGTTTTATTGATTTATCTTGGTATTGTATATCATGACATTTGTTTTATTGGCCTGTCATGGTGATATATATCATGACATTTGTTTTATTGACCTGTCTTGGTATTGTATATCATGACATTTGTTTTATTGACCTAGCTTGGTGATATATATCATGATACTTGTTTTATTGATTTATCTTGGTATTGTATATCATGACATTTGTTTTATTGGCCTGTCATGGTGATATATATCATTACATTTGTTTTATTGACCTGTCATGGTGATATATATCATGACATTTGTTTTATTGGCCTGTCATGGTGATATATATCATGACATTTGTTTTATTGACCTGTCTTGGTATTGTATATCATGACATTTGTTTTATTGGCCTGTCATGGTGATATATATCATTACATTTGTTTTATTGACCTGTCATGGTGATATATATCATGACATTTGTTTTATTGACCTGTCATGGTGATATATATCATGACATTTGTTTTATTGACCTGTCTTGGTATTGTATATCATGACATTTGTTTTATTGGCCTGTCATGGTGATATATATCATTACATTTGTTTTATTGACCTGTCATGGTGATATATATCATGACATTTGTTTTATTGACCTGTCATGGTGATATATATCATGACATTTGTTTTATTGACATATGTTGGTATTGTACATTATGGTATTTTTTTATTGACCTAGATTGGATGATATATATCATGATACTTGTTTTATTGACCTGTCTTGGTATTGTATATCATGACATTTGTTTTATTGACCTGTCTTGGTGATATATATCATGATATTTGTTTTATTGACCTAGCTTTGTGATATGTATCATGATTTTTGTTTTATTGACCTGTCATGGTGATATATATCATGACATTTGTTTTATTGACATATGTTGGTATTGTACATTATGGTATTTTTTATTGACCTAGATTGGATGATATATATCATGATACTTGTTTTATTGACCTGTCTTGGTATTGTATATCATGACATTTGTTTTATTGACCTGTCTTGGTGATATATATCATGATATTTGTTTTATTGACCTAGCTTTGTGATATGTATCATGATTTTTGTTTTATTGACCAGTTTAGTAGTATTTATATGGTATAATACATTATGTGAATAATTTTCAAAAAAAAAAAAAAAAAAAGAAAGAAAAAAAAAAAAAAAAAAAAAAAAAGTATATGATAGGGGAAATCAAGTTACACCTCGGGAGACATGATATTTCCTGATGGGACAAAACTTCAAGTTTCTCTCACATGAAGTCAATAAATGTATAATATGTAAAATTAAGAGAAGAATGCCGTATATGTCAAGAAATGCACAAACCTTAATAAAGATATATCTATGGTCATTCATGGAGCAAACTATTGGTAATATTTCAAAATTAATAATTGACAACGCATTAATGATTAATATATTTATTCTGTGAAGTTCATCAAAAGTTTAAAATCCAGATGTTCACTGTGAATATTATGACGTATTTTCATATTTTCAGATTTGGTTTAAAGAGAAGACAAAGTCTATGTTCAGCTTGATATTTTCGTCGTTGAATCATAAACAGGAGACATCACAGATGACCAGAAATGATACAGAGAAAAAGGCCATCTCTCTCCTAGCATTACTGAAAACTGACGAGGAAAAACTCATACAAGAAGCTCGGACATTATTAAAAACAAATCGGCTAGATGCGCAAGGAATATTTAGTGTAGATGTTGATGGTTGGACGTTATTTCACGCATGCGCTCTTAGAGGTTGTAGAAAAGTGTTAAAACTTGCACTGAAAGCGGGAGTAGATGTGAATTTAAAAATGGGTGAACCGGAAGGAATTCCCGGAGGTTGCTCAGCTCTTCATTTAGCTGCACATCGAGGTGACGTCAGTGTGATAGACATCTTGTTATCCAATCGCGCATATGTGAATCAGAGTGATCATTCTGGAAAGACACCTATATACTATGCATCAAATGCTCACAATTCATTGGCAGTTAAAGCACTGAAACGCGCAGGCGCAGATATGTCTCAGTGTCCTCATCAAGTTCCTTATGATAAATTACCACCCATCACTGAGGAAACGAACAGTAGTTTTTGTTTGTTACCTTTTCCGGGATGTTCTGGAACAAAAACGAAAAGGTAACAGCCGGCATAATTAATGCCGGTAAACTGCAGCACTTATAATTTCTGGTACAGAGCCATCTGAAGATGGCACTTGAATATTTATTTACGTAATTGAGCATTATCTGTGATAGAAAAACGTTATGCTATACCGAATGAAAGGAAGCAGTGGTGTAGACACGTGACATAAAATCATGATACGTATAGTGAAATCCTTGACTTTCGCATTTCTAGATGATTTGAAAAAAAAACATCCTGCAGTAACAGAGTATTATATCAGTTGATATCTATAAACAAGAAATTTTTAAAGTCTTAAAGTACCATGGGTACAGGGTGAATTTTTAAAGTCTTAAAGTACCATGGGTACAGGATGGATTTTTAAAGTCTTCAAGTTTACTTCATAGTTGAGTATTTAAGTTTTATTTTTGTTTTGAAACCAAATGCTTTGTTCCATCTATTGTATAAAAGTTGATGCATACAATGTACTTTGACTTGAAATTACAGTATTAAAGATTTTTAAAGATCTGATTGACTGTGCAGTCTTCTTTTTTCTGATTACCTGAGTACTCTGATTTGACCTGATTGACTATGTAGTCTTATTTAATCTGACTGACAGTTTAGTCTGGTTTGAGACAACAGAGATATGAACCTATACAAACAACAGAGACAATCATATACACACAACGGTAACCAAGATATAGACGTAAACCTGTATAGACAACGGTAACAAACTATATAGCTTATACAAACAACGGTACCAAACATTTACAGACAACAGTAACCGAGACATAATGCCGTATAGAAAACGGCAACAAACTTACAGAGACAACGGTAACAAACATATACAGACAACGGTAACAAACTTACAGCGGTATCTATGATCTAGACATATAGCTGTATAGACAACGGCAACAAACTTAAACGGACAACGGAAATAAAACTATACAAACAATTGTAACAAACATATACACACAACGGTAACCAAGACATAGACACACAACGGTAACCAAGATACAGACACACAACGGTAACCAAGATATAGACAACAACAAACGTCCATAGACAAAGGAAACATTCAACGAAACGAACCATTCTAGACAACGGTAACAAATTTGGACGCATACAAACAACGAAGCACATACTGGCAATGGAACGCATAATGAAAACGGAACACATACTGACATCTGTACATATAGAGACAAAGGAACATATACTGCCAACGGAACAGAATACTGCCAATGAAGCATAATACTACACGGAACACATACTGATAACGGATCACCACAGACCGGCACAGTTCAGTAATCCTAGATAGTAAGTACCAAAGCTATAAAATTCAACTAATTACAGAACGATGATGAGACAATGCCCAGCGCAAATCAATGTACTCCCACTATGCAGCATTGTATGGGTCAATTCTCCTATTACATGTACGTAATGAATTTGGATATAGTCCCAAATTGAAATAGTTCAAAATTTAGCACTTTAATATGGATTTATGATTATGGATATATCTCTTATTGATTTTTTTTCTATGAAAATTAGGTCTTATGGAAATAATGACCATATACGACAATTTGTGAACACTTAAGTATTTAAATAGATTATATTTATCAAAACAAGAGGATTTCCATGGCTAAAACTAGACTTTTAGCACTAATTAAAGCTTCTTGATTTTAGTCGAAATAGCGAAAAATTCAATCTCTCATGACTTGACAAAATTTATTGAGGAATTTATCTTTGAAAAAGCAAAATAATGATGTAGTGGGCATCCTCATACGAAATATATGCAGTGGCGGATTTAGAGGGGGGAGGGCAGGGGGCCCGGGCCCCCATTTTTGCCACATATTTACCAGTAAAACTCCAGACTTGGCACCAAAAATGGCTCAGTAGTTTGGCTAATACACATGTGGGCCCCTTTTTCGGAAATTCTTGATCCACCACTGATATGGAACACGTGGTAAGACCTCAAAATACTATGGCTTGGGTACAAACCTTATAGGAGAGTTTATCTGTATACAACTATAATTTACACACAAAGCAAAGAACTATTTCGCAATATATCATCCGATTATACAAACGTTTTACCGGATACATTCAGGTCCGGAGCAAATGCTTTAGGAGCCCAAGGAGAATATGCAATGATTCATCTTTTACGATACATAGGGAAAAGTTTTCTCCATATTAGCGGAATTAAAGTGTACAACTATGTGTGTAGACATCATGGCACAGGGATTAGTTGACCAGGAGGTTTCCGAAATGCCGACTGACCCTATACCTCCGATGACCTATCACAATGTAGCATGACTGTAATAACAGAATGGCCGCCATGGAGAAATCTCAGAAATTAATAAGGCTACTAGCTACTTGTTTGTGGACAAGGCCGATGTGTGCTAGTTATGCTGGTGCGTAATGCGAAGACTCCTGGATCGAACCTCTCTGTATACTGAAAAATGTCAGGTTGCATATAGACTTGGCAAGGTCAAAGTCTAAAGGTATCAGTATGAAACCTGTAGGTACTAGGTCTGAATCTCGCGCAGGCTGTAGAGTATCCACGATAAAGATCAATTAATATATGGATAAGTTCTATGGGAAATTGTCTCCCCAATGTAGTGTACATGTCCCGCATACAACAGCATCGTTGTCGAATGCTAGAATTTATAATAATAATCAATACATAACGAGTTTTCCTTCCTATCAAAGGCGGATCCAGGAATTTTGAGAAGTTGTGTTTCTCACCTGTGCAAGCTTTGCTGGTTAAATTTAGCCAAGCCAAGCCAAAATCACTTTTAAGATTGAAGTTTTCTCACTAAAGAAAGGGTTCAAACTCACCCCTCTGGATGCGCATATATTTGTACTGTCTATCAAAGCATGTGGAAATCATACAATACGGTTACCTTGGTAAATTAAAACATTTAAACACATACAAATCAAGATGAAAAATTTATTCCAGTGTAAACCTTACTGAAATCTTTAACCAAAACTATTGAACGGAACTGTGTGTATGTGAACCGTCTTTCTGCAAGAGAAATTGAAGTAAAATATTGAAATGTTACCAAGATTTGATCAATGCACTTAGTTCAATTTGAGAGCATTTACGTGATAAAAGATAAAGTGATCAAGGATATACCTCTTCAAAGAACTTGATAATTTCCGCAGCGATGGCGAATTGTTAATTTGTTTAAAACGCTAAGCATGGCGACATGCACTGTATATCTAAAACTCATGTTTGTGATAGAGTACATGCAGTAAAGACCTTGATATACATTGTAATCAACATGCAATATCATATAAAGACCATATTGTTGAACATAAACTATACATGCGCGGTTTATAATAAAAACAATACCATAGGGTATAATTGTAAGACTTTCAGTTAATACCATTTAATACGATGTTAAGACCATACAATATGATGTTAAAACCATGCAATATGATGTTAAGATCATGCGGTATGAAGTTAAGACCATGCAATATGAAGTTTATACCATGCAATATGAAGTTAAGACCATGCAATATGAAGCTAAGAATATTCAATATTTGCTTAAGACTATACAGCATGAAGTTAATACCATGGAATATGATGTTAAGACCATGCAATATGATGTTAAGACTGATATAGAAAAAAAGTGACCATGCTCCTTTCTGGGCGGTCCTCCTTTTCTGGGGGGGGGGAGGGGGGGGGGTCAAGGAACAGAATCTATAACATATATCTCTAGACTACATACTGAATAAACGTGGTTATGGTTATAATTATGTGATTAGTAGTTTCAGAGAAGAAGTGATCACACATTTTCGTTTACAACCTGACGGACACTGGGATATTGCATAAGCATGACCGGTTTCAATCAGTAGCACCAGGTCAAAGAAAGGTAATTAACGAGAGACGTGATTGGCTGATGTGGTGTAGGGAGAGAGGGACTACTATTTCAATGTATCAGGAGCTGTGATTGGATGAAATTATTTAATCTATGTATAAATAAAGATTGATTCTGCTGTAAAATCACGAATTTTTATCTCATTTCGCTAATGTAAAGATTTAATGACCTAAAAAGGGGTGGTTGTTTACATTTGAATTTTGGCCAATTTTGGGGGATATCCCCCTTCCAGCATGATTTTCTCGAAATTAAGGTGGATAACCTATGGTAAACTGTTAAAATTCTGATAGAGGAGGGTCTGACAAACATTTTGAAATGTGGATTATATATAGCTAAAATGTAGGATGTTGTGTAAATCTTGCTGGAAGTTCGGTAATTTAACATGGGACCCTATGGGAAATGGAATTACTATGCTTTGACCTATAGGCCAATACTAAATTTCTCAAAAATGCAGTTTGACCTCATTTTCTTATTCATGCAGTCCATTTAACCTAAAATCATATCAAATTGGCCCCAAATTTTGAATCAAAGTGCCTAGAATTTTCAATATTGAAATTTCTGGAAAAAAGGGGGGGGGTGGTTTAAATTTGCCAAATTTTAACAAATTAATTTTGTGTATTTTGCATGGATGACTGATTTGATTCCATTGTGTTGGATATTTGAGACATTTGAAACAGTATTTACAGAATTTTACCCCAATTTTTTCGGATTTTGTGCACTTTTTACATTGTGGACTGTGAAACTTGAATTTGTAAAAGTACGCAATTCGATGTAAATTTTTGGGGATTTTCGATAAAAATTATCATATGATCTTCCCCGTACAAGTCAAAAACACACCGAATTAAGCCGAAATGTGTATAACATCATTTACCTCCAAAGTTCTACTTGAAATAATAACATCATGGAATGTCTGTATTTTGTACAGAAAATGGCATATTTAGCTTTCAAGAGTATTATTCAAAAATCAATATGACTCACAAATTGATTAAAATTTTATTAGAACATGTTTATTCAATGTATAATGAACAAAACTGAAAGGCTAAACCAGGTAAAAGTCATAAAGTGTTATCAATTTACAGGCCCCTTAGACATGACCCCTAATCCAAATTTGTGCCCATTTTCAATACACTCCAGATGGGGGTAGGCATCTTTAAAGTGACATTTCTTATGAATTACTGCATGGATTTTCATAAAATTTGTGTCATTTTATTCAGAAATTAACACACTTTTGTTTGATAGCGGCTTTCCTAGTTTGATAAAGTAGTTAAATGCCTCTATAGGTCAAAGAAAGGTAATTAACGAGAGACGTGATTGGCTGATGTGGTGTAGGGAGAGAGGGACTACTATTTCAATGTATCAGGAGCTGTGATTGGATGAAATTATTTGATCTATGTATAAATAAAGATTGATTCTGCTGTAAAATCACGAATTTTTATCTCATTTCGCTAATGTAAAGATTTAATGACCTAAAAAGGGGTGGTTGTTTACATTTGAATTTTGGCCAATTTTGGGGGATATCCCCCTTCCAGCATGATTTTCTCGAAATTAAGGTGGATAACCTATGGTAAACTGTTAAAATTCTGATAGAGGAGGGTCTGACAAACATTTTGAAATGTGGATTATATATAGCTAAAATGTAGGATGTTGTGTAAATCTTGCTGGAAGTTCGGTAATTTAACATGGGACCCTATGGGAAATGGAATTACTATGCTTTGACCACCATCGACATATATCACGTGATCTTTAGGTTAGTATATATGCAGAGTTCACACAAGTACAACGGTCAGACAGGATTCCGGATGTGACCTCTGAGAACTTACAATATACAGCTATTGTCACCACCATAATGAACAGGTGTACAACCGGCTAGGTAAACAACACTTATTTACGTAGGTAAGTTAGCCCGAAATTAGGGAATTGACCTGGTAATCGACATCTGAACAATTTGAAGTTGTTCTTCAACATTTATTGTCTTAACACCTTGCGGAACACTTCATGTAGTCCGATAGATCTGACCCAATTCCCACTTTCCTCGGTAATTCTGACAGTTGTTGCTGACATTTTGGTGAGAACGTAAATTGTATGAAAAATTTATTACAAATTATATGTAACACTGGCACAAAGTATTTGGGACCTGTATTTCAATAAAATGACCATTTCTTATCCAAGCTCTGTATCTGTATCCTAATGTGAGAACCAAAGGAATCCATACAGTAAAATCCCAATGATACACCGAACTGTACAAAAGCCGGATATCGGTGGATAGAACAGGCTTAATTATAGAAATTTGGTTGATTTAGGATCGAGAAAATTTCATATCTTTCATAAAATCATCCGCTGTTGGCACACCGATGTTCTGTCTTTCGGATGAGGCAGTAAAAACCGAGGTCCAATGTCACGGAAGGCGTGGCACGTAAAAGATCTCCCATTGCTTCGGGTTGGTCCGTTGAACAGGTCTTTGGAATGCAGCAGGCAGATGCAGTAACTATGTACGTGAAATAATCGTGCAATGACGTGAAACAATAAAGAATGAATGAATGATACAGTCATACAGATTTCCGAATAAACCTCCGCCACCAGCTGTCCTAGTAACCGTCTGAGGTGGGGTATTTGGACAGACCTCTACCATCAGCTGTCCGAGTGACCGTCTGAGGTGGAGTATTTGGACAGATCTCCACCACCAGCTGTCTGAGTGACCGTCGCAGGTTGGGTATTTGGACAGACCTCCGCCACCAGCTGTCCGAGTGACCGTTTGAGGTGGGGTATTTGGACAGACCTCCGTCACCAGGTGTCCGAGTGACCGTCTGAGGTGAGGTATTTGGACAGACCTCTGCCACCAGCTGTCCGAGTGACCGTCGGAGGTGGGGTATTTGGACAGATCTCCGTCACCAGCTGTCCGAGTAATCGTTTGAGGTGGGGTATTTGGACAGACCTCTGCCACCAGCTGTCCGAGTGACCGTCTGAGGTGGGGTATTTGGACAGGTCTCTACCACCAGCTGTCCGAGTGACCGTCTGAGGAGGGGTATTTGGACAGGCCTCCACCACCAGCTGTCCTAGTAACCGTCTGAGGTGGGGTATCTTGACAGGCTTCTACCACCAGCTGTCTGAGTGATCGTCTGAGGTGGGGTATTTGGACAGGCCTTCACCACCAGCTGTCCTAGTAACCGTCTGAGGTGGGGTATTTGGACAGACCTCCGCCACCAGCTGTCCCAGTAATCGTTTGAGGTGGGATATCTGGACAGACCTCCACCACCAGCTGTCTGAGTGACTGTCTTAGGTGGGGTATTTGGACAGGTCTCTGCCACCAGCTGTCTGAGTGACCATCTTAGGTGGGGTATTTGGACAGGCCTCTACCACCAGCTGTGTGAGTGACCGTCTGAGGTGGGGTATTTGGACAGACCTCTGCCACTAGCTGTCTGAGTGACCGTCTGAGGTGGGGTATTTGGACAGGCCTCCATCACCAGCAGGCTGTCTGAGTGACCGTCTGAGGTGGGGTATTTGGACAGACCTCCAACCACCAGCTGTCCGAGTGACCGTCTGAGGTGGGATATTTGGACAGGCCTCCACCACCAGCTGTCCGAGTGACCGTCTGAGGTGGGGTATTTGGACAGATTTCTACCACGAGCTGCCCGAGTAACCGTCTGAAGATGGTGAGGTGGAGAGACCTCTGCCATCAAAGCTGTCTGAGTAACGGTCTGAGGTGGGGTGAAGTAGACAGAACTCTGCCACCAGCTGTCCGAATGACCGTCCGAGGTGGGGTATTGGGACAGACCTATACACTCCTAATTGATATAGATGAAGTCTTCGTAAATTTACAAATATTACATTTACCATTTGTCAAATATATGACTTCATTGAAATCGCTGTTTATGGAATACTTGCAATCATTTTGAAAGGCAATATATTTGCGTACTTTTTCTCGCATATATAATGAATAGCATTGCCACAGGGGTAGTCATTCCATTTGAAGTACCAGTAACCCGCCAGCATAACGCAATCCTCGTAAGAGTTTCCCAGCTCCGGATGGAAATAATTATCTGGTTGCCCGGGATACCAATCTGAAAAATATACCTCCTTTGGTTTATTCCTTCATAGTTACAATGTAAAACACACCTACATTTTCATTATTAAAAAGATAGATTTCGGTATACTATACCAATGCGGCGATCTGCGGAGTGTTCAGTTAATAATGGTTATACGAGAGCTCGTGAATAATACACTAAAGATAGTTCAGAGAATATCTATGTTTCAGGAAGGAGTCCTCTTTTTTGACTTCGGTAAAAATCAAAATAGACTAATTAACAAGCACAGGAAACATAGCCGTGAGCAGCAATATCACTCAAGAAAAACCCCATGTAACATGTAGAGCATAGCGGTCGTTTGACGATCTCGTTCTTTTGTTTCATCTTGCCGGATTTGTAATGACACCACATTATGTTCTCTAGACGAATATACGTATATATTAAACTGATTAAATATCCTAAAAGTGTACACCCCTAATAGCTGTCAGAGATAAAGGTTTCTAAAAGTGTACACCCCTAATAGCTGTCAGAGATAAAGGTTTCTAAAAGTGTACACCCCTAATAGCTGTCAGAGATAAAGGTTTCTAAAAGTGTACACCCCTAATAGCTGTCAGAGATAAAGGTTTCTAAAAGTGTACACCCCTAATAGCTGTCGGAGATAAAGGTTTCTAAAAGTGTACACCCCTAATAGCTGTCAGAGATAAAGGTTTCTAAAAGTGTACACCCCTAATAGCTGTCAGAGATAAAGGTTTCTAAAAGTGTACACCCCTAATAGCTGTCAGAGATAAAGGTTTCTAAAAGTGTGCACCCATAATAGCTGTCAGAGATAAAGGTTTCTAAAAGTGTACACCCCTAATAGCTGTCAGAGATAAAGGTTTCTAAAAGTGTGCACCCCTAATAGCTGTCAGAGATAAAGGTTTCTAAGTGTACACCCCTAATAGCTGTCAGAGATAAAGGTTTCTAAAAGTGTACACCCCTAATAGCTGTCAGAGATAAAGGTTTATAGAAGTGTACACCCCTAATAGCTGTCAGAGATAAAGGTTTCTAAAAGTGTACACCCCTAATAGCTGTCAGAGATAAAGGTTTCTAGAGATTTATTGTCTGTATTTGAGATTTTCTTTGAATGAGGAGCAGATAGGTTCAAAATATATCTTTTGCTTTATCTCTGTACAGAGCGACGTACGACTCTATGAACGGGTGAGGTTGTAAGTAAAAGACTGGGATGTCCCGAATGATCTTGCGAGACATAAAAGTGAGTCAAAATTAACATGGTCTAAATATATCTATGTATGAATATCTATTGATCATAATAACAAAGCACATTTATATGTTATTCTATTACCTACCTGTAAAACCAAAGGAATATCCTGTATCTGCCCATACAAAGTGTCCCTCTACATTAACATCTACACCATCTATCCAGTAGGAATGGTCTGTCCAAGCTACACAAACACAACACACAAATCTGTTAGTCATTAAAGCGCGTAGACCATCACATAAACATTGCAACACAAAACATATTTAATGAGAAGATAAGGACTTTAATCTGACTAACCACAATGACTGCTTTCTCCATTGATCTGCATAAGTCGGCAACGAGATTGATCACATTAACTGCTTTGTCAAATCATCGTCACAAGTCGGCACCGAGATTAATCACACCAACTTCTTTGTCAACTGTAGGTTTCAAGTCGGCACCGAGATTGATCACACTAACTGGTTTATCAATTAATCGTCACAAGTCGGCACCGAAATAAACTACACTAGCTTCTTTGTCAATTAAACTACACCAACTGCTTTTTTAATCGATCGTCATAAATCGGCATCGAGATTTATCACACCAACTGCTTTGTGAATTAATCGTCACAAGTCGGCATCGAGATTGATCACACCAACTGCTTTGTTGATCCATCGTCATAAGTCGGCATCGTGACTAATCATACCAACTGCTCTGTTAATTGATCATCACAAGTCGGCATCGGGATTAATTACATCAACTGCTTTGTCAATTGATCGTCAGAAGTCGGCATCGAGATTAATCACACCATCTGCTTTGTTAATTGATCGTCGCAAGTCAGTATCGATATTATTCACACTAGCTGCTTTTTCAATTTATCTTCATCGGCATCGAGATTAAACATACCGACTGCTTTGTTAATTGATCGTCACATGTCGACATTGATATTAAGCACACCGCCTTTTGTTTTTGTCAGTTGATCGTCATAAATCGACACCGATATTACCCACACCGACTGCTTTGTCGAATCATTGTCATAAGTCGGCATCTACATTGATCACTCCAACTGCTTTGTTCATTGATCGTCACAAGTTGCCAACGTGAATGATATGTAATAGAACACTTTTATATGCGTTTATGGTGATATTGTATTCGTTTATGTTTATATTGTATGCGTTTATGGTGATATTGTATGTATTTATGGTGATATTGTGTGTGTTTATGGTGATATTGTATGTATTATGGTGATATTGTATGTGTTTATGATGATATTGTATGTGTTTATGGTGATATTGTATGTGTTTATGGTATATTGTATGCGTTTATGGTGATATTGTATGTGTTTATGGTGATATTGTATGTGTTTATGGTGATATTGTATGTGTTTATGGTGATATTGTAGTGTTTATGGTGATATTGTATGTGTTTATGATGATATTGTATGCGTTTATGGTGATATTGTATGTGCTTATGGTGATATTGTATGCGTTTATGGTATATTGTATGCGTTAATGGTGATATTGTATGCGTTTATGGTGATATTGTATGCGTTTATGGTGATATTGTATAAGTTTATGGTGATATTGTATGCGTTTATGGTATATTGTATGTGTTTATGGTGATATTGTATGCGTATATGGTATATTGTATGCGTTTATGGTGATATTGTATGCGTTTATGGTGATATTGTATGTGTTTATGGTGATATTATATGTGTTTATAGTGATATTGTATGCGTTTATGGTGATATTGTATGTGTTTATGGTGATATTGTATGTATTTTGCCTGAATTCTCTTACATGGTTCATTAAGATCTTTCAAGGTTTTTTTTTTAAATCAAACTGACTTCTATTTCTTTGTATCGTAACTTAGGTGTAATTTTAAGTATTTAAAACCTACATGGAGATCACATCTGTTTCTACCCTCGTATTATCGTTGGTACACTGTAGTTATCTGGCTATTACATTAAACATGCAAAAGCTTTATTTCATTTGCACGAGTTCCGCCTTCTTAGGCATTCGCCATATACAATATTTACAGCGGTTATTGGTAATATCAGGGGGAATAAAAGAAAAAAAAAGAGTTAATTGCCGTGGTTTACCCGTATCTGAGCTGTTATAACTTAATCATTCTGAATATCTTCTAAACTTGATAAAGATCGGATAGGATTTGTAAATCCGTCAATAAATCCGTCAATACATTTGTAAATCAATCAATCTTTGTGTTTAAATTATCAATGTTTCTGTGCAAATGGAAGTGAGATGTGACAGCATTGATTGTGACAGTATGTGTGTAATGAGTCGAGCACGGTCCAACAATTGTCAGAATCATATTGTTACTAGCTTATCTCTAACTTTCTGAACTTTAGAATTGTTTAAAAGTACTTTACAATTCCATTTGAATGTTTCTAATACAATACAAAATATCGTACTAGATCTATCCGGATGTCTGTTCATTATTTCGTGTAGAAGGAAATTATTTTCTTCCGTGGAGGTGATATCTGCTAGTGTTGCCGACATCCGGCGGCACATTGCCTACAATATACATACACTACATGCAACGGCAAGTGACGGAGAAATGCTCTAGATTAAACGGCAAGTGACGGAGAAATGCTCTATATCAAACGTTCAGTATATCAGATAACGACAAGTGACGGAGAAATGCTTTACGTTAAACGTTCAGTGTATCAGATAACGACAAGTGAAGGAGAAATGCTCTATATCAAACGTTCAGTATATCCGCTCATTACGAATCACACTGCTTACGACATTTCAACTGTGACGTTCTCTACGGTGAATATATATATCATCGTAATAAGATAATACAATATCTACAATATCTAGAACAAATATACCATCGTAATTTAATAATACTAATAATAATAACAACAACAACAACAACAAAAACTACTACTACTACTACTACTACTACTACCACTACTAATACTTACAACAGCTACTACTACTGCTACTACTACTACTATATCTATTACAAAAAAAAAAACAACAACAACAACAACTACTACTACTACTAATAATAATAGATACTACTGCTACAACTACTTACTACTACTACTACTTCTATTAACTACTACTACTACTACTACCACTACTGCTACTAACTACTACTACTACTACTAATACTAACTACTACTACTACTACTACTACTACTACTACTACTACTAACTACTACTACTACTACTACTACTTCTACTACTACTACTAACTACTAACTACTACTACTACTACTACTACTACTACTACTACTACTACTATGTACAAATCGTGGCGCTACCCCAGTTTGCTTTTGGTAATAGGTAACAAGAATCGTCATAGCTCTGCCAACCATGGTCACTACTACTACTACTACTACTACTGTTGTTGCTGCTGCTGCTGCTACTACTACTACAACTAATACTACTTCTACTATTTACTACTACTACTAACTACTACTACTACTACTACTACTACTTTGTACAAACCGTGGCGCTACCCCAGCTTGCTTTTGGTTCTACAAATAGGTAACAGGAATCACCATAGCTCTGCCAACCATGGTCACAGGAGGCAGCTAGAAAATAGCAAAGTCACCATACGTGACATAATTTGTAGGATTAAAGAAAGTGATTTACAATATCAAATTGTTAGAATTTATGAAATATGCACTTCATTGAACCTTTAAAAAGATCCATACAAATTACATAATCATCTCAAGGAATATTGAGTTTAAAAGTACATAATTTGTATATTTATAGATTTCCTTTTCTGTACAAGTCATGAACCTAGGTATATCATTCTGTTAATCAGTTATAAATAACTCAATGACTTGTAATTCTTTCATCATATTGGCCATTTACTTATATGTAGTGGTTACTGTTCATCTTGATATTGTACTTGACATACTTACTTGCCTGTGTAGTTACAGGAGGATGGGTCTGTGGCGGTAAATACGTCGTCGCCATAGTAACAGGATGATAGACTGATAGTGTTGCGCTGTAGAATTTAAACATAAATATTAAATTTTTTTTAGAAATAAAGTAAGAAAGGTAAAAAGAAATCTGACTAAATTGTAAGGCAAAGGTCGCCTTGACCACGTAGATAGTAGAAGAATAAACAAACAAAACACATCACAAAAATATTTCAATTGTGATGCCGTTATTGCATCGACTTAGGACGGTGAATTGGAGTAACAAACGTGACTGAATCGGTGTGGTTATGGGGTCTACAGGTCCATCTTTCCACTTACTGCAAAACAGTACTATGAAAGAACACACGTCAAAAATGGATTTGAAAAGAATGATGTTTTAACCACATGGCAGAGAATCTATCCTAGGGATCACAGTGCGCGCATTCATAGGACGATCAATCAAAGGACGGTCAATAATGGGACGGTCAATCATAGGACGGTCAATAATGGGACGGTCAATCATAGGACGGTCAAATGAACAGACTGTGATTAAGCCTTACCTTCGGGACCATGCATGGCAACTATGAAGAATCAGCCCAGTCGAATGGACATTTCAGTCAAGAAACAGGATGAAGTGAGCATCTACTGCTGATTGGTCACATCCACGGCACAAAATGTGGTTAACATCATTATAATCATGTGTTGTAATAACACTCTTTAAGATTTGCTCCCATAAATCAATACGTTCGACAATACAATAACATGATAAGTTGAAACCCTATAGAAATTACAATGCTAACCCTTTTTCGCATATGGAGTATCCAATGTTTTGGTCACAAGCACGATCATCCCATTCAAAGTTCCATTTTCCTTGCAATACGACACAATCTTCATCTTTTTCCCCATACCACACAGCACGTGGTTGGTTATCTGGTTGTCCTGGATACCAGTCTGAAAAAAAAACTCGTAAACGATTCAACAGTATAAGTGGCGGATCCAGGATGGTAGGAGCACATGTTAAAGTCAAGTACATGTATTACCCAAAATACTCAGTCATTGTGATGTCAAATCTGCAAGTGAACTCATATTATTTGCGTGTTTTAACCTCATCTTTATTTTCCTTGTAAATTTGTGGCAATAAAAAGGACACGGGTCCTCCCTTCTAAATCCGCCACTGATTATAAAACACAAAGAAGCAGTATACACAAAGTGTTATATTTCATATAAATATTATATGTGTTTAAATATGTATATGGAGCTTATTCATTCTACTTACCAGTATACGAGAACGGATGGTTTGTATTAACCCATATGAAATGTCCTTCTTGTATCGCATCAGAACCATCAATCCAATAAGAGGAGTTATTCCAGTCTTCAAAATCAAAATAAATGTATGTTTAGTGCAGAACAACAATGATCAGCTCTTTAAACAATGTCCAGACAATGATCAATCAATGACAATGGAACAGATGATCTCTCCAATTATCAACAGTTGTTGGGAAAAAAAAAAGAGATTATAAACCTGAATTAACAAAAAGCTGGTATTTAATACACTGTTAATATATAAATATAGAACATATATACCTTTTAATTTTGTGCACCATATGCGCATTTCGACAAGTTATGTCTCTTCAGTGATGCTCGTGGCCGAATGAATGGAATTCTCAAAATATATAAAAATATGAAGAGCAGTGTATAAGCCAAAATGACCGAAAGGTGAACCAAAGACAATATCTAAGGACAGAGCTATATAAGGAATAAGCAAAACTTTATTTTTCCTAGATAAATCGTGCATATTAAGCGAAACTGATAGGGTCTGAAAAATGTATACCATATGGCTGGATCCTTTTGATTTCGTTTTTCAAGAATTGATTTTCTTCGGCTGAATCAATTTGTACAAGTCTCGTAGATTGTTTATAACAATAAGCCTTTAAAATAGAGATTTATATTTACGTTTAATCGCAAAATGAATGGCTATCAGATGCATGTATTCATAATGCAATTCGTTTAATCGCATAATGAATGGCTATCAGATACATGTATTTATAATGCAATTCGTATCTAATTTTTTGGATTTTTTTGCAGTGAATGGTAAGGTTGGTCTTTCAACTGGTACAGCACACCAAGTGACGATCTTCACTTAAACTGATCGTCTTATGTCGGTACCCACATCAATCATATATAACCAAATATTGTTGTGATATCTTATATGTTCTTATTCAGCACTTCTCCATTGTAGATTGGCAGAATTTGTCGTGCATCCTTTTGTCCTTTCTTTTGTAATAACCCGTTTTGGTTCGTTGAACACCATAAGATGATAATTAAACATATGTAGTTAGTTGTCTGACTCCGGTATTGTAATTATTTGTACGTACATGTATCTATAATCAATAAAATATCAGCATGTTTTAACGTTTCGCATTTCCTTTATGCGGTTGTTAACTATTTTGATGAAGAGTTTGTGCAGACATGTTTTCAGTTAATTTGATCTATATTGCAGTGTGTTTCGCTTTATTTCATACCTCTGCATTATAGAAGTCTGTTTTACTCTGAACAAAGAAATAACAAGAGTCTCCGAAATTCTTCCACCCTGGACCGCAGTGCCACTCTGAGAGGGAAAACAGAAGACATCTGACAAAGCTAGAATACATTATAATGCTACTTAGCGCAATTTAAGGTGCACATGAGCTAGTTGTATGATGTTAGTATGATCTTGTATAGAAATTGAGAATAAAATAAAAAAGATTTTCCGCAGACATATCCAGATTATTTCTATCATTACAACCGGATTGGAGTTTTAACCTCTTTTGGGTGTCGTAGCTTTCGGTGTAGTTGTTGCTGCTTTTGTTGTTGTAACTGTCGTAGTTCTTTCTGTAGTTGTTGGTTGTAATGTTGTTGTTGGTTGCGATGTTGCTGGTTGCGACGTTGTTGGTTGCAATGTTGTTGTAGGTTGTGATGTTGTCGGCAATGCTGTAGTTGCTGTAAAAATGGATTCTCCATGTTTAAACCAACAATTAAAGAGTATAATTGTGTAATTTGGTAATAATGATATTTTATTACATTTAATTCATATAGGATAAACATCGTTAATTCTCCATCGTCCATTTTCCCGACAGAATTTTGGAATAATTTAAATTTGTGCTCTTTATACTTTTTTCAAGTAAGTGATCTTAAGTCTCACTAGGACGAAACGCCATCGTTGATTTTTTTCTATCTTTTGGTTAGATACTTTTTGATATCATGTGAGATTCTGTAAAGTGAAATATAAATACATGTTTTAAGGTTGACTTGACAACTAGAGTTATCTTCCTTTGTATACCGCTACAGATCTTTGTAATAACACGGGAGAAATTTAACAGGAGACATGTTTTATTATCAAGGATTAATATACGGTTTGGTACCATATCTAGTCAATGCACACTACTGCAGCAAGATCTTTAAAGAAAACTGACTTTTCTTTTAAAAGATTTCAGTCATAAAAAGTGTCTTTTTCTAACTTTAAATTTTTATGATTTAAAGTGAGCACATGACTATTAATAGTCATGTGCTCCCTTTAAATCATAAAAATTTAAAGTTAGAAAAAGACAAAAGTGATATTTTCCTCCCTGTAAAATGTGATCATTGAAAGGTTTATTTTATTACTTTAATTGAAAGGGCATTTCATAACCATTTATTGAAGAAAAACTCCACACAGCATTGAAGGCGTCCAAGAGCAGGGTTAACCTCAATATTAATCTATTCCTCAGACATTAGATTTTAGACAATAAGGAAACATTTACTTTTTTGATCATGATCTTGGAGATACGACCTTGGACAAGGTTGAATCATATTCATGGTTTACACACATGCATTATACTCAGCTTTATTCACATATGTTATTAAGAACATGATATAGCACACAAGATGTGTTAGTGGAACATGGATGCAAAATGTCAAAGTCTCAATTCTTGACATTTGACCCCTTACTATACACTTCTTCACCGATCACGGACAGACAATAATGTTTTCATAGAAATTTATCCCCACCCACTATACGTAATGATTTTGTTGCTTTAATAAAACATATTTAGACATGTGATTGAAACATCCTTACCCATGTAATGAGATTGCAGACTGAATGCCTAGTACATTGCAGTGATGGGTCAAATCAACTTTTATCTTTAATGTACAACATAGTTATTAAGATTTACAAAATGCTTACGCTGATAACTGAATTACTGACAGTAAACTTACCAAGGGCCCCTCCCTCCCCGGTCGTCGTAGTGTTTATAAATAAGCACTGCGGGATGGAATAGTTTATATATATAGATCTATCTACCCAATCCCCATGTTTTTTTTTCAAGAGGTGGTCAACTAAATGTTTCAGCTCCATTACTCGTCCTCTTGCCTTCCATGTGAAGGAGTCCACTTCCCCAGCCTCAACATTTAAAACGCTGATTTCTAAATCTGTCATCTGCTGCACATCATAATAATCCGTAACCCTCCCCCATCCTCATAATTTTCTTGGTGATCAAATTCTAACTAATCTACTGACGAATGTTTTATCCCCCCTTTTTTTTCTTGATTTTCGAATTTATTTTGTTGTAAAACTTTAACCTTTGCATGCAAATTCCCCTTTTACTTTCCGTCTTTTGTGATCAGGTATGCTTACATTTATCACAACATCAAAACACATGACTTGATAATGTGACGACTTGCAATCGCTTCTTTAAGTTATTCTTATTCTTAATGCAAACGCTAGACAGATGGCACTTTTCCCTATTTATAAACATCATACTTCGCTATATACCTACTCACTATACCGTGTTTCCTGTGGGAAGCTGGGCCTGTTAACCGCTTAAACACACCATATGAGTGATGACTGTCACTTCAATTGACCGACAAGACTAATGTTTGCCTGATGTGTTTTATGCGATAAGTTTTCATTGCTCTGTATGTACATACCGACTTTTGACGTAAAGCCAGTCAGATATCTTTGTTCACAGTTCACAAAGTTGTAACCTTAACCTTAAGTATTTAAATATTTTCAGGAGATTTCTTTTTTAGATTTTTTTTCATATGATTACATAGATTTTGCGGAAAATGAAAAGAAAGGGTCCGTAAATGGTCAACACTCTGATTGCAAAATAATCCAGTATTTCGTGACATCTTAAATAGATAAGTTTTTATTTTATTTATTTAATTATTTATACATTTATCTTTTTATTTATCTATTTGTTTGCTTATTACGCTATGCGTTTTATGATGAATTCTTCCATACGTGTTTTTCTTCTTTTTAGTGCAATATTACGTATGCAATCAACAGAATTTTTATCTCATTTCAAGAAAATATAACGCTTTTTTCATTTTCAACAATTTGACAACTTTCTTTCATCGAATATAGACTAAAATATCAAGATCACATTCGTGACTATTGTCCTATGAAATATTGCAAGAAATGAACTATGTACTATAACAGTGACACCAGTAATTACGGTCAGCATTGTAATAGGTCATCTGATTTTCAAGGTCACCATTTTTTTTTTACAGGTCATCTACTTTGCATGGTCGCTATTTTTAATAGGTCATCTGCTGTTCAAGGTCGCTATTTTTAATAAACCATCTGCTTTTCAAGGTCGCTATTTTTAAGAAGCCATTCTACTGTCATTGTCGCTATTTTTAAAAAGTCATCTCTTTTTCAATGTCACAATTTTGAACAGGCCTTCCGCTTTTCAAAGTCGCTGTTTTCATTTACGTTTTCTGTGTTTTCTTCCAAAAGAAACTGACCGTGAAATGAGAAGTGTATAATGTACTTACGACAAATACCACATGACTTCACACAGAAGCTGGCGGAGAAAGGATTAGCGCATATTGACTTGAGTGCTCTTGGATCGGCACAATCACTGGGGGCTTTGTCAATACACTCAGTGTCTGAAAGGAGAATCAGTGGACTGTAAATTAATTTTATTATATTGAAAAGACTGTTATTATTAGTCACTGTTCAATAACACACTCAAACAGAAATCTAGCATTATCTTAAAGGCAAACAGTTATACTTCTGATATATTCATTTTATTAATGACTAAATGATTAAATGAAGGTATAGATTGACAGATTTCTTTATAAAGCGATAAATCCAATAATAAGACATTAGTAGTCAACAGGCCTAGCATTTTATAGTACGTCACGCCAGAATTATTTTCTATATATTTGAATGATATCTGCCTGATGCACTGCACAGAAATATTGACCTATGCAACGCATCGACCGATGCAGTGAGTGATCTTAAATATGCCAATCATTACCCTGACACTGTCTCATCAGGGGCCAGTTGTTCGAAATTTTAACCACTGGTTAAGCTAACCAGTGGTTAAATTTTATCTGACTATATCTTTGAAATGAAAAGCATTAAGTCATAGTCTGTGTACTGATTTGCAGCACATGTAACCAGTATTGTTTAGTAAGTTGGGTTTTTATACAGAAATCTTATAAATTACATTAATTATCTCTCAAACTTTAACCACTCGTTAGATTAATCAGCGGTTAAAGTTTCGAACAACTGGCCCCTGAAAGACAGGACAACATTGACACCGAGATCGGGTTCGAACCAGTGACCATTAGGATCCGAACCCGGACAACAGGCCACATCGACTCCAAACAAAGGTACAACAGCTACATCCGGTTCCTGGCTAAGTTGCAGCAGCTATATCGACTGCAGGTGTAGATACAATAACTCCTGGCTTATCTATAACACTTGCTTCGCGCTTCAATACTACGGGCTACAACACTAACAACAACAGCTACATCCGATTCCTGATTTAGTTACAGCAGCAATATCGACTGCAGATTTAGCTACAACAGCTCCTGGCTTATCTATAACACTTGCTTCACGCTTAAATACAACGGGCTACAACACTAAAGAACAACAGCTACATCCGATTCCTGATTTCGTTACAGCAGCAATATCGACTGCAGGTGTAGCTACAATAGCTCCTGGCTTATCTATAACACATGCTTCACGCTTAAATACAACGGGCTACAACACTAAAGAACAACAGCTACATCCGGTTCCTGATTTAGTTACAGCAGCAATATCGACTGCAGGTGTAGCTACAATAGCTCCTGGCTTATCTATAATACATGCTTCACGCTTAAATACAACGGGCTACAGCACTAAAGAACAACAGCTACATCCGATTCCTGATTTCGTTACAGCAGCAATATCGACTGCAGATTTAGCTACAATAGCTCCTGGCTTATCTATAACACATGCTTCACGCTTAAATACTACGGGCTACAACACTAAACTGCAACAGCTACACCGGCTCCTGACCTAAATACAACAGTCCTGACGTAGATACAACAATTACATCGGCTCCTGACGTAGATACAACTGCTACACCGACTACTGACGTAGCTACAAGAGTTACACTGAATTCTGACGTAGCTTTAAGCGCTACACTGAATCCTGACATATCTATAACCTCTACACTGAATCCTGACATATCTATAACCGCTACACTGAATCCTGACGTATCTATAACCGCTACACTGAATCCTGACGTAGCTATAACCACTACACTGAATCCTGACGTAGCTATAACCACTACACTGAATACTGACGTAGCTATAACCACTACACTGAATCCTGACGTAGCTACAACAGCTACACTGAATCCTGACGTATCTATAACTGCTACACTGAATCCTGACGGCGCTATAACCAGTACACTGAATTCTGATGTAGCTACAACAGCTACATTGACTGCGGACTTGGCTATTACCACTACAGTGAATTCTACGATAGCTATAACCGCTAAAGTGAACCCTGACGTAGTTATAACCGCTACACTGAATTCTGGCGTAGCTATAACCGCTACGCTGATTTCTACGATAGCAATAACCGCTACATTGAATTCTGACGCAGCTACAACAACTACACTGGCTCCTGACGTAGCTATAACCGCTACACTGAATTCTACGATAGCTATACCGCTACACTGAATTCTGACGTAGCTTTAAGCGATACACTGAATCCTGACGTAGCTATAAACACTACACTGAATTCTGATGTAGCTGCAACAGCTAGACTGGCTCCTGACGTAGCTATAACCGCTACACTGAAATCTACGGTAGCTTTAACTGCTACACTGAATCCTGACGCGTAGCTACAACCACTACACTGAATCCTGACGTAGCTATAACGCTATAATGAATTCTACGATAGCTATAGCCGCTACACTGACTCCTGGCGCAGCTATAACCACTACATTGAATTCTGAAGCAGTTACAACAACTGCAATGACTTCTGACGTAGCTAGAACCGCTACACTGCATCCTGACGTAGCTATAACCGCTACACTTAATTCTGCCGTAGCTATAACCGCTACGCTGAATTCTATGGTAGCTATAACCGCGACACTGAATTCTGACGTAGCTACAGCATCTACAATGACTCTTGACGTAGCTATAACCGCTACACTGAATCCTGATCGCTACACTGCATTCTGACGCAGCTGCAAAAGGTACAATAACTTCTGATGTAGCTATAACCGCTACATTGAACCCTGACGTAGCTTTAACCTTTATACTGAATCCTGACGTAGCTACAACAGCTACACTGAATCCTGACGTAGCTATAACCGCTACACAGAATCCTGACTTAGCTATAACCACTACACTGACTCCTGACGTAGCTATAAACACTACACTGAATGAATCCTGACGTAGCTACAAACAGCTACACTGAATCCTGACTTAGCTATAACCGCTACACAGAATCCTGACGAAGCTACAACAGCTACACCGGCTACGCACGTAGCTATAACCGCCAAGTACACCGGCTATTGAGCTAGCAATAACAATTTCCCGTTTCCCTAAGCTTTAGCAGCTATAACTGTAGAATAAGCACGTAACATTAATGATTTGTGATGTGTGACGCAATACAGTTTGTGATTAAGATGGAAACTGGAAGTTTATGACGTGTTTCACGGTTGCGTATTATTCCGGATTTTTTTCGGGTATATATCGGCAATGTCAACTGCAACATGTACTGTAATGTCAACTGCAACATGTACTGTAATGTCAACTGCAACATATACTGTAATGTCAACTGCAACATGTATTGTAATGTCAACTGCAACATGTACTGCAATGTCAACTGCAACATGTACTGTAATGTCAACTGCAACATGTACTGTAATGTCAACTGCAACATGTACTGTAATGTCAACTGCAACATGTATTGTAATGTCAACTGCAACATGTACTGTAATGTCAACTGCAACATATACTGTAATGTCAACTGCAACATGTATTGTAATGTCAACTGCAACATGTACTGTAATGTCAACTGCAACATGTACTGTAATGTCAACTGCAACATGTATTGTAATGTCAACTGCAACATGTACTGTAATGTCAACTGCAACATATACTGTAATGTCAACTGCAACATGTATTGTAATGTCAACTGCAACATGTACTGCAATGTCAACTGCAACATGTACTGTAATGTCAACTGCAACATGTACTGTAATGTTTGAATGTTGTTTAATATATTATATAATATAATGCATGAATGTATTACTCTTCCTACACATTTTCAACACAAACATGCGTTGATAGTAATTATTACGAATGTCGCCTTACAAATACTTAATAGTGCATATTTGAATTGTTTGTCGACGAGCATATTTATTTTGTATTGTCTATATCTGAAGCGAGAAATATAATAGATAATAAAATACGTTTAGAAACAGCCATAGCAGATAAATTTAAAATAATAATGATAATAAAAGTAAACAGCCTTACCGCAATGCACTGACACAGATAATAGTAGAAGTACTGAGATACCTAATCGTAGCATTATGAAGAGTTTATTCCCAGACCCGTGCCCGACTTACCATTGTATGTACGAAACGTACACACCGATCTCTTATCTAATATGTTAGTCCGCCTGGTGTTGGTCTGCCTGGTGTTAGCTTGCCTGGTGTTAGTCTGCCTGGTGTTAGTCTGGCTGGTGTTAGTCTGCCTAGTGTTAGCTTGCCTGGTGTTAGCCTACCTAGTGTTAGTCTGCCTGGTGTTAGTCTGCCTAGTGTTAGCTTGCCTGGTGATAGTCTGTCTAATGTTAGCCTACTTAGTGTTAGTCTGCCTGGTGTTAGCTTGCCTGGTGTTAGTCTGCCTTGTGTTAGTCTGTCTGGTGTTTGCTTGCCTGGTGTTAGCTTGCCTGGTGCTAGTGTGGCTGATGTTAGTCTGCCTGGTGTTAGTCTGCCTGGTGTTAGCTTGCCTGGTGTTAGTGTGGCTGGTGTTAGTCTGCCTGGTGTTAGTCTGCCTGGTGTTAGCTTGCCTGGTGTTAGTCTGGCTGGTGTTAGTATGCCGTGTATTAGTCTGGCTGGTGTTAGTCTGCCTGGTGTTAGTCTGTTTTGTGTTGGCTTGCCTGGTGTTAGTCTGGCTGGTGTAAGTCTGCCTGGTGTCAGTCTGCCTGGTGTTAGTCTGGTTGGTGTTAGCTTGCCTGGTGTTAGTCTGACTGGTGTTAGTCTGGTTGGTGTTAGCTTGCCTGGTGTAAGTCTGGCTGGTGTTAGCTTGCCTGGTGTTAGTCTGGCTGGTGTTAGCTTGCCTGGTGTTAGTCTGGCTTGTGTTAGTTTCCCTGATGTTAGTGTGGCTGGTGTTAGTATGGCTGGTGTTAGTTTGCCTGGTGTTAGTCTGTCTGGTGTTTGTTTGGCTGGTGTTAGTCTGCCTGGTGTTAGTCTGGCTGGTGTTAGTTTGCCTGGTGTTAGTCTGGCTGGTGTTTGTCTGGCTGGTGTTAGTCTGTCTAGTGTTAGTCTGGCTGGTGTTAGTCTGTCTTGTGTTAGTTTGCCTGGTGTTAGTGTGGCTGGTGTTAGCTTGTTTGGTGTTAGTCTGCCTGGTGTTAGTCTGGCTGGTGTTAGTCTGTCTGGTGTTAGTCTGCCTTGTGTTAATCTGTCTGGTGTTAGTCTGGCTGGTATTAGTGTGTCTTGTGTTAGTCTGTCTAGTGTTAGCCTACTTAGTGTTAGCTTGCCTTGTGTTAGCTTGCCTGGTGTTAGTCTGCCTGGTGTTAGTCTGGCTGGTGTTGGTCTGCCTGTTGTTAGCTTGCCTGGTGTTAGTCTGGCTGGTGTTAGCTTGCCTGGTGTTAGTCTGGCTGATGTTAGCTTGCCTGGTGTTAGTCTGTTTGGTGTTAATATAATTTATCGCTTGAATTATATATAAGTACATGTATTAGTGTTTTGAATGTAATACAAAAATGGTTTTCGGAGGGTTTACGTCGAGGTACACAAATAACTGAAAAAAAAAATTAGCAAGGAGAACGTAAGCACCGTATATACAACAGTAATGGCGATATAATTATTGACCAGGGATAAGTAACTTCACATGATTTGAATTGACATCTTGTATATAATATATGTGCGGAAGAATGATAGCATGTAAAACACTGTAATGAAACAGCACTAGTGGTCGAGTCATATATGGCATTTGAACAACATGTATTAAGATAGTGATCAAATAGATGGACTCTTGTAGTAGGATCCCTGCCCGTGAAATCATGTACTAAATAATCCGAAGTCCTTAACCTTTTTGTATTTTAAACCAATAGTGAGAATGATAATTTGCGTGTAAGACAACGAAAATACAATTAGCTGGCAGTTGTGATGAAATTTATGAATGTAAAGATATGTGAACAGAAAGCACAAGTACACCTTCAGCGTCGTTGTATGGAAAAGTCCAGAGAGTACCCAAACGTCAACCGTTATTCATACGAGCTAGAGAGCATGTTTCAGACGGTCTCAAAAAGTCCAGAGAGTACCCAAACGTCAACTGCTATTAATACGAGCTAGAGTGCATGTTTCAGACGGTCTCAAAAAGTCCAGAGAGTACCCAAACGTCAACTGCTATTAATACGAGCTAGAGTGCATGTTTCAGACGGTCTCAAAAAGTCCAGAGCGTACCCAAACGTCAACCGTTATTCATACGAGCTAGAGTGCATGTTTCAGACAGTCTCAAAAAGTCCAGAGAGTACCCAAACGTCAACTGCTATTAATACGAGCTAGAGTGCATGTTTCAGACGGTCTAAAAAAGTCCAGAGAGTACCCAAACGTCAACTGCTATTAATACGAGCTAGAGTGCATGTTTCAGACGGTCTCAAAAAGTCCAGAGAGTACCCAAATGTCAACTACTATTAATACGAGCTAGAGTGCATGTCTCAATTTGTCAGAAGAGACACATGGTTAGAGTATCTATAATAATACCCTGGGTTAGTTTTATCGTTGAAATTCATTTGGGGGGGGGGGGTTACTATATGATATCTATAGATCTGAAGGCATAAAGCAGTTAGCCTTAGAAATACTACAAAAGTCAGCTGTTGGTAAGTTCTATCAGATTGATAGAAACAACGGTGTTGGAACACCGAGGGTTGCAACAACCAGAGGATTGTGCCACCCAGAGGGTTGGAGCGTATATCGATGTGCTGGAGCACTTTGAACTTCCAAGGAATGTTGCGAGACTCGCTTAAATCATCATTGTGAATGATCATATACTTTTTAGTTCTATTTGTATATATTGACTGGTACGTACGTTGCTTTTATCATTTCTTGAATTGTTTAATATCTAATGTTATATCTAAAATCTTCGGACAAAAACAGGCTACACTGTGATGGTTTCGAGGTAAAGCTCATGGTCCGACAGACCAAGACTTAAACCGCGTTCACCAAAAATTAATCCTGATAGATGTAAAGGTCCAAAGGCGAATCTACGGCGCCGACGATCCGGGTTCGATTCCCGGGTTGTGCCACTATGTTTCAGAGGTTGGTAACCTCTTACTTCCATGTTGCGATATAACTGAAAAATTGTTGAAAGCGACGTAAAACACCAATCAACCAACCAAAGGCGAATCTGAAATAGGAGTGGGAAATAGCGGTTGGGAAATATTAATTTCTTGAACACCACATTGGTCTTTGAGGTACAGGACATTACTTCGAGGCATTTCTTTCTCTGGATATCCTAACTTTTGTCCCTTAATTAACAAAACGACGTGATATTGATATATAGAAAAAGGAATTGAATTATACAATATCAATGAATACCGCGGTTTCAGTTCCCCGGATTACGGGAGAGATGTTCCAACGACTTGGTCACTAACAGTTTACATTATCAATTGGCATACCGTAGGAAGGTGGTTTCAACATCTTGCAGGACTCATCAATCGAAAATCTGGCATCTGTGCCGGAAGACATCGGAGGAAAATAGTGCGTAGAAACTTTCTGCTATCCAAAATTTCAACAGGCAGAACTTTCATCAAACTAACATTTGAAGTCAGCAAACATTAACACACTTCCTACGAAAATATGATCGGCATGCTGTAAAATATTCGGATACCAAACTGCGATACTGGTACCAGGAGGGGGTCGGTTCGGGCCACGAGCAACATTTGTATATCGTAGGGTGTCCGCATGAATCATTGCTGATTAATGAACGTTCAAACTTCCTCTGGCATATAATAATATTGGCCTTTCCAGCACCCGTCTGCTTGTGACCACATGCGTTTTAACTTCTTATATACCCCCTAACTTCGGCCTTGAAAAAAAGGTGCACGACGATTTATAGGTCACATCTCTTGTAAGACCTCAAGGGAGCTGATGTCTGTATGCGTGTGTGATTTGGTTTGAAAACACGGAAAAATATTGCATAAATAGGATTCTCAATTTGGCCGAAAATTCGTCGTTTATCTTTCTTAAATTTTTAGTATATATCAGTTCAAAACCGATGTAAGGGGTATATAGACGCCTGTAGTTGGGACAACAGGACCACTAGGCTACCAAGATTTGTTTCTAGATTTCTCCCGAGGCGATTTTTGAAGGCCGGGTATTTGATAACGGGCATTCGGAACATAAGGGGAAAGCATCGAAATTTATACTATACGGAAATCCATATTCATGGTACAATTTTAGTTAAAAGGAATGGGATAGTTTCACATTTTGTCCAATATATGACTTTGCAGGATCTTAACAACCCAAGCCGCACGTTTGTATCTAAAACCATTCAGTGCTAATGACACCCCCTCCCCCACCCACCCTCGGTGATCAATATAGGCAGTGACAGTGACGTCACGTTTCGAGAATGCAAAAACATTGCTGAAATGATGCCACCGATCTCCTCAACTAAATCGTACGACAACGATATCATCATTGAAATCTTATTGTGTACCACGTTGGCTCTTTATGGTCGTTCCTTTGATAACGACGTAGATTGTGTATATAATTAGATAGATGAACGTATCCCATCGTGAGCCTCATCGTAACCTATCCCACCGTGAGCCTCATCATAACCTTTCTCATCGTGAGCCTCATCGTAACCTACTTTCATTTTATCAATTACGTTATACACATAGTTTAGGATAGAGTAAGTTAGTAAGTGAGCTATGAATGAATGGGAATGTGTAGATACGCACTTCCGTAAGTTTTTACCTTTCTCTGAACCTTACCTGCAGACATGTGCATCACAGTCTGCATTTACTTTGTTTACTAAAAAATGATCAATGCTAAATTGAAAGTAGGTATCAGGAGGGAAAGATGAAAGTTGTAAAGCATATAATTATATTTTATGTGTATTGAGAGAGATGTATGTGTGTATTAGTGTACTCACGTGTGTAGCAAGTAATATTGAAAAATTAAAAGTCGAATAGCAAAATGCATCTGTATAAGAGTCCTAATTAGTAGAAAACGAAAAGAAAGAAATGGTAGGGGCGGAGACGGACACGTGACACATACGGACTCCATTTTAATTTAATATTGATTTTATATACATGTATACATATCGTATATGATACTGTTTTATCTAGCAGCGTAAGTCATGGCGATTTGTAGAGATTGTGATATACACTAAAGAAAAGGCGAGAGAAGGGGAGCTACCGTACAAAGGGCGTACTTCTCTGTCGACCTAATGAAGTTAAAACTCTGATAAATCGCTATTTATAAATTATATACAATGTAAAATATTTAGTCTACATTTCAAGAATCACCTTGACAGTATTGGATAAATCTTCTTAAAACAAATAACTTGAGCAAGGAGAAGAAGAAGAAAGAAAATAAAATCCATTATTAAAAATGTAGCTCCTTCTCAAGGTTACTTCCAAATCATTAATGGAAATGCAACGTGACAGTATGGTTTGACTTTGTCATTTACAGACATATGGGAGCTTAAACGATTTCAATATGCCTGGCCAACTGCCACAGAATCCGCTATTTTCCGGGATTTCTCGGTGACGGAACTTGCCGAGGGTGTCAAACCTACCCCTGTCAGGCACGCTGTGTTTGTTCAGTGTCAAAATAATAACCCGGAAGAAGCAAGTGAGTATAATAACTATTACATATCATGTATGATACGTTTTACTTGTTTCTTGTTCCCTTTCAATTTTTCAGACAAAGAAATGTCATTTTTTTCAGTATATGAAAGCATAGCTCGATATAAATCAGCTTAAAATTATAATTTAATAGATTAATCCTAAGGTCCAAAGGTTCACATGTTCAATACTTTGATTATCTACTTGTAATAACGAAAATATTAAATCCTTCAATACGACGTCCTGTGTTTGAAAAAATAAGTCAAGGAAAGTATTGATGTTATTTACAATGAATATCAATAGAAATATGATTGAATACTGCCAGAGTGTCAGTTAGGGCCATATAATTCTTGATTGAGAAAATTATTGAGAAAAGTAAAGTAAACAAGTTAGTGTGAATCATTCAGATTTTGGTCCTTGTTTTACCATCAATGGGCAGAAACAATCGCTTTAATAGTTCAGACTGAAAAGAGATCACTCTAAAAACATTAAAGTAGAAATACTATTTTCATTTTTAATATCAAAATGTAAGAATTTAGCGACTTAAAAAACAAATGTCTGTTATTAGAGGAACTTCTATCTTTTAGAACACGTTATTTACTTGCTATATGTCTCAAATCAAACCTCATGGGAACCAGGTTAGTTTTATTCATTTGATTTTATTAATAAACTTTAGCTGATATCCCTTTGAAATCAGAAGTATTTTTTTATTTGATATGCATTCTACTTGTAACACATAGTAAACAGTGTGTTCTCTGTTCTCACTGAGACTCTGCTGTAGTGTTTGACCTTGACCTTAGCTGACCTTAGTTTTCATTTATTGTGTTAGCAAGTCTGATGAATCTTTAATGGATGATCTAATTGCCATGTGAAAACTTTTAAGGAATGATTTTCTCCTGATGCAAAAACTTTTAAGGAATGATTTACTTATGATGTGAAAACTTTTCTGGAATGATCTACCTGCAGTGTAAAAACTAGAACAGACATCTGTGATATAACTAAATTATATTGGTGAAGTGAATCCACAATATGTAAGTGATAATAACAGACTATCTGTACTCAGTGTCGTCAAGCTGGACAAGTTTGGCAAAACGAGATTTTTAATAATTACTATATTCATGCACGCCACGAGGTGTCATCGTTCATACACATAATGTCCAATTAACAGGCAAGGTCAAGGTCAAGTCTTGCTGTCTTGATGAAGTGCCATTGCTTGAATTCAGCGTTGCATTTAGATTATTTCAATTTTGTTTATAGAATGGGTGATGCAAATAGCCGAGAAAAACTCCATTATCAAAGGTATAGTGGCTGGAGTTGACCTCACTGATTCCAAGGTCAGTTAGAATTGCTATTTATATATTAGATATAAAGCTAAAATATCCTTTGGCCATTAAAACCTGGTTCTGCGGATGAAATAATAACTAGTAGTAGATTGTTTTGTTTGTAGTAGTAGTAATAGTTGTTGTTTGTTTTGTTTGTAGTAGTAGTAGTAGTAGTAGTAGTAGTAGTAGTTTGTTTGATTCTTGTTTTATGTCACATTAAGATTATTGCAGTAATATTGGGCATCATCTGTATACTGCAGTGCACAGATATTTAGACCTATGTAACGGACCCACCCGGAGCACTGCGGCATGTTTCACGTGTCACGGACCCACCCGCAACACCCCGGCATGTTTTACCTGTCACGGACCCACCCGGAACACTGCGACATGTTTTACGTGTTGCGGACCCACCCGGAACACTGCGATATGTTTTACGTGTCATGGACCCACCCGGAACACCCCGGCATGTTTTACGTGTCACGGACCCACCCGCAACACCCCGGCATGTTTTACCTGTCACGGACCCACCCGGAACACTGCGACATGTTTTACGTATCGCGGACCCACCCGGAACACTGCGATATGTTTTACGTGTCACAGACCCACCCGGAACACCCCGGCATATTTTACGTGTCACGAACCCACCCGGAACACTGCGACATGTTTTACGTGTCGCGGACCCACCCGGAACACTGCAACATGTTTTACGTGTCACGGACCCACCCGGAGCACTGTGGCATGTTTTACATGTCATGGACCCACCCGGAGTACTGCGGCATGTTTTACCTGTCATGGACCCACCCGGAACACTGCGGCATGTTGTACATGTCACGGACCCATCCCGAGCACTGTGGCATGTTTTACGTGTCATGGACCCACCTGGAGCACTGTGGCATGTTTTACGTGTCATGGACCCACCCGGAACACTGTGGCATGTTGTACATGTCACGGACCCATCTGGAGCACTGTGGCATGTTTTACGTGTCACGAACCCACCCTGAACTTTGCGGCATGTTGTACATGTCACGGACCCACCTGGAGCACTTTGGCATGTTTTACGTGTCACGAAACACCCCCCCCCCCGGAACACTGCGACAGGTTGTACATGTCACGGACCCATCCGGAGCACTGCGGCATGTTTTACGTGTTACGGACCCACCCGGAGCACTGTGGCATGTTTTACGTGTCATGGACCCACCTGGAGCACTGTGGCATGTTTTACGTGTCATGGACCCACCCGGAACACTGTGGCATGTTGTACATGTCACGGACCCATCTGGAGCACTGTGGCATGTTTTACGTGTCACGAACCCACCCTGAACTTTGCGGCATGTTGTACATGTCACGGACCCACCTGGAGCACTTTGGCATGTTTTACGTGTCACGAAACCACCCCCCCCGGAACACTGCGACAGGTTGTACATGTCACGGACCCATCCGGAGCACTGCGGCATGTTTTACGTGTTACGGACCAACACGGAGCACTGTGGCATGTTTTACGTGGCACGGACCCACCGGGAACACTGCCGCATGTTTTACATGACACGGACTTACCCGGAGCACTGCGGCATGTTTTACGTTCACGGACCCACCTGGAGCACTGCGGCATGTTTTACGTGTCACGACTACCATGACACAGGAAGTCAATTTTCACTGTTTCATCCGAGAGACAGGGCACCGACAAGCTACCGGCAGGATTCTAACCCAGAACCTCTCTGTCAGCAGGTCCTATGCCGACAAGCTACCGACAGGATTCTAACCCAGAACCTCTCGGTCAGCAAGTCCTACGCCGACTGAGTAGTAGAGATATATGTATGTATGTATGTATATACTTGTATATGATTATATATGGTTGGTTGATTTTTGTTTTACGTCACTTTTAACAATATTTCAGTTATATCGCGACATAAAAGCAGGGGTTTACCAACCTCTTAAACATAGTGGCCCGACCCGGGAATCGAATCCGGATCGTCGGCGCCGCAAGCCAAGCGCTTAATCACTACATCAAGCCTGTCCCTAATTATAAACATAAACATGTTGGATGCATAGATCTGGAAACCTTTAATGAAATTATTATTGATTTATTAACTCATTTCAAGAAAAACATTGTAGATATAGTTTTTTAAGTCTTCCAGATCATCTTTCATCCATCTGATGATTGTATTTAATTTCCATTATTTCTTTGAGATTTAAATAAATGTACCGTTAAATCATGTGGACAGAAATGATGTCAAGCTAGATATCCTAATCTGACGAGCGACGATCGGACCCGAGTGTCAAGTAAGATTTTTTAGAGGTGATTTTTGATTGGACGGAAAAGCTAGACCCAGTCTGTGAATGTTCGATGTCCATCTATCTGGCGTCTACGACTTGCGTTTAGCTTGATCTCTTATGATACTTACGTCAAATTTAGTGGGTATGTACTATGAAGTGAGTAATAAGTTTTTCTCGAGGGACGTAAAACGTGGTGACCTTGGCCTAGATTTCACTAACTGATATGACAGACTGATTCAGCTAGATCGATTTATTGACAGGTATTTTACATTATGCGTTGTATGTTATAACTAGATGATGAGAATTACCACCGCTTACTGGAAACATCTTCAAATTAGACATGTATCTGGACAAGCTTGGACAAGCATAATGTTAGTAGTTTCTGCTTGGACAGGTGAGGGCATAATATTAGTGGTTTCTGCCTGGACAGGTGAGGGCATAATGTTAGTGGTTTCTGCTTAGACAGGTGAGGTCATAATGTTAGTGGTTTCTGCTTAGACAGCTAAGGACATAGTGGTAGTGGTTTCTGCTTAGACAGGTGAGGGCATAATGTTAGTGGTTTCTGCTTGGACAGGTGAGGGCATAATGTTAGTGGTTTCTGTTTGGACAGGTGAGGGCATAATGTTAGTGGTTTCTGCTTGGACAGGTGAGGGCAAAATGTTAGTAGTTTCTGGACAGGTGAGGACATATTGTAAGTAGCTTCTGCTTGGACAGGTGAGGGCAAAATGTTAGTAGTTTCTGCTTGGACAGGTGAGGGCATAATGTTAGTGGTTTCTGCTTGGACAGGTGAGGGCATAATGTTAGTGGTTTCTGTTTGGACAGGTGAGGGCATAATGTTAGTGGTTTCTGCTTGGACAGGTGAGGGCAAAATGTTAGTAGTTTCTGGACAGGTGAAGACATATTGTAAGTAGCTTCTGCTTGGACAGATGAGGATATAATGTTAGTAGTTTCTGCTTGTACAGATGATGACATAATGTTAGTAGTTTCTGCTTGGACAGATGATGACATAATGTTAGTAGTTTCTGCTCGGACAGATGAGGGCATAATGTTAGTGGTTTCTGTTTGGACAGGTGAGGGCACAATGTTAGTGGTTTCTGCTTGGACAGGTGAGGGCAAAATGTTAGCAGTTTCTGGACAGGTGAGAACATAATGTTAGTGGTTTCTGCTTGGACAGGTGAGGGCATAATGTTAGTGGTTTCTGTTTGGACAGGTGAGGGCATAATGTTAGTGGTTTCTGCTTGGACAGGTGAGGGCATAATGTTAGTGGTTTCTGCTTGGACAGGTGAGGGCATAATGTTAGTGGTTTCTTCTTGGCAATCCAGTAATACTGTCTCTGAGGGTTCTTCTTCTTTATTGCGTCTATATCTACAGTCATTAAAATGACCAAGTCGGTCAGGTACTTGGATAGTGACCGAGAGAACCCGGGTGTGAGTTCCGCCGGTGGCCGGTAGATATGTAAGTGAAATATTTTTGGCGTGGCGTTTAAGAATTCTCGAAACACCAGTAAATCAAAGTCCTTTATAGTTCACAAATTATTATGTTTAAAAAAAGTTTGTTATTTCGAAAATCGATAGGATTAGTGACAAAAAATGTTTCTTGTTTATGAACAGTTACCCAGTGTTCTAGATGACCTGCAGACTAACTCCTTGTTCAAGGGATGTCGTCATATTCTGGACATGGAAGATGAGAAATGGATCACCAGAGAAGATGTCCACGCAGGTTTAAAAGTCCTAGAGGAGAGGGGACTCACTTATGATCTCTTATTAAGGTATAACAATGATTCAAATTTAGATCTGGTACGTCTATAGATCTGGTATACCTATAGATCTGGTATACCTATAGATCTGGTACACTTATAGATCTGGTACGCCTATAGATCTGGTACACCTATAGATCTGGTATACCTATAGATCTGATACACTTATAGATCTGGTACGCCTATAGATCTGGTATACCTATAGATCTGGTATACCTATAGATCTGGTATGCCTATAGATCTGGTACACTTATAGATCTGGTACGCCTATAGATCTGGTATACCTATAGATCTGGTATACCTATAGATCTGGTACACCTATAGATCTGGTACACCTATAGATCTGGTACACCTATAGATCTGGTACATTTATAGATCTGGTATGCCTATAGATCTGGTACACCAATAGATCTGGTACACTTATAGATCTGTTACACCTATAGATCTGGTACACTTGTAGATCTGGTACACCTATAGATCTAGTACACCTATAGATCTGTTACACCTATAGATCTGGTACACTTGTAGGTCTGGTACACCTATTGATCTAGTACACCTATAGATCTGGTACACTTATAGATCTGTTACACCTATAGATCTGGTACATTTATAGATCTGGTACACCTATAGATCTGGTAAACCTATAGATCTGGTACACCTATAGATCTGGTACACTTGTAGATCTGGTACACCTATAGATCTGGTACACTTATAGATTGGGCTTAAGCGCTGATTTGAACTCCATAACCTCTTCTCCTCGTTTTATCCTAGATCGAGACTAATGATAAGGCTTTCCAAGATGCCTGCTCAAATTGATGTTTCTCTGGATTACAATGGGTCCCTTTTCCAATACACTCTGACTCGTTGGTCCATTATGCAGGTTAAATAACCCTAACTCACACTGGTCATCCCATATTACAAGTTAAATGACCCTTATTCTGACTCATTGGACCATTGTATAAGTTAAGTAACCCTTACTTAGACTCTTCAACCCATATTTCAAGTTAAATGACCCTGATTTCAACCCAATGGACCATTGGATAGAAAAAACCTGACTCAGACTCTTTGGTTTATAGGTTAATACACCTAACTCAGACTTGTTGTCTATTTATATTATTGTATATAGGGTAATACACCTAACTCAGACTCACTGTCTATTTATATTATATAGGTTAATACACCTAAGTCTGACTCGCTGTATATTTATATTATATAGGGTAATACACCTAACTCAGACTCGCTGTCTATTTATATTATATAGGATAATACACCTAACTCTGACTCGCTGTCTATTTATCTAATATAGGTTAATACACCTAACTCTGACTTGCTGTCTATTTATATTATATAGGTTAATATACCTTACTCAGACTCGCTGTCTATTTATATTATAAAGGTTAATATACCTAACTCAGACTTGTTGTCTATTTATATTATATAGGGTAATACACCTAACTCAGACTCACTGTCTATTTATATTATATAGGTTAATACACCTAACTCTGACTCGCTGTCTATTTATATTATATAGGGTAATATACCTAACTCTGACTTGCTGTCTATTTATATTATATAGGTTAATATACCTAACTCAGACTCGCTGTCTATTTATATTATATAGGTTAATACATCTCACTTAGACTTGCTGTCTATTTGTAGTATATTAGTTAATACACCTCACTCAGACTCACTGTCTATATATATTATATTAGTTAATACACCTAACTCAGACTTACTGTCTATTTATATTATATAGGTTAATACACCTAACTCAGACTTGCTGTCTATTTATATTATATCGGTTAATACACCTAACTCAGACTCGCTGTCTGTTTGTATTATATTAGTTAATACACCTCACTCAGACTCGCTGTCTATTTATATTATATAGGGTAATACACCTCACTCAGACTCACTGTCTATTATATTACATAGGTTAATACACCTCACTCAGACTCGCTGTCTATTTGTATTATATTAGTTAATACACCTCACTCAGACTCGCTGTCTATTTATATTATATAGGGTAATACACCTAACTTAGACTCACTGTCTATTTATATTATATAGGGTAATACACCTCACTCAGACTCGCTGTCTATTTATATTATATAGGGTAATACACCTCACTCAGACTCGCTGTCTATTATATTATATTGGTTAATACACCTCACTCACACTCGCTGTCTATTATATTATATAGGTTAATACACCTAACTCAGACTCGCTGTCTATTTGTATTATATTAGTTAATACACCTCACTCAGACTCGCTGTCTATTTATATTATATAGGGTAATACACCTAACCCAAACTCGCTGTCTATTTATATTATATTGGTTAATACACCTCACTCAGACTCGCTGTCTATTTATATTATATAGGTTAATACACCTCACTCAGACTCGCTGTCTATTTATATTATATAGGTTAATACACCTCACTTAGACTCGCTGTTTATGTATATTATATAGGGTAATACACCTCACTCAGACTCACTGTCTATTTATATTATATAGGTTAATACACCTCGCTCAGACTTGCTGTCTATTTATATTATATAGGTTAATACACCTTACTCAGACTCGCTGTCTATTCATATTATATAGGTTAATACACCTCACTCAGACTTGCTGTCTATTTATATTATATAGGTTAATACACCTCAATCAGACTCGCTGTCTATTTATATTATATAGGTTAATACACCTCACTCAGACTTGCTGTCTATTTATATTATATAGGTTAATACACCTCACTCAGACTTGCTGTCTATTTATATTATATAGGTTAATACACCTCACTCAGACTCGCTGTCTATTATATTATATAGGTTAATACACCTAACTCAGACTCGCTGTCTATTTGTATTATATTAGTTAATACACCTCACTCAGACTCGCTGTCTATTTATATGATATAGGGTAATACACCTAACTCAGACTCGCTGTCTATTTATATTATATTGGTTAATACACCTCACTCAGACTAGCTGTTTATGTATATTATATAGGGTAATACACCTCACTCAGACTCGCTGTCTATTTATATTATATAGGTTAATACACCTCACTCAGACTTGCTGTCTATTTATATTATATAGGTTAATACACCTCACTCAGACTCGCTGTCTATTTATATTATATAGGTTAATACACCTCACTCAGACTCGCTGTCTATTTATATTATATAGGTTAATACACCTCACTCAGACTTGCTGTCTATTTATATTATATAGGTTAATACACCTCACTCAGACTTGCTGTCTATTTATATTATATAGGTTAATACACCTCACTCAGACTCGCTGTCTATTTATATTATATTAGTTAATACACCTCACTCAGACTTGCTGTGTATTTATATTATATTGGTTAATACACCTCACTCAGACTCGCTGTCTATTTATATTATATAGGTTAATACACCTCACTCAGACTTGCTGTCTATTTATATTATATAGGTTAATACACCTTACTCAGACTCGCTGTCTATGATATTATATTAGTTAATACACCTCACTCAGACTCGCTGTCTATTTATATTATATAGGTTGATAAACCTAACTCAGAGTCGTTGTCTATTTCTATTATATAGGGTAATACACCTCACTCAGACTAGTTGTCTATTTATATTATATAGGTTAATACACCTAACTCAGACACCCACTTCGTTTGGCTATAGGATGATTACTGATTCATCCAATGGTTAACACTTCGCTTAGCTGTAGGATGGCTACTGATTCACCCATGGTTAACACTTCGTTTGGCTGTAGAATGGATGCTGATTCACCCATGGTTAACACTTCGTTTGACCGTAGGGTGGCTACCTATTTACCCATTGGTTAACATTTCGTTTTGTTGTACGATTACAACTGATTCACCCAGTGGTTAACACTTCGTTTGGCTATAGGATGGCTGTCTATTCACCCATTGGTTAACACTTTGTTTTGCTGTAAGATGACTACCTTATCAACCATTGGTTAACACCTGTATGGTTGTAGGATGACTACTGATTTACCCATTGGTTAACACTTCGTTTGGCTGTATGATGGCTATCTATTCATCCATTGGTTAACACTTCATTTTGTTGTAGGATGACAACTGATTCACCCAGTGGTTAACACTTTGTTTGGTTGTACGATGACTTTTTTTATTCACCCAGTGGTTAACACTTCGCTAGGCTATAGGAAGACTACTGATTCACCCTTTGATTAACACTTTGTTTGGCTATAGGATGGCTGTCTATTCACCCATTTGTTAACACTTAGTTTGACTGAAGGATGACTAATGATTCACCCATTGGTTGACACTTCTTTTAGCTGTAGGATGACTGTCTATTCACCCTCTGGTTAACACTTCGTTTGTCTATAGGATGGCTGTCTATTCACCATTTGGTGAACACTTCGTTTGGTTGTCGGTTGGGTATTGATTCATATTGGTTAACACTTCGTTTGGCTATAGGGTGGCTGTCTATTCACCCACTGGTTAACATTTCGTTTGGCTGTAGGATGGCTGTTTATTCACCGTTTGGTTAACACTTCGTTTGGCTATAGGGTGGTTGTCTCTTCACCCACTGGTTAACATTTCGTTTGGCTGTAGGATGGCTGTCTATTTACCGTCTGGTTAACACTTCGTTGGGCTGTAGGATGGCTGTCTATTCACCGTCTGGTTAACACTTCGTTGGGCTGTAGGATGGCTGTCTATTCACCCTCTGGTTAACACTTCGTTGGACTGTAGGATGGCTGTCTATTCACCCTCTGGTTAACACTTCGATTGGCTGTAGGATCGCTGATGAGGATTTCTTACCAGAAACATGCATGTATTGTCCATATTGTAAATTCTACCTGCAACTTTAACGGTTCACTGTACGTTTAAAGTCCCAATGCATTGAAGATGGTTATTGATGAATTTTCATTAAACAACCATACAATGCCTGTTCTCAGAGGTGTACATTGATATTATACTGTGTTCTAACGTTACATACCTCAGAGGTGTATATTGATGTTATACTTTGTTCTAACGTTACAGACCTCAGAGGTGTATATTGATGTTATACTGTGTTCTAACGTTACATACCTCAGAGGTGTATATTGATGTTATACTTTGTTCTAACGTTACAGACCTCAGAGGTGTATATTGATGTTATACTGTGTTCTAACGTTACAGACCTCAGAGGTGTATATTGATGTTATACTGTGTTCTAAAGTTACAGACCTCAGAGGTGTATATTGATGTTATACTGTGTTCTAACGTTACATACCTCAGAGGTGTATATTGATGTTATACTTTGTTCTAACATTACAGACCTCATCTTCTGAAGTATGTACCGAGCGTTGTCGCCAAATTCCCAGGGTAAGTCCCTTGACTATGATCGTGATTATTTACAATAGTTTGAAATTATACTTTATACAATTATTATCTAGATATATGATTTACTGTTGAGCATTAGTATAACATATGGGAAGATGTAATCAAAGAGAGTAAAGTTCGACCTATGTAATCAGTTCTATGTATATGTGGTAGTAAACCAGCATTATACCAGCATTACACAGATTTGACACCTTCTGTACTAGAAGGTTACCTAGCTTGACTTCTCCATATATAAATACATATGGAATTTGATTCGATTTGAGTCTTTCTACTGGGTATGTGACGGGTGTTGCTTGCGGACAGGAGATGCTCACTATCCACGGGCACCTGATTTCACTCCATCATAGGGGTTCACATATGCTCTTCAAGTAGATATATTTTGTTATTTTCCACTTGGTTTTAATTTTCACTGATTTTGTATGTCCTCTGGTTTCATGATGTTCGGACTTATGGTTTGGATTTATCCATCATCTTTACATTATACTGGGAAAATCATCAGCAGTTGCTGATTAAAATTGTAGTAACAATTGGATTGTGTATTTCAGTTAACTGATTTTATTCTGATTATTATCATTTTCAGACTGAAATTTGTAGTGGACCATATAGCAAAGCCTTACATCAAAGACAAAAGAATAGACGGCTGGAAAGAGGAAATAGCTGCTATTGCTCAATTCCCAAACGTCCATTGTAAAATGTTAGTTAGAAAAATTGTTATTGTATTATTTTATTTGTGGAGATAGCGGCATTTAGCTTGGGCCAGGGGAGATAACCAGTCGTATTACTACAAAAGGTTGATAATCTTTTGTTCTAGGGTTTTGTGACTAGTAATGAAAACAATAATTTCTTTCCAAAATACGAAATTTATATCTGGATACGTTATAAATACAGTATTATTCTACTCAGTTGATATTTATAGTTAAAAGAACAACAAAGAAGTTCCAAAGTTTAAACATATCTCATAATCCATGGAATAAAAGGACAATATCGTGTATAGTGTTATATTCAGACAAATGCGAACTCAAATTTATACGAGATGAGACCAGGTGCCCGGGAGCAGTAAGCGTCCACTCCTTGTATGCAACACGATCGCAAAATACCTGCAACAACTTTACAAATCCAGGAAGTAAATACATATATAAATACAGCTGAGCACATGAGGGAGACAAAGACACTGGGTGTTATAGGAGACTACAGATTGGTTTTTAATCATAAGGGACTGCCTGTGAACCATGTGTCCTTGTATGAGGACAAATGTCCACTAAAGCGCGTTAAAACAAGTGGAAGAACAACCTCTTCTACTGTCATACCTATTATATGTACTTTCAGATCTGGATTAGTCACAGAAGCCGATTGGGACTGCTGGAAAACGGAAGATTTTATTCCATATGTAGATGTATGTAAACCTTACACATAAGCTTACGTAGTCATGGTATGAGTAGTATTGTCTAACTTAAAATTAATTATTGTAAATAATAGTGGTCCTCTCGCTCAAACAATATCTGTTTGAACTTGTTTTTAAAGCTTTAAGGGCAAATAGAAAGCAAGACGACAAGCACTACTGTTATTGTATATCATTATGATTATGTTTTAACGTGGCAATATATATTCCCGTTGTTGTATAACAGGCCAGAGAGGTATGTAAACATCGGGGGTATGCATTTCATTGATGCAGTCCAATTGGTAATTCAAACGTTTAGTGCACCATTAAATTGGTATGGACCATGCATGTAAGTGTCGGATAAAAGACTCTCATCTGTGATTCCAACACCATAGAAAGAATAAACGGAATAGGAGAATGCAAAATTCAGTTCTAAATTAAATGAAAGGAAAATAGGTTTGACAATACATAGGGACCCACAGTTTTAGAAATTTCAACAGATTTAAATATTCAACCAGTTTAGAGATTCCATTCGGTAATATGGTATCATGTATATATCTAATAATTATCTGAACTGAATTCTAGCCAAATTGTCTCTAACGTGATTGTGTAATTTTCTGATTCATGTTACCACTGTGTTTATTTTCAGCATATCATTTCTTGTTTTGGAATCGACAGATGTATGTTTGGGTCTGATTGGCCAGTGTGTAAACTTGCCAAAGCGGAATATAAGGACGTGTTTGATTTGTTATCTAATCTGACGTCATCCGTCTCAGAAGCAGACAAGAAGAAATTATTCAGGGACAATGCTATCGGCTTTTATGGCTTAGATGTATGAAAACATTACATGAAACATCATTGTATAATAACATGTCTACTGTGTGTTTATTCAAATGTAAATGCAGTTATCTTTGTCATCTGCATACTACAGAGATTGTGGTAGATCTCTTAGTAGTATGTTTATGTTAAATATATATTTTGATTTAATAATTTATAGTAGTCGATTTTGTGTTTAATCAGTGTGATGGGTTACTCAGTATATTCATAGAGATAATAATTATTTTCTGATATGAACAACAGTTTTTCTTATTCTTTCGTGTTTTTAAAGATCCTGTCTATCCCTATGAAATTATCCAGATACTGTTTAATTCGCCGTTGACACATAAAACATTTCCTGCATGGAAAAGTGAATAAATGTGATATATGATAAATGTAGAATTGTAGATAAAACGTTTTCTGTACTTCAGCTTGCCTGAGCTGAATGTTGAAGTGAGCTATTGTGACCACTATCCGTCTGCCTATCACTCGGCGTTAGTGTTTCATACTGTCAACTTCTTTTCCAGAAATGCCGTAGGATTTTTTTTTTGAATCTTGGTAGAGATAAAGTACTAAAGTCCCCTACAATAGTTCTTACTTTTTGGAAACATCCCTGAAAAGGTGAATCCAGGGCGGGGAAAATAAGCCCCATAGGCCACCCTCCTTTGAAAAGTTTCTTCTTCAGACCGGTTTTATAAATCATCACGCCGAATGCATCACAGTGATCTAAAGAGTGTCTTAAGAAGCTGTGTTGCTTTTGGTTTCACTCCAAAAGAAAGCATAAAGAAATCTAACTCAGTCCTATGACAAAATTCATCACGGACAGAAAAGCAAACAATAAAGACCTAGAAAGACATCACAAGTTGTAATGCAGTTGAGGCACCAATTTAGGACAGTCCTTTGAAATAACGTTAGATACTCAACTGATGTGGTTACCGGTTTGCGTGCTCACCTTTCCGCTCATAACGGCAGAAGAATTAAAGGACACACATATAACAGTATGTAAATGATACTCCATATATATAGATCAAAGACAAACCTTCTACCTAATTTGAGAGGTCTGAAAAATACACACAAGAAATGTAAGTTATAATGGATGGAAATTACTATTTACAATATAAAAGTGACGTCAGTTTGAACCTACTGTGCTATGCCCTTCTAAAAGCGAACTACGGTCCTTATTCGAAGTCCCGACTAACAGTCAGAGGGGACAAGGCTCAGGACCGTATCTCATCTGTGAAGGTTTAGACAAGGCGCGTCAGAAAGTCCCCACCGCCCTGTTAGTTAGAGTGCAGCGCTCCAGAAATAGTCGGAATCAAATTTTCCGATTTTTCGACGTCTGTTTGGACTTTATTTTCCCCTATTTTCAGGAAATTTCTTAGATTTTCTCTTTGTACTATGCTTGTTATGCATTGATTTTTTCCCTATTTTTACTGAATTTCATGAAAATGATTGGAAAGAAATGGAATACAAACTATTTCGATTTTTCTTTTTGCAATTTGAAATGATTATAGGAGATTATACTATTTTATGTAATAATAAACTTTCGTTGATTGATTGATTGATTTTTGTTTAACGTCACACCACGAATATTTCACTTTTATGGTGACGGCATCTGCATACAAATTTTGACCTTTGCAACGGACCCACCCGAAGCATTGAGGGATCTAAAACGTGCCATGCATACCACGACACGGGGCCTCGGTTTTTTACTGCCTCATCCGAAAGACAGAACACCGGCATGGCCAGAGCGGGACTCGAACCCCGGTCTCCCGATCAGGAGACAAGCGCGATACCAATAGGCCACGCTGGCTCAACTTTTGTTGACTTCTTCAGAACTGATGGAAGGATTAATAAAGAATTTGGTATGTAGGAAGTACTTAAAGTCCCCTACATGGGCTGCTGTTTTTCGATCAGATTCTTCCAGGGTTGGATCTAGAATGGGAAGGCTCTAGAGAGTACATTCCATTGACAAACTTCTTCAGATTAGCTGCATAGATCATCGCACTGAATACACCAGAGTGATCTCGACAGGTGTCCTAAGATGTGTTGCTGTATTTGGTTTCATTCCTATTTCAAATCTTGACATCCCTTGACATCTTTTCTTTGATTTTCTGAATATGAGTGTTTTGGAGTTGTTTTTTGTTAGTTTTGAAATAAAATTTCTGATAAACGATACTTTCAGAGATTCTGCTATGCTCAAGGTGCAAATGGTTGATAGCACAAAACCAAGACTGGATCTCAATTTAGAAACAATTTAGTCCGAAATGTCAGACCCAAGCATGGGATTTGTGTCTGAATTTCTCCCACAGAAAATCGTCAGGAACCGATAAAAATTGACACTTTTCTTAGTATGATATGACTTGCGATTTGCTATTCCATGGTCTTGTTTATAGCCAAACTATAATGCCTCCGGATCAGAAAATTCAATAAAAGGCGTGTAACATCCTTTGACGGAATGTATCGCATTATTCGACCTTAAAAACTGATTTTAAGTTCATTAATCAAGAGCACCTATCCCCCGCGTATGGATATCGAAAGTAGACCAGAATGTGATAAATAGAATAATATAGAAAGCATAAATAAAAATTTTTACCATAAAAAAATTATTCTCCTTTCAGTATCACTTATTCTGTATAACAATTTGGATGATTTCTTGCCCATAATGCTCAAACCAGCAAAACGTCCAGGAACTGTTACTGTACCAGTAGAGGAATCGGATTCTAACATAAATGCTAGCATGAACAATTGTATCCATACGTATGGAGATTTAAATGACGGCTTGAATTGATATTAAAGATATTTATAAACAAAAGGCCCAAGTGGGCCTATATCACTCACCTAACCTTAATTTGCTTATTAAACTGACAGCTTGGAAAATTTGCAGATACATTTATATATTCCCTAATGGTTATTGTGTTGTGACTACATTTTGTACTGAAAACTGAGTGTAGAATTTGAATATCAACATTACGCTATTGTTTATGCAGGCCAAATTAAAATTCATAACCCTTAAATCCAAAGTAATTTACTGAGGAAATGAATGCTCAAAAACCTGTAAACATCTCTGGATAAAAAAACATCAAAACTCACAAGAGACAATGACTACTTCAATCCTCTTAAGTGTTATAAAAATCATTCAACAGGTTCTGAGGGAGAAGTTGAAATGTGAAAGACTAACACCTCCTCACCCTCCATTTGACAGTCTATGGACACCTATTGATGGATCCGGACAAAAAACACAAGCATAAGTACTTCATTCCTACCAAGTTTCATAAAAGGCGATCTATAGGTTCTGAAGAAGAAGTTAAAAATGTGAAAGAATACCTCCCCCTCCCCCGCTTACCACGGCCCGACGTCGGACTTGACGCGATGGCAATAGCTCACTTGAGCCTTTAGTTCAGGTCAGCTAAAAAAGATAATTAAAAGTTTAGTAAACCAACATAATACATTATAGTTAATGTAATAATATATACCTTATGAATTATTTTCTGTAGCAAGGATCAACATTTACTCATGTTGAAAGGTCGTAAAAATGTATAAACACGAAGAGGGACACAATTCAGAGCTTAGGGTATTTACGATGATGCTTGGTTGTTAAAGTCAAATGCCTATAACTACATGAAGTTTGAACCCGAAGAGCACGATAAGATGAAACTATGGGGACCTTTTATGCCCCGTAGTTTGTATATGCGATCACGTGGCGTAGACGCATATCAAGTGCATGTTGTGTATCAAATTCATGCAACTGAAAAGGGTTTTGTCCTACTTATTATGTTGCACACTGAGGTGTGCAGCTGTTAATGTTCATGGTTCATGAAATTCTTACCTTATTGTACTGATCATGAATGCAGCAAATGCGTGGCTAACCATTAGTATCCATTCTGCAAATTTTGTGATAAAATACATGCGATAAAGTCAAGTAGTGTGAGATGGATGAATTTGAATGTGTAGATACACACTTCCGTGAGTAATAACATTCATTTTGTTTTCACTTGTAGCAATGATATGCCTGTATGATTATTTTGTTCAAAATATATATATAGGTGTGGACAAGCTGAAGTCTTGCATTTGTTCTTTTATGTGTTTCCTTGATGTAAACTAGTTGCGTTTTATTTTCAAGTGACTCGATAGCTGCGTGAATTCTATTTGCTGAAACATTAGACAAAAGTATTTAATCATAGCTTATCTGGAAGTAATTCTCTAACGTTTTGAACTCGCCGGAACGAAAGTCCGAAGAGCTGATTTCACACCCCCGGCGTTGTTGTCATCGTTGTCGTCGTCGTCGCTGTCATCGTCGTCGCTGTCGTCGTCGTCGTTGTCGTCGTCGTCGCTGTCGTCGTAGCCGTGTGTTGACATGTTGACAACACTTTAACCTGGGCTGTATCCATGGAACCAATTGGGGTAGGACTTTAATATTTCACACAGTCTTCTTGTGACAAGACCTTTCAATAGACACCATGGCTTTTGACCTTGTGACCTTGACCTTGGAGTTTGACCTACTTTTCAAAAAAAAAAAAAATAACCTGGGTAATATTCATTGAATTAAAAGAGTTAAAAAAACCTTAACTATGTAATATATATTGAATAAAATTAAGTCAGGACTTCAATTAATATCATGACTTTTGACCTAGTTACCTTGATATAAGTCACTGATTTACTTTTCAAACACTTAGCCGGACTCTAACTTTTGAACCATGGCTTTTGATCTTGTGACCTTGACCTTGGAATTTAACATACTTTTCAAAAGTTTTACATGGACGTTTTCTTTTGAAATATTGGAGATAGTGATTTATATGTGGATTCATTGTGACATGAGCTTTCATGTGGTTAAATTTTGACCTATATCTTGGACTTGACCTTTAAAAGAACACAGATAATACGCGCTTTCCCTCTGACTATCCTCCCCGGCGAGCTATATTGTCTTGTTAGTTACTGATGGCAACTCATCACACATTTTTTAAACAATACTTATTAGATTTTCATCAATATATCGTTCTTCAATATTTTGATCTTTATACAGTTCCTCATAAAATAAGTGTACGTGTGTATCAATTACGAATATGTGTTAACAACAGGATCATTTAGAGGGCGTCATAGAAAATTCTGTAAATTCGGGAAGTGATTTATCCCATTGTAATTTTGAGGACAAGCTTTACGGGAAGACATTTAGGCCATTGTATTTGAAATTGACAAACAATAGAAGTTATCTGTAAAATTGCTGACATTCATTTTCCTTTATCATTTCCATCACATTTATTAAAATAAATATAAAGTTTTACATGAAAGGATTTATGATCTGTAAAATCGCTGATAGGTAAGAGATACAGAGATGGGTTTATAAATCACCTTGTCATTGAAGTTACAGTGTTAGCTTTTGTTCTAATATGCGATATGTCAAAACATGAATTTTAAACAATTTTTGACAAATTAGCTTAAGCCTATGTCGATCATGATTTCATGTTCAAAGAAATTTTTGGAGTTTTCGAATTTTTGGAATAATTCTATATAGTGGATGAGGTATATATATACTTAACCTATATATAGAATAAAAAGTATTACAAACTTCTTCTATGATTATAGATATTAAAGAATAAAATCCGGGCTCTGTTTTCCTTTTGTCTTGACGATTAGATATTGTCGTGCAGTATCAATGCAGGTCAAAATATGAAAAGTTGAAACAGAAATAACTTGGGTAATTCGACAGAGAATTCAGTTGATACAACTTTGCGTCGTAAAAAATCAGACATTAGTCAAAATGTGATTTATGTTCCTCCTATGATTATTACAATGTATCAGATAATAATAAAACAAATCAATGTAAAATAAAGTCCGCCAAAAAAAGTCCAAAATACATAGTTTTGAATATTAAACGTCATGCACACATATCTATGGCAATCGTACGATACAGTATATAGTTGAAAAAAGTGGATGGTGCTTAAAATATTTTTCACATCTGGCTAACTTATATTCGTTGTTAACTAAAGCCTAACACTGTAAATAATTAATGAAGCTGAGCGCCATGAAAACGGAGAGTTACCTTTTTTGAAGACGTTTAGCTCATTCTCAACTGACTTACCTCAATAGATTCATAAATGACAGGTTAATAATAATCGACGGAAAATTTCTCTCTCTCTCTTTCTCTAACACATGGCTATGTATGTAAAATAATATTGTGCGGTGAATGATAAACATTAGAATGAATTATACAAAAATACCGTCTTTTTATTCCCTTACACTACACTTGACATGACTGAATATTAACGTTTGATATTACTGAAATTTACAGATATATGGGAGTTAAAACGATTTCAATATCCTTGGCCAACTGCCGCAGATTCCGCCATTTTCCGGGATATCTCAATAAAGGAACTTGAAGAAAACGCCAAATCCACTCCAGTCAGACATGCTGTATTTATTCAGGTTCTAGACAAAAATCCTGATGAAGCAAGTTAGTAAATTTTCACAAATATGTGACAATTTATATGAAATCTTTTAATAACACAAAACAATCTTCACAAATATGTGAGAATTTATATGAAATCTTTGAATAACACAAGACAATCTTTTTTCCTAGAAATCTGCGGCCACATGACATTTATCTAGTGGTACAGAAATTACAGTATTTTATGTACAATTTATAGCCTAAAGCATTAATCATAGAAAATAAATAAAGTATGACGTCAAAGTAAGTAAGCATCAAATAAGAGTATGCGAAATTGTCGACTTCCTTCATAAAGGATTATAAAGTATTTCTAAATGTTTCACTGTTGCAAACAAGTGACAAACTTGTGTAGTTGTTAAGCGCTTAGCTTAAACGACTCCCAAATTGTACCACTATATTCAAGAGGGGAATTACCTTCTGATTCCATGTCGTGATATAAATAAAATATTCTTCAAAGCGACGTAGAACTTTGGTCAACTAACAACTTTTGAGAACAAGGTCATTATATCGACATTAACATTTGCGGAATGTTGATTACCAAGCAAGGTTTTCATATCCTAACGTCGCCATCCGCCAAAAATGCTCTTGCGTATCGGATGATGAGCTGAGAGACATAAATACCATAATCAGCTTAATGGAATGGTGCTACGTAAATGAGGAAACTTGTTCTTAATATTTCTTATACACCCTTTTCCTTGAGTGTTGCACTGTGACTGATACAGCAGTGAGGGCTCTATGACGGGCCGTGTCTCAATCGTTCAAAGGAGATAATGTCCTGAACCTCAACCCATTAGGTTGTAAGTCAGGACTCATACAGCTCGCTTTTAAATGGCAGTTGGTTTATGCTGATGTCACTTTATACATTTTATTCTATTTCATTCCATAATAGAATCGTATTTTATTTTCATGACCTGTCATCTTGAGAATTTTTATCTTTGCTCTTGCGCTTCAGTGATTAGTATGAAGGTGAGCCCGTTAACCAGTAAAGTGACAATTTTCACTTTAGTTCGCGAATTACATATTTTAAATGATGTCAGGGGCCCAATGCCCGACAAACTACGTTTTTACCGGATTTTCATTATGACGTCAATGCTTGAATTATTACGCCACAAGAGGATGATGCAAATTTGAGCTTCAAAGTATCATAGATCATTCAATGAGAGATGAAATCAATATATAAAGTTCTATTGGTACAATTGCAATTGAATATTTCTATGATGTTATTTTCTTGTGTTTATGCTTGTTGGGTGTGCATGTACTTGGTGACGTTTTTCATGCAGCTTTATTTAATATATATCATTACCACTGGGTTGATGCAGCTTCATTCCAGTCTTTTTGTGTTTATGTACTGACCCGAAAGGTTTACTTCGTAAACTAAGAATTATCTCCCTCATTAATATCTCAGTCCTTAGATGCTTTGGTATTTTTACTTCTTTGGTCAAACTGATATCAAGTTCTTGAAATATATCTTTAAATTTCCACAATTTTTGCCTTGAACATCACAAAGACACTAGTTATTGGAATTCGCCTAAGAAACCAACTGAAATAAAAATTCATAAAAATATGAAGAGCAGTGTTAAAGCTAAAATGACCGAACTTAGATATTCCTACTTAACTTAAACTATACATACTATTGCCGAATTTATTGTTAAGCTTAGTACGATCTTTCGACCTTTTTGTAGAATGGGTGATGCAGACAGCAGAAAGCAGCTCAATTATCAGGGGCATTGTGGCCGGAGTTGACCTCACCGATCCAAAGGTCGATTAGGATTAAAATATTTCATTTTACATTTGTTTTCACTTTATTTTTTTCAGTGTGGAAATAACAGTTTTTAATTTGTTTATTTTATATTGAAATATAAACTAATATGTGTTCTGAGCAATGATTCACAAACTAATTGCGTTAATGATCTATACCTCTCCTCTTTCTTTGTATTTATTTTTCTCTTAAAAGAAAAAAAAAAAACCCCAACTTATTGCGTCAGTAACAGGTAAGTTCTAGTATGTATTGCTTCTACCAATGTATATTAAGAGACATGTTAGCCTACTTAAATTGGATTTCTTATCTGAAAACCGACGTACGAGCCTGGCTGTCAGAAAGGATTTATCTATGGTGATTAATCAAATTGTAACTCCCTATATCTCATTCAGATGAGAAGTAAAAGATCCGACCTTGAATCCTTTGCATAGAAGCAAAGGCCTTCAATACATCAGTTGCGTGGTGTATAAAAAGAATAAACAAAATACAATGAAATCACACATATTTGAAATATGTTCACATATGTCTATGCATTACCCTCTAAGAAAAGCTTTACATTTCAAAATCTTTTTTAATTTCTGACTAATATATGTCTCTTGTTTACAAGCAGATATCCAATGTTTTAGATGACTTGCAAACTAACCCGCTTTTCAAAGGATGTCGCCATATTCTGGAAGTGGAAGACGAGAGATGGATCACAAGAGAAGATGTTCACCAGGGTCTGAAAGTCTTGGAGGATAGGGGACTCACATACGATCTCCTTTTTAGGTAAAATCTTTGATTAATCGGTTTATACGATATCTAAGAATTAAATGTAATCTCATTTCACATTTCTCATTATTGTTGGAATGCCAACATGGACTATTATTATTATTACGTTTTAAGAAGGAACGGGTTTTTCTCCACCATAGACCTTTATTATAAGTGAAGAATTTATTGTTATTTCTCACCACTAAATGTTTCTACTAATGATGGAAAAATCCTTGTGTTATTATCTTCACCATCTAAATACTGACTGCCACCGTTTAAAATTCAATGACCTAAGTGTGGTGTCTTCTGAACAATTATACACTGACCGCCACCGTATAGATTAAATAACTTCGATGTGGTGTCGTCCTGTGTAACTAAACACTAACCATCACCGTAAAGCTTAAATGATTCTAGTGTTTTCTGGTCCTACATAATTAAACACTGAACGCGTCCATGAAAATTAAATAAACGTGATGTGCTGTCATCGTACGAAGCTAAACACTGAAAGCGACCATAAAGATTAAATAATCGTGATATGTTGTCATCGTACAAAGCTAAACAATGAACACGACCATAAAGATTGAATGATGGTGGTATAGTGTCATCGCACAAAGATAAACACTGACCGTATCCTTATAGATGAAATGATCTTGGCGTGGTGCCATTCTGCACAATTAAAATAATGACCGCCCCGTATAGATTCAAATTTAATGATTCTGGTGTGGTGTCATTTTGTACAACTAAACACTGACCGTCCCGTACAGATTTAATAATCCTGGGGGTGGCGTCATCCGACACAAGTAAACACTGACTGTTACAGTGTAGGTTAAATGATCCTGACATGATCTCCAGTACAAATAAACACTGACCATTCATCCGGCACAACTAAACACTGACCATTCATCCGGCACAATTAAACACTGACCACTCATTAGACACAGCTTAACACTAACCGTCACCATATAGATTAAATGATCCTGATGTGGTGTCGTCTTGCATATGTAAACACTAACTGTCACAGTGTAGATGTAATGATCGCGGTGCAGTGTCATCCTGCACACCTGTACACAGACCACCGCCGTGTAGATTTAATGATCGCGATACAGTGTCATCCTGCACACCTATACACAGACCACCGCCGTATAGATTTAATAATCGCGGTGCAGTGTCATCCTGCATACCTAAACACAAACCACCGCCGTATAGATGTAATGATCGCGGTGCAGTGTGTTCCTGCACACCTAAACACAGACCACCACCGTATAGATTTTATGATCGCGGTGCAGTGTCATCCTGCACACCTAAACACAGACCACCGCCGTATAGATTTAATGATCGCGGTGCAATGTCATTCTGCATATCTAAACACAGACCACCGCCGTATAGATGTAATGATCGCGGTGCAGTGCCATCCTGCACACCTAAACACAGACCACCGCCGTATAGATTTAATAATCGCGGTGCAGTGTCATCCTGCATACCTAAACACAAACCACCGCCGTATAGATGTAATGATCGCGGTGCAGTGTGTTCCTGCACACCTAAACACAGACCACCGCCGTATAGATTTTATGATCGCGGTGCAGTGTCATCCTGCACACCTAAACACAGACCACCGCCGTATAGATTTAATGATCGCGGTGCAATGTCATTCTGCATATCTAAACACAGACCACCGCCGTATAGATGTAATGATCGCGGTGCAGTGCCATCCTGCACACCTAAACACAGACCACCGCCGTATAGATTTAATGATCGCGGTGCAGTGTCATCTTGCACACCTAAACACAGACCACCGCCGTATAGATGTAATGATCCTGGTGTGTTATCTTCCTGTGCAGCTAGGCACTGATCGTCATCGTACAGAGTAAGTAATCCTGACGTATATTATTCATTGTTTAAAATGGCAAAAATTTCCAGAAATATAGGAAAAATAATCGTAAGTATAACATATATTTGACAAAGTCTTATGATTAAACCTTTTGCGTCCAGCAAAAATTAAAAGGCTTGTCGAATTGAATATTGTTTAATAAAATGCTAGGATGCCGAGTCGTACTCAATTATATATATATATAGAAAACGAAATAGAAATATTGGCTATTCGGAAGAACCCAAAAGGATCAGGTATCATGAGAAGTAAGCATCCCCTTCTGACTGGTCATACCCTTGATGCCATGAAATTAGGTGCTATAACTTGTAGTTACATTAAGTGGTCACTATATAACCGTAGTTATAATCGGTAGTCATGAGAAGTGTGATATTGTACTACCAAAATTGTCTAACAAGAACTGCATTGAAATAAGGAAGTTAATAACTTAATATGTCATGCAAAGTTTGTGTATACAAATCTTGATAGCGACAAGGCTGTTCTTCTCCTGGTGATAACAATTTTTCACTCAATAGCATGCCTCAGTAAATGAAAGAACTGTAGTCTAAAAAGTTATAGCATATCGGATAAGTTGAGATATATAGACACCATACGCAGGTAATAAAACATGTTACTAAACTTATATCGAAAGTTAGCAATAGGGAAATTGAAATCGTCATGTTTGTCAAATAGAGGGATGGTAGTTGACTTTCTCTGTCAATATTCAGTACAAGGTCTAAGAACGAAGCATAGGAACTGTTGTATCTTTATTTTTGATTGATTGTTGTTTAACGTCACGTCGGGAATATTACACCCATATGGTGACGGTTACAATTATAAATTAGCATTATATGTTATAACTAAATTTAAAATATTTTGGAAAGACCAGCTTTCATTGTAGACATTTTATACAAATAAAACAATGACATAAGAATGACTCCTATACAAAACAATATCACAGCTCAAATATATCAGATTGTAATAATAGAACCATTACATGTCAATACTCTGTATTTTCTTATACAAGTTTATTTCTTTTTAAAATCGCAATATGTTGGAAATATTAACCCTCTCGAATAACTCTTTCATATCGGATGCAGAATAATAATCTGTACGAATATGTGCTGTGTCTGCACAATTCTTTATTTTTGAGTCCGTTAAGATATCTTACATGTACGTATATATATATTTCCAGTCACTACTTTATCAATTGACTTAAATGTTAAATCTAACGTCAATGTCAATCGCTTGGCATGTTGACACAGACACATTTCATATTCGTACGAATAAAGGAACATCTTGGCTAGTGAAGCTGCTCAATAGAAATATCGATACATAATTAACCAGAAACACTCACATAGAATACAAACAGAAAACATTAAAAAATCACTCGCATATGGACTAGGGATAAGAATACAGCGAATTTGTGAGTAGGGGACTATATTAATTATAGATGAGACATTAAAACAATTAAGGATAAGAGGATACAGCGGGAAACTTAATGAAGTACAACTACGGAAAATAAGGACAGAGATACATTGTTAAGGAAAAAAGATATGAACAGTAATTGAAATAGTAAGCCTTGCACACAAATAGTCTTGCTCGAGGCTTTATCTGCCGGCAGAAATACATCATATGATGCTTTATTTTTCAGACCCTATCATCTGAAGTATGTACCGAGCGTTATAGCCAAATTTCCACGGTAAGTTTTAAAGTCATGCACATAATTGTCAACAATATTACGAAATTTGAAAATAAATTTGATAATCGGTTTTTTTGTATAGATATGTGCTTTGTTGTTAAATACTAGTCTAACGAAAGTTACTAGATTTGAAATTTAAATATAAATGAATGATTTTAGAAAATCATCAGCACGTTCCTGCATACAAATGTTATGACGATGGAATTCTTTAAATTATCACTATTTTCAGACTGAAGTTTGTTGTGAATCATATAGGAATGCCTTACATCAAGGATAAACGTATTGATGGCTGGAAAGAGGAGATGGCAGCCATCGCCAAGTTCCCGAATGTGCATTGTAAAATGTTAGTTAGCTTACCATTGTATTTTCATATGTATAAAGAAACAGGATCAATATAGGGAACTAATATTTAGCTTTTCCCGTAGTCTGTCCTGGTTGAATAAATGGTCATGACACTGTAAGAGTTTAACAAGCAATGATTTTATCAATATTAAAACTAAATAATTGTTGAAGGAAGAAAGAAAAGTTACTGACTCAGCCGTATGGCAGCAGTCACCACGGAAATATAAAGTATATAGTGTAATGATATGAAAAAACACTCGACGACATCACATAATTATTCGATTTTAGAACAGTTCCGATACCGACTTACGACGGCTGTTTGATATGACAATAGTCAATTAATGGTGTGGTTTACTGCTTTACGGGCCCACCTTCCCACTCACCGCAACAGCAGAATAATCAAAAGATACATATTTAAAAATATAAATATTCCTCAATCTCGAGATCAAGGGTCAACAAGTGTCTCAAGTTGAGAGGTCATAAAAATTATAAACGGGTATAATAATGCAGAAAAAATGGTATCAAAATATATAAGCGACTTCAAAATGAGGAAGCATTGCTCTATCGGTCTGGAATCAATATCGAAGAAGTACCAAACCGTTAATCATTCTCAAAGTCCAAGGACAGATACAAAATCGTCTAGGTTTCAAAATGGAACTGCTGTGAACCCCGAAATACTGAAAAATTCGAGGTGAGACCAGGTGCCCGGGGAGAGTAAGTGTCTCCTGTTTGCATGCATCACCCGCCACAGCAGTTCTCAAGAAACATGTCAAAATCAAGAGTTTAGGTTTCCTAATTGTACATACGAAAGTACAAAACTAGTGTACAAAGTCATATTTGGTGTTCACTGAACAGGTCATTTAGTCGCATTCCAGAATATTATCAATCATTCTAGAAAGAGGCACATCATATGTTTGTACAAGATCCCCAAAGCGACCGTAGAACTTCCTCAGTGACGATTTCAGACGTTTGTTAACATATCCCTGCATTAGCAACTTAGTGGCCAGTCGTTTGGCCTTTGGAATAAAACCGTCATATAGAGAACAGGCTCTTGCGTACCTTATAAGTTGAGATATAAAAACTCCATAGGCATTTGGAAGTTAAAATCGTCATGTTTGTCATAAAGAGAGGTGTTCAAATGACCATTATTGTCGAAAGTTAAAAATATATCCAGATACGAAGCAGAATTATTGCTCTCGGTTGTCTCTTTTATCTCAAGTTCATGGGGATAGATTTCATGTATGTAATCCCTAAAGTTAGGATTATTGATTGACAATACGTCGTCTATATATCTATACGTAAAATTAAACTGAGATGCAAGGCTTTTTCTGCCTGTGGAGAGCATGCTTTGAATGATTTCTGCCTCATACGAATATAAGAAAATGTCAGCAAGGAAAGGGGCTCAGTAAGTTCTCATGGGAATGGCAATGATTTGCTGAAAAATGTTCCCTCCAAACACCACGAAAATATTGTCTATTAAAAATTCCAGCATTTTGATGATTTGATCTTAGGTATACTTGTGTACATCAGAGTGTTCTTTTACAAAATATGTATCTTCCCACCCAGTGACAAGATATTTATATCTACGATTTCCATTTTTATGGAAAAAAGAATTTCGAATAATTGTAGCTAGTCTGTTTTTGAGCTTTTGATGCGGAATTGTAGTGTAGAGCGTGGAGAAGTCAAAAGATTTGATGCTAAAAATATTATTAAATTTCGGAGATTTTAGATTCTCTAAAAGTTCTTTAGAATTCTTGAGGATCCACATCTGATTTATTCCGCTTCTGGAGTAGGCGGTATCACAGTAAATTTGAAGACCATGCTTGATATGTGTCAATATCTTCGTTAGCAATATGGATAGAGGTTTGGCTTGGAAACAAGCTCAAAACCTTGATCCTTTTATTTCAATGCTTGAATTGTACTATTTGATTTATGCTTACTTAAGTATTATTATACTCTTTTCCCTGATGTTCTGTGGCTGTGGTACTTTCTACGTAGTCACATCCATGTCACGGCAGGTGTGGCTAGTCAAAAAGGAGACGCTTACTCCTCCCGGGTACCAGGTCTCACCTCTGAATTTCAGGGGTCTGTGAATGTCCAGTGTGGTACATTGTTTTAGTGCCATAGTCATGTGACACCAGTTACTTTAGTATTTTACATTACTGTTTAAATGATTAATAATGTGTACGAATAAAATGAAAGTGATATTCAGACTGCAGACATGTCGTTGTGCTGTATTTCTTTCAATGTAATAATAATAATAATAATCGTAGTGATAATAACAATAATTTTCTCACATTAATGCAATTTGTGGATCAACGTTACATGTTGCATTACCCATTACTTTCAGATCTGGATTAGTCACAGAAGCCGATCTGGACTGCTGGAAAAAGGAAGATTTTATTCCATATGTAGATGTATGTAAAACGTTTTGTTTCGATAATTATGATATATGTGGTATTGTCTACCACAAGATCGATATCATCGTAAGCAATATTGATCGCTGTCGAAGCAAGTGTTTTACGTGAGATCTAATTGTACTTCGAAAATTTATAAACCGAAATAGTAAGCCAAGTACATGGTAATATTTTCCATATACATTATTTTAACTTTTCATATACTAATTACTAAGGTAATTAATCTTTAGATTATAATGGGAAGGGAAAAACAAAAAGAAGCAAACAACATCCGACTCAACTGTATCACATAAATCACCGAAAACATGCAGAGAAAACAAGATCATGCACACAAGAAAGATATTCGTCCCTCCTTCAAAGCCATCACAAAAGCATAGTTTATTTCCCGTTTAATCGGGATTTAGGTGTGCATGTTATGTGTAAGGTGGAATTCAGACGGTAGGACTACGTGTGCAATACCTGGTTTACCAGAATATGTCTGTCAAAAGAAACTAGTAAGACTCGTGGCGTAAATAATGCAACACGATGGTATTTTGGATGCAGAGTGCGAAGAAAAATAAAGGCGTAATGAGAGATGCAACATGCACCGATACAGATTCTACACGTGGTTCTATGCAAAAATGTTATAAAATTGTTTATGTTGGTCGAAATAGAACGGACATTTAAGGAGAGAATTGCGGTCTCGTCATTCTTAGCAAAACGTAGAGATATAGTTAATATGTTTAATTTATGAAAGAAGCAATACATAAATACTTGTCAACGTTATCATATTATATTAAGAAACAACAACAAACATAAAAACATAAGGACTTGTAATGGATTCGTGTACCATATACAAATTTCGAAAACTTATGCCCAAGGTCAACATTGTAAAAAGAATACCCATCAAGGCACAGTGTCTGCATGAGAGAGAAATCCCTTAGTTTTAGAATATTTTACAAACTTTCATTACAGTAAGATTAGAAGGATGAATGATACATTTCTCGTCAGTAATAAATAAAGAAGTACCGATCAGTTATTCAGTGTCGAAGTCTAAAAGGGGGCTAAATTATGAAATTATCCCATACAAACCGAAATATATGAAACATTGAGAACTGGGCCTTGTGATACCCTTTGGAACTAACAATTCATTAACTTTCTCTTGCTGAGTTAATAAACATTAACAAAGGTTTTGAAAAGTGGTTCGGAAACAGAATGTACATTAATGTTGACAAGCTTTTACTTGGCAGTCCCATTTTCTTACCTGATATTTATTAATAATACTTTAACCTGGGTGTCCGCCTCTCTTATCTGATACTCTTTATTCACATTGTAATACATTAGTGTTGTCATACTGGCATTTTCGGTATGTTTGTGATAATGGTTTTTTATCTTTGCAAGAAATGGCAATGTTGTTTTTGCATTTCTTTGTGAGCTGACGTCATAAAATGCACTTTATTTGTTCTAGAATATGTTACTTTCGGTCATATTGTCGTTAATTTGTGGATATAACCAGCATTTCTTATTATTTGTAAATAATTACTACATAACCACATTTCTATTGCATCAAATCTCTGGGAAAGTGTAACTTGAAAATATCGCAATATATCCTGTTTAATATCATTCACAATACATTCATATAAACATTCTGTTTACTTACAGCACATCATTTCCTGCTTTGGAATCGACAGATGTATGTATGGTTCTGATTGGCCAGTATGTACGCTTGCAAAAGCGGAATATAAGGATGTATTTGAATTATTAAATGATCTGACATCATCCCTACTTAAGGCAGATAAGAAGAAATTATTCAGGGATAATGCTATAAAGTTTTACAGCTTAGATGTGTGAAGACATCACACACTTTTGTCCTTTATATTGATCAAGCTATGCTGAGTAAATTATAGATGTATAAAAATATTCAGCATCACAAAGGCTTTTAAAATATATCATACACAGATTGTAGTAGATTTCTTAGGTAAATCTGGATGTTTTAATATACAAAGTTGTTTGTCGTTTAATAGAAATAGAAATGTATGAAAATAATATGTTTGTTTCTTTCGTATTTTACATTAACGTCACAGTTATTCAATTTCCAGTGTGGAGCTCGTAAAAAGTTCCCCGCGAAGGGTCTAACTTAAGTGTTTTCATCCCCCTTTTCCTGTTGTAGTGTGGTTGTGGCACTTTCTACATGGTCTTTGTTCACATTCATGTATATATAGAGTGATGATTTATATCTGTTTCGTCTGTATTTAGGGGCATTCAAGGCGGATGTGCGTAGCCAAACAGGAGACACTTACTCCTGGGCACCTGGTCTCCCCTCTGAATTTCAGGGGTCTGTGAATGTCCACTGTGGTACATTGTTACCATAGTTCCATAGTCATGTGACACCAGTAACATTCTATTTTTAACATTTACTACTAAATAAAAACAATAATATACCGGGTAATGTTCCGTGGGAGAATGGATATAAAACTGCAAAACAAATTGTAAAATCAATCAAAGACCCTAAGAAAACTCCAGAAGTTGGATCAAGTGTAATTGACGAATAAGCATCCCCCGCTGACGGGTCACTCCCGTCGTGATGCCATAATATGAGTTATTTTAAACTCGAAGTCACATTCAGTAGACGGTATAATACATAAACACATTTAGTAAAGGTAAAAAAAACGAAGAAGTATCGAAGGGTAAACCATATCTCATAGTCCATGGAATAAAGGGAACAATATCGTGTTTAGTGTCATATTCAGACAAATGCGAACCCCAATAAAATCGAGGTGAGTCTAGGTGCCCGGGAGGAGTAAGCGTCCCCTGGTTGCATGTAACACCCGTTGCTAAAGCCCTGCAACAACCTTTCAAATCAAGGAGGTAAATACATAAATATACGTGACGGTTAGTATTATTATTGCGACAGAATCTACCACAATCTAACGATAAACAACATCTACAAATGAAAAAGGAAGTCAACAACTCAGACGATGATATCCAAAAATTGAACACATGAACGTTCGTACAATTTGCAGAATGTTGACTTAAGATATTGACTTAAGATGTCTTAACCCATTTTTACTGATTTTGTATGTCCTTTGGTTTCATGATTTTAGAACCATAAGAATGTTGACTTAAAATACCTTAACCCATTTTTACTGATTTTGTATGTCCTTTGGTTTCATGATTTTCGAACTTACGGTTTCGATTCATCCATCATCATAAAGAATATTAAGTCAATTTTCTATATCTGCTTGATATCCTCTAATGCTTTCGTTTACAAAGTACATTCCTTATTACGTGTAAATCATATGGAATAATTTAGAAAGGGTATATCTATCTAGGTTGAAAAGTACATTCATTATCACGTGTATGTCATATAGAATAGTTTAGAAAGTGTATATTTATCTAAATTAAAAAGTACATTTCTTATTACGTGTAAGTCATATAGAATAAATTAGAAAGGGTATATTTATCTAGACTATTAAGTGCATTTAAAGTACATTCCTTATTTCGTGTAAGTCATATAGAATAATTTAGAAAGGGTATATTTATCTAAGCTACAAAGTACATTTCTTATTACGTGTAAGTCATATAGAATAAATTAGAAAGGCCATATCTATCTAGGCTATTAAGTACATTCCTTATCACGTGTAAGTCATACAGAATAATTTAGAAAGTGTATATTTATCTAGGCTACAAAGTACATTCCTTGTCACGTGTAAGTCATATAGAATAAATTAGAAAGGGTATATTTATCTAAGCTACGAAGTACATTTCTTATTACGTGTAAGTCTTATAGAATAAATAAGAAAGGGTATAATTATCTAGGTTATTAAGTACATTCCTTATCACGTGTAAGTCATATAGAATAATTTAGAAAGTGTATATTTATCTAAGCTACAAAGTACATTTCTTATTACGTGTAAGTCATATAGAATAAATAAGAAAGAGTATAATTATCTAGGCTATTAAGTACATTCCTTATCACGTGTAAGTCATATAGAATAATTTAGAAAGTGTATATTTATCTAGGCTACAAAGTACATTCCTAATCGCGTGTAAGTCATATGGAATAATCTAGGACGTTACATAGTACATTGATAATTACGTGTAAGTCATATGGAATAATTTAGGACGTTACATAGTTCATTGCTAATTACGTGTAAGTCATAGGGAAAAATATAGGATGTTACATAGTACATTCCTAATCACGTGTAAGTCATATGGAATAATCTAGGACGTTACATAGTACATTCCTAATCACGTGTAAGTCATATGGAATAATCTATGACGTTACATAGTACATTCCTAATCACGTGTAAGTCATATGGAATAATCTAGGACGTTACATAGTTCTTTGCTAATCACGTGTAAGTCATATGAAATAATCTAATTACGTGTAAGTCATATGGAATAATCTAGGACGTTACATAGTCAGAGACATACATACACAGAGACTGGGAACTCCCGTTGAAAGCAATATAACTCTCTGACAGAAGTAACATTTCCCGACAGGCATCTCGATAAGCCGAAAGTCCGCCATATTGTTCTCGGCATTCATTTGTTCGAAAGTATTAAGCTCGCAAAGAGAAATTTGCAACGCTTTTCAAACAAAAATAGTTCAGGTAAGTAATAAAAAACAATTTACTAATCATTTGATCATTAAACATTTCATTTATGTTCTATTCAGTGTGAAGCCATAACCCCGATCAGAAACCATTAGTTGGTGATAGACCTGTGAAAACATTCACTTCGTTTTAGACAAAAACATTACACAATATTGAAACACATGCCACTATTTTTCGTTTATTGCACCATCAATGTTTATTATAGGCATAGTTCTTTAATTTTCGTATGAACGATCTGTGAATCATGCATAATTACCCGGCCCTATTTGAAGATCTCGAGACATTTTTCCCCTCACTGCCGAACCCGCTGAGAAAGGACAACGGTAAAAAAATTGTTATAACAATAAAGATAATGTCCTCTACGTGACTAAACTCATACGTGTGTGTTAAGAAAGGTTTCAGACACATTTTATATCATTGAGTGTGCAAGACTTTATTCGTTATTTGATTTTAATCCAACTATATATAGGCGGTAAATCTTCAATCGTTTTTAACAAGAAAACTGATAGCATACCATATAGAACAAAATAATCATATTACCTGTCGAGATATATATATATATATATAAATATATATATATATATATATATATATATATATATATATATATATATATATATATATATATATATATATATATATATATATATATATATATATATATGATATATATATATATATATAGTTTTTATATTGAAAGGCATTCTATAATCATTAATGAAGTCATAGTTGTTATTTTAGTACGAACTGAAGCAGTTATAAACACATAATGGGACATATTGCAATGCAAAATTTCTGTGGCAGGCGGGTCGCCATTTTGTTTGTTTTGTTGTTGTTGTTGTTTTTGCTTCTTTACAAAGGAGTAAATCTTGTTCGTATCACGTGATGTGTGCATACCAGGTACAGAAATGATTTTGTTTTATAATTTACCATCTGTACATTAAAATAAACATTAAATTGTTATTTACTACCTACATGCATTGATTGCTCAGCTTTATAGATAAATGTAATCAACTCCTATAAAATGGCAACAAGTGCTGTGTAGATAATAAACAAATAAATAAATAAAAATAATAAGTGCGGGGGGTGGGGGCACATTAACAAATTAAAGTTGCCATTCAAGTACGAATTGAAGAAGTTATCAACACGTAATTGGACATATTGCAATGCGAAATTTCTTTATCAGCCCGAATATCCATTTTCTTTTTATTTCTTTACATAGGCGGGAGTAAAACAGGTCATACCACGTCAACAGTGCATATAAGATAAAACATTATTTTGTTTGCTATTTACCATCTGAATTTTTAAATAAACACAACACTGTTATTTACTGCCCATGAATGCCAAAGGCAGACGCTGGTGCTTCCCCTGGGGTGGTAATGCGGATTAGTTAAACAAACAGTAGTAAAGGCAGTGGCATTGATTGCATATATCAACAACTCGTAAATTGCAACAAACGCTGGTTAAAATGAATAAATATATAAAGAGAAATAAACGTTTTAAAAAAGCAGAAAATGAAGGCGTCCCTTTAAAAATATTGCTTTTAAAATATTTTTATACTGATTAATGGTACAAGTTTGTCTCGATTTTGTTAAGAAAGGAGAATATTATTCTACACATCGATAAAATTAACAAAAATATAAAAGAGAGAAAAAAAAGTAATAGGTGACTGTAGAATTTGAACTGAGGTGTGTCGTCAGGAAAAAACCAACTGCGCTATACGTCCCCGGGCGATATCCGACGGTTAAAATCGGTGTATTGTAGAGCGCTGTCACCTAATTAGCATAACAAAAGGACGTGCATCATATGCCGGACGAAGCGGCGAGTTTCCAGTCTCTGTGTATGTATGTCTCTGACATAGTACATCCCTAATCACGTGTAAGTCATATGGGATAATCTAGGACGTTACATAGTACATTGTTAATCACGTGTAAGTCATATGGAAAATCTAAGACGTTAATAGTACATTGTTAATCACGTGTAAGTCATATGGAATAATCTAGGATGTTTCATAATACATTGCTAATTACCTGTAAGTCATATGGAATAATCTAGGACGTTTCATAATACATTGCTAAATACGTGAAAGTCATAGGAATAATCTAGGACATTTATATTTACCAGGGTCACATTGTACATTCATTACAGCGAGTAAGAGAGAATACTGATAAGTTGAGCATGTATGGAAATAAATAACGTGTTGTTATTTAGTTTCGAACGGAAATAAAATGGGAATTTATTATTTTATTTTAGAAAAAATAAATAAATGAATAAAATAAGAATATACACAGAAAAACGACTACACAAAAATATTCGATTGCACTGCAGTTACGATACCGACTTAAGACGGTCTATTAAAGCAATAAACGTAACTCAATCGGTGTGTTTAACCGTTTTACGGGCAATCACCTTTCCATTCACAGGAAAAGCAGTACAATCAAAGGACACACATTAAAAAATTTATAAATAATCCTCCATATAGAGAACAAGGATCAACAGGTTTCTCAAGACGAAAGGTCATAAACATTTTAATACACGAAAAGTACTGTGGAAGTATATGTTAGTATCAAAAGTATGTTAGGCGACATCAACATAAGAAATCCGTGCTCGAAAGTAAAAAAAAATATATTCGAAGGACAAACGCATCACCGAATCGTAAGAGCCAAAGACCCCCTCCCCCTTCCCTAAGGACAGAAGGACGGAGCTTTGCATGAGAAAGATACTCCTTAGTGTTAGAGCTGCGTAGTTCCGGGATGGTCCCAGCAATTAAAGAAGCAGTCTGAAATTAATTTCTCAAATGAATTAAGCACAAACATCTCTACAGGGCCTATGCACTTCGAAAGGTTTAGCAACGTCAGCTTTTGGTATACCTGCTTGAAGCATTCCAAACGCAGTCTGCAATTGCAGCAGGTTTCTGTAACTAACAATTTTAGCGAAATGAGTATGTTTTAAAATTTAAAGATGTAACCTTGGTTTAATTTCGTGAAATTAACCTCTTTTTCATTCAGCGGACAATAACAGCATGAAGAGTGCACTGTAACGTGAGGCCAAGCGATTAATATTTTTTACCATTTGAAGCTTATTGATTGCATGAAGACCTCAACACTTTTACACATAGAAACTCAATATATATTTGGATTTAAATCATATTCAACATTCAGTACACATGTATGTTACAGTTTACTTGTATTAGCCGATGCATGATTCATATTATGAGAATTCCTAAAAGATCCCTCACTTCTTCAGGTAAGTCCGCAGCATAGGACAAAATTCCGAAGCAGTGCACCAGGCAGGTGCCCTCAACATATACGTGCAATCAGAAAAGATAAATAAGATATAGGTTCAATAATAGTACTCGACGAACAGTGTATGCATATGAGCTGTGGAATTGATACACGGAGCTGCGCAATACTTTTATTTCACAGTATATAAACTCAATCTATTTTATAAACAATAACCTTCAGATTTGTCTTCGACTTCTTATAATGGAGATGTTCATTCGACGCTGTCCTCACTATTACTCTAGTTCTCTTCCAAATTTGTACCAGGCAACACTGCTTTCTTTAGAGCGGGTTCAATAACCTGTATACGATAACTGAACGACACTTTTCAAACAACCATCATTCAAGAGTTTCGTACGAATAATCACAAATAAATTGCTAAGATAACTTGCGGTAGTAATTAAGGAACATGTTACCAGACAAAGTAGAGATTTTTGCTATGCTATCACTGATCTCTTAAAAGAGAAAACTCAAGACATCTGACAAAGCTGTATGACAAACTTCACCGAGGACATGCACACAGAACATGATGATAGTAGAATATACACTGAAAAACGACATCACAAAAATATTCGATTGTGCTGTGGCTACGATACTGACTTAGGACGGACATTTGAAGTAACAAACGTCATTCAATTGGTGTGGTTAACCGTTGTACGGGCGCCCACCGTCCCACTCACCACTAAAGCAGCACAATCAAAGGACACACATTTAAAGAATTTATAAATAATCGTCAATATAGAGAACAAGATCAACAGGTTTCTCAAGAAAAAAAGTCATAAAAATTTTATTACACACGAAAAGTTTATAGAATACTACGTTGCTATCAAAAATGTATGTGAGGCGACATCAACATAAGTAAACCATGCTCTGCCCGTCTGTAAGCCTAGCTCAGATCCTTGATCAAGAGGAGTCCCGACTAACAGTCACGGGACGAGGATCAGGAACTTGTCTTCTCTGAAAAGGTTTGGACAAGGCCCACCATAGAGTCCCTACCGCACTGTTAGTCAGCGTGCAACGGTCAAGCAAAATTCTGCATTGGGTTGTAGAGGGACCCAATACAAGAACTATGGTCTTATCGATGATCTCGGGGTCATACTGTCGATGTCGAAGGCGTTTAATAATTTTATAACTCGCAGATATGAAATTATCGGAACCTTTGACCCTCCTTAGTTTGTACACTAGATCACCGTAGAAATTGGGATGGGATATTCCGCTGGATACTATTGTTTAAAAAAGTCACATTTCCAAATTTAGAAAAAAAATGTCTGAATAAGATCTGTAAATTTACCAAAAGTTTTTCGAAGTTTATGATATCTATAACCCTGAGTAAGAAGTTTAAAAGTAATCTGAGAATTTTTTTTGCGTTAAAAATCAAAACGTTAGTGCAGACTTTAGCGAACCGAACCAATTGACTGATATATATATACCATATCATGTAGATCTTTATCATATATGTTGGTTATTGTTATTAACAATTTTAATATTAAAGTCCAAATAAGCTGTTTCCTGGTCGGAAGTATTGGCTTTGTTTAATTGAAGTTCGGAGGGATAAATATCAGTAATATAATTTTCAAACTCAGGGTTGTCGATAAATAAAATATCATCGAGATATCTAGAGATGTCATTTAAGTTATCAATAAGGTCGAAACGTTTAGAGGTTTGGATAGAATGCATAAAAACTCTCACATAACAGTAGAAAAATCTGCTATAAGGAGAGCGCAGTTAGTAGCCATAGGAATCCCAATAATCTGTTGATGTCTTGTCATTAAATTGCCTTGTCATTAAATTACATAAATATTATCCATCAAAAATGTAATGGCATTGAAGAACCATAGGTAGGATTAGGTGCAATGGAGGAGTGTAAGCATCCCCTGCTGACAAATTACACCTACCGCGATGTCAATATTATTAGAACTAGTACATCTTCTAGTCATATTAGGTGGTAACGGTAAAACCGTAGTCACAATCAGTGAAAAGTCGTAACTAAATCTGTGTAATATCATATTATCACAAAACAAAAAACTTAAGAAAGACTACAATTAAAACAGGAAATCATGTCAGACAATTACTGGATCAACTGTCATAGATCGAAGGTGTTTGTAGCGACCGTAAAATTTGCAGAATGTAGACTTCAAACGCAATTTCTTTTATCCTTGAGATAATAACGTTTCACTCAATATCTTGCCTCAGTTAATGAAATAACAGTTGTCCACAGCTGATTTAGCATATCGGATCAGTTGAGACATGAAAACACCATACGCAAATAATAAAACAATATTGCTACACATTAATGGAAATCGTCATGTTTTTCATACGGTGAAGGAGTAGGTGTAACGTCTTGGTCAGTATTAAGATTTAAGTACAAATTACGGGAACTAGATTATGTTGTCTCTTTAATTTCGATTTCGTTAGGATCTAATTAGTATAGATATATATCAACGGTTTTACTGTTAATAGAGAATATATCATCAATATATCTGAATATTAAACTAAAAGAGATTTTCCAATTACCATTTACACTGACATACGGACACAGATTTTGTATCAATTCAGCTTCGTATGAATAGAGAAACAAACTGGGTAGGAAGAGAACACAATTGAAGTCATGTCAATGATACTGATTTGTTTGAAAAGAAAGTCAACGAATGCAACATCTACATATGTATAATATGTATATTATAATGGTTAGTTGTAACAAGATCACAATGAACCGTACATGAGGTTAAAAGAATATCTTATTACCTTTAAGAGTAAGATGCATCAACAATATTTTAAAAGGAAAATGAAAATTCAACGAGATTATTTCAGTTCTTATAATGAGAGTTGAAATCATTGTTTCAAAATTTTTCTCATCCCTAAATTAATACAAGGTATATAGTATTTAGAGGTGCAAAGAGTGTTGTTAACCAGAAGTTAAAAGCACGACTTTAGAGAATAATAAAATCGAAACCCCTGTACAGATTCCTCGTGTATTATTGAGTCAGATCCTTTTTTTCTTTCTTTCAAATAATAGACACGCATACTTTGTCGTACAAGCTTGCACATTCTGCATTTTCTATAAAATTCTTCGTTATACCCCCAATGACTTTGAATATTCCAACAAAATATATTTACAATAACAAACCTGGCCATTTTTATTGTGTTGACAATTGCCAAAGATTATCTTTCAATTTATTATGTGGAATAATGATGTGCAGATATAAAAAAAAATAAGAAGACAGTGGTATTTATGATAAATCTGAAATTTTACGTTTCCCAAACCAACACGTGTGCTGTGACACATATAGCGCATTGTTAATTCTGTATTGCTGAACGAAATACCGCTTTTATCTTTACACACTATATATGGCCTCATTTCGAAATTCCAATATCGTGGTAGGCACTCTGTATTTTGCCCTTTCTATATCAGTGGATGTTTGTATAGTACAAATACCAAACTGTCAGGTGTTAAACAAATTGTCTTATGTAAAATATTGCATACTTAGACAATTTAGTCTAATACTAATACTAATAAATGTTTTATTCTTATCTATTTTATTTTTCATTTAAAAATGATTCCTGATATTTTGCATTACATAAGTTAAATTTTCATACATACAAATCATCTCCTTTTGTTTCTTTTTGGATGTTTTTAATCCTGATCTCTTAGTATCCTGTCTATTGTAAGCTGCAGATGATGTTGTGTTAACAGATGTCCTATCTATGAAGCATGATTCCCTACTAATAAAAAGATGCTTGAAATTAAATATTCAATGGACGAAGATCTATCATTTCCCGTAGATGAAGGGTACGAACAGCATTCTTCATAATGCACTTATTACTATTTTCCAAATCGCTATTGCCTACATGGTATCCACCCAGGGTATTCAAAGCAGTGTTCGAGCGCAGAGCCTCCCTGTCACCGTGACGGCATCAGGTCATGATTACAATGGACGGTCTACGGCACATAAAAGTCTGATGATACTCGAGGAACATGGATAGTATTCGAGTTCATTTAGCAGCATTTTGTAATACTGCAGACTGCAGAGGAGATTCAATGCGAGATTGGAAAAACATAACAGAATATTTATACAGAGTATGCTAAATCCGTATATCCAGTCTCATTTCCTTTGGAATACAAACAAGTGAAGTGATTTAATACTCGATTTACATTATGTTTACCGGATTTCAAAAAGTGCACAAAACTCCATATGAATATCGATTCGTCGTCGGTTCTCTCAGGTGCTCAACCAAACCTTTTACTCACGAAAACATTGACTCATATAAATCAAGATTTTCAGATTTACTGTAAAACATACTTCAGCAGCGGGGTCAACAGATATGGATCCTTAATACTTCCTTTTAAGTTGTGAAGATCCTTCATTTGTAAAGGAACACTCTGGGTCTAAAGCAAGTACATTGAAGATGATATAACCGAGGTGCTGGAGTTCCTTGTATTCAATACTTTCGTAGTTTTTGCAGAAAAAGTATATTGTTGGAATTACAATGGATAGAAATTGTGCACCATGCCCTGCAAATATTTATTTTGCACTCACAATAGGCAGAATTCATTAATTCATTGCTTTCTCAAGTAAACAACGAAGGAATTCTGAATGGTTAATCATATCTCGTAGTCCATGGAATGAAACCGTTAGCATCAATGAATAGTTAGGAAAGAAACAACATTTCTGTTCAATGTCACATGCACATACATGGATAACGGTCTGTCCATAAATAGTCAAAATTCAGAAATAACCTCTGTCATATGTATCCCACCGTACCTGAGTTCAAGGGCACACAGTTACACACCTCCTCTATATGACAAACTGGACGATTTAAACTTCTCTACTCAAATTATCCATTCCCTAGTAGCAACATTTGCGACGCGTATAGTAATATAGTAGATGTTCAATTGGTTTCCTCCCATTTGTGCTTCAAATTTGTTTTTGCTCAAACTATCACCACTGCATTTGTATTTTTTTTTTCGACATCAATTAGTGCTATTACGAATTGATCCTTTTTATTAATGTACTACTTAAGAGCAATATTTTGATGCCTGAGTGGGTCGGTTTACAAAAGACAATATTATCAACGTCTATCTGCTGTCTGGTAGTGGTGATGGCTACATTTCTATCTTATTTGAAGGCGAACTAATATATATATATATATGTGTATACTAGCGTATACTGCCCTGAATTTACGCTGATTGTTGTGAATGAATTGAATGATGTACTGATGTACAATTTCATCACGGTAGCGTACACCATATAAACTGCCCTCCTCTATCACCAAAGGGGTCCTTTCATGTTTTGTAATTACACTCCCTACCATAACGCTCCATCTGCCGAATTGGCGGCACCGAATAACGCAAGTGTCAATATAACGTTCTCGACGGTATGCAAGAACACGGCCGTCACTGCAGTAGAGATGAAATCTGTCGACCCATCTGTAAGATTACTTTTAGTACTGTGGTACGAAGACTTATCCATCGTTGCCCATTGCTGCTTCAAGCGATCAAAGAAGCTGATTGGAATCGATTACGCCAATGTGACGTCCGTATATACGTATCTTTCCGACATGATGTCACACGCGGGTGTCCTGATCTTAGGCAGTGCTACGTTGTCGATAACGTCTCCATAAAGCATTTACAGTTTTAATATTAACACCAAATTGGCTTGCCACATTGCTTTTACGATTTTGAACTTTTACGAACTTACTGGATTTTGTATCTGTCCTTGGACTTTGAGAATGATTAACGGCTTGGTACTTCTTCGATATTGATTTGAAACATCCCAGCTTCCATCATCTCAAATAGCACGCAAAATTTTATTTTCAATCATCTCTCAATCAAATTTTTATTTGTTTTTCTGTATCAATACACGGAATTCTGTCAACGAATACAGGAATATCGAATTGATTACGAACCATGTGTCGCTTAGGCATGAAACTTCAGAAATGTGCCGTGGCCATCAAGACAAATCGAAGGTGATATTTAACAGAGTACTCAAATATGCGTTAAAGATTTAAATATGCCTTCAAGAGCGATTAGATAATTCTTCTTATGTTTTATTTTACTTTTAAGTATACACAGGTTCTGTATATTTCTACATATTTAATGTATAACATTAATGTACCAATTTCATATCAACTTTATCTATCTTTATATGTCTTACATATGATAAAAATGGTGCAGGCATTAATGTAATTAAAGGCGGTGTGGCACAGTGGATAAGGTGCTCGGTTCTTGATCGAGAGGTCCCGGGTTCGACTCCCGCCCTGGACACACCGGTGTTGTCTTTCTGACAGTAAAAACCGAGGTCTCGTGTCACGGTAGGCTTGACACGTAAAAGATCCTTCACTGCTTCAGGTGGATCCGTTGCAAAGGTCTAAATTTGTGTGCAATGCATCAGGCAGATGCCGTCACCATATATGTGAAATAATCGTGGAGTGACGTAAAACAATAATCAATCAATCAATAATGTAATTATGGCAATCCAAGGTTTTCAAAAATGAGTGTGTCAGATAATATATACGAAAATGGCATAATAATGTTGCTTTTGTAGTATCTCTATATTGTCCTTCAAGTTTAATTCTTACTCTGAATATTCAGGTTTGTTGTAATATTCCCTTGATAGTAATGTTAATATAATGGATAAAACAAATTCAGTGATCTAAAAAATCGTCAAATGGAAATGCATATAAAATCTAGAAAAGGGTAAATAATAATAATAATAATGAAAAACATTATATATATAAATATGAAACAACATTAAAAGAACAATTACTAAGGCATCACTAGACCCAAAAATGAAATGAAATCAGGTGCCCTGGGAGAGTAAGCATCTCCTTATTTATCAGAAATGTTCGTCACTTGGATCAATAGAAAATGTTGAATAAGGTAAACTCCAAGTAAAGGTTTCAAATTAGGTGTTTCAGATGGTTTGAATAGGTCTCAATCCATAATATCAGATCAGCGTCACAAACTTTACTTTATGTGTAGCAATATTCCATCACCCATTCATCACCTATTCATATCTCAGTTAATACTATCTGCTAGATCGAGTTCAAATTACAATGACTTTGTTCTGAGGGCAAAGCGACTTTCAGATAAACTGCTAAGCCAAGGATATAGACGTGGTAGGCTAACAACAAAACTGAGGAAGTTCTATGGTCAATAGGTTGCACTCTTATTATACATATGGAGTTTAAATTTGTAATTGTAGATTTGTAAAGACATCAGTTCGGGCCCTACAAGACAACCTAAGCGTTGTGGCGAAATCGCATAACAACTTTATAGTTCTGGTGATCTCGCCTAACAACCTAAAAGTTGTGGTGAATTCGCTTGACAAACTAAGTGTTTTGGTGAATTCGCCTGACAACCTAAAAGTTGTGGTTAACTTGCCACATGCCATGGCTAAAAGCTATGGCAGGAGCTATAAAATCTTGCCGCTGCATGTATATAACTGACAATATGAAAGAAAAAAGAGGAGTTACATTTTTGACAGTTTAAAAAACGGTTCTCGTAACGATTTGTAACTTGCCACAACTCAAGGTAATAGCTTTTGACAATGTGGGTTGGGCTTTATAGACTCATCTACGCCGCACATGAACAACAATCTCATAACAGTGAGAAACGCAACAAAGCCAAAATTAATTCCTTTTACTGACAATTGTTGTTTTAAAGGTTCTCCTCCAAAAGAATACAAAACTATAGACGTAAACAGCGCCATGACTTAAGTCAAGAATACAAATTAAATATTATTAAAACGAAACCAATGAAACGTTCATAAAAGACAGCTGCGTAAGATTTGATTTTCTTTCTTATATATTAAATAGAATATTTTCAAGCTTGTACCCTTTCTATTTTTCTGAAAACTTATAACATGTATATCTGTTCTAATATTGATTGAAGACAACCACATTTAGAAATGTGTAAATTCTCTGTCATACCCCATTGCTTTTAGATAATCCAACAAAATGTATTTACAACAAACACGCCCAGCTATTTTGTTTTGAAATGAATATCTTTGCATTTAGTGATGTACAAATGAAGGCATTGACAATAGAAGTTTTGTTTTGTTTTCTTTTTTAATTCTTTTTTTCTTTTTTTTTTTGGGGGGGGGGGAGGGGCGTGTTGTTTTGTTTTAATTTTTGATTTATTGGATAAATTGGTTTTTCTTTCTTTCCTTCTTCTTTTTGTCGAGAGGGAAAGCAGGTATATTTGCCCATTGCAAATGTTGTGATTGTCATTCTATATTTTACTCTGTATACCTGTCAAGGGAACTTTGTAATATCAACTTGTTATCTATAAATAGAAAAGTCTTATGCAAAGTATCATATAGCATTACGTTTTAAACTCCGGATAAATCTGTTTGAGGATGAGGGGTTGTACATGTACAACCGAATTTATTCAACTTTGAAATGTTTCACATGTTAATGCTTACAATGTTAAGATGATGGACAAAACCAATTAAAACACTGCCAATTCTGTGGTGATTTTTTCAGTGCGAATCGCATGTGGAATGAGACCCAGTATCTGGAAATGATTGGGTCACTTGCTAGCATGCTACATCCGTTGCAAACATTCCATGTATACCTCTACAGTTATATAGATAATTTGTCAAATCGGTAAATGGACATTAATGTGCATGGTTGTGTTCCAGAATATTATATAGCATTCTGGAAAGGGAAAAAGTCACACTGTCCAATCAATATTATCAAAGCGAAAGCATACAAAACCAGCAAAAATGGAAAATTCAACAAACCAGAGACCATCTTCTAAATAGCATACGTAAACTCCCCAAAGGGAGTCAGATCAGGTGCACGATGAGAGGTTATTTACTTGAACGTTGCACGCTGACTAACAGGGCGGTGGGGACTATATGACGGGCCTTGTCAAAACCTCTTTCAGAGGAGACATGGTCCTGAACCTCGTCCCCTCTGACTGTAAGTCGGGACTCCTACAGATCTAGGGTCTTAGCTCGCTTTCAGACTGGCAGAGCACGGTTTATCATGTTGATGTCGCATATATTTTTATACCATTATGTGTTTTACAATACCGTACGTGTTTATATTTTTATGACCTCTCAATATGCGATACCTGTTGACCCCTGTTCTTTACATGGAGGATTATTTATAAATTTTTAAATGTACGTCCTTTGATTGTTCTGCTGTTACGGTGAGTGGGAAGGTGTGCCCGTAAACCGGTTAACCACACCATTTGTTTGGCTTTTGTCAAATTAAATGACCGTCCTAAGTCGGTATCGTATTTGCACTACAATCAAATATTTTTGTAATGTGTTATATGTTCTAGTATATTATTTATATTCATGTATTGTATAGCTCCATGGTGACTTCTGCCACATATCTGAGCCAGTAACTCCTCTTTTTTATTTCAAATTTCGTAATAAAATTTTTCATGGCATCATGCCAACAGTGTTTTGTATCTATGGATGTTATGGACTAGGTTTGTGTATATATTCATTTCTCAACTAAAATGTCTTTGTTGCCATTGTATATTGCACCTTGTATATATGCGGGATTGGTTGTCAACTGTAACCATGAAACAAACCCGAGATTCCATTAAGACATGAGAAATTACTTCTTATGTATTATTTCACAAATAAATGGAATGCTTTATAATTCCGAGAAAATCAAAGCATATAAATCAAAAATAGATATTTTTTCTCCTCACTGATGCCTCTAACATACTTTTCATTAACCTATAAAAGTAGCGTTGATAAGGGACTATAGATATCCAGCCTAAACAACGACGACGAAGGTAGGAGAAATTTAGTAATCGTTATTCAGTTTACGCACAAATTATTATATTTTGTTTAAATGCCGTTACTCCATCAACATATAAGATATTGCAAATTAAATATTAGATACACTGTCATTGTCACGTACATGTAATATGTTATAACTCTATAAATGAAATTAAGTAATTTTGTGACATTTTCCCATCATTTTTTTTACATTCTTTGAATGTCGATAAGTAAGCTGAAATTAGCATGAAATGTAAAAGAGAAAACAGAAGACATCTGACAAAGCTGTGTGACACAAATCACCAAGGACATGCACACATATAAAAGTACAAAATTAGCTTAGCTATTCTTCCGAAAACTTTACTTCCGATCTACTGCAGTAGACTGTGTGAGATCAGCGTATGTCCTTGATGAAGATCACCCCGAGTTTGCAAGTCTTCATTTTGACATCCACTAGTACTATTTTGTATTTATGATAATAAATATAATAATTATGATTAATAGAATAGGTCACTTATTTACACAGCGGAATTCCTTTTTAACTCCATAATATGGACTATAACTTGTCTTTTTATGACGTAATTTATTGATAAGTCATTTCATTCTATCTTTTATAGCTACTAAAGTTTGACCACAGTTGGACAATATACTAATGACCAAAACAAAATTACAAAAAGGATATCATTTTAATTTTCTTATTTCACATTTGCTCTTTATTAATCATAATATCTTATATAGTTTATCATGATTATGCATTAAATTGTTCCTTATTCGTATTTAGCATATGTACTCTACTGATTGAGGTCTTTCTAACAACACCGAAGTCAATGATAGTGTGACCTTGACCATGACACTTATGCCCAAAATTAAATTTCTCCCTGCACTTTTTATGTTTTGCGATATCTTAAGTTTGCCTAGAAATATTTACATGATTTTCATGATATTATAATATAATCATTCAGTACCAGGACCTAAGGAAATCCTCTTTTCATTTTTAGTGAAATTCCGTTTCGTCGTCGCCGGAGTTATGGTTCTTTTATGCTTAGAAATCTGTCCTTGGGCATTTATTGTCTCTTTCTCACAACATGTAAAGTTAACATTTAGAGAGTTAAATATCATTAAATGTCATAAAACATTCAATACGTGGTCATGATTTTGTTGCCAATAGAGTAATTTTATTCCCCAAACACATATATCTGTATTATATAGAATAAATTATACATCACTTTTAACTTTTTTTATTTAACATTTTCATTAAACAATTACTTTAAATGCTTTGTCCTACAGGAGCTGACTCTACAATACATAATAGCATTTCTTTGTTGCTTTTAGGATGCTTTATTTTAAGTGTGCACTCTTTGTATCCTGTCTACTATTAACGGTAGAAGGTGCTGTGCCTAAAAGATGTCATGTAGATGAATCATGCTTTCCTACAAATGAAGAGTTGGTTGAATTAAGAGATTCCCTGGATGGACAACTGTTTTTTCCCACAGATGACGGCTACAGACTCAGCATTCTTCATAATACATTTCTTACTAAATTCCCAATCGCTGTTGCCTCCGTAAAATCCACACAGGACGTCCAAAGAAGTGTTCGATTTGCTCGAGCTCACAACCTTCGTGTCACCGTAATGTCATCGGGTCATGATTATAATGGACGGTCCACAGCACATGAAAGTCTAATGATACATTTGGGGAACATGAATGGTACTCGAATTAACTTAGCATCGACACGTAATGCAGCGGGAGAGATTACATGCGAGAGTGGAAACTCATGGCTTAAGGTTTACACAGAGGTAATCTAACATTTTGTAGGTGATTTATACCAAAGAAATATATATAGAGAACATTTGAACTATTTTCTTAATTTATTCAGAAAAAAATATTTAAAAACGTTAAGGGTCACTTAAAGTCATCTGTCAGTGAAACCACTATTATCGTGCCGTTGATTAATTTAACCGATCTCCCTAAGTCGTAACTGCTTTACTATAGAACTTATTTCTGAAATATTATATAATTTATTTTTACGTTTAAATATGCATCATTCGTGACTGATATTTACAGGCAGTTTAGTTAGATAGTTAGATGCAATATCAAGGGGTTTGTTTGTTTGTTTGTTGATTTTGTTTTTGTTTTTTGTTTTGCTACACATACTCCAAATATACCAATTATAGGTTTTGGACGGAAATGGGAGCAAATCTTTATGGTTATAAGTTACAAGTAATACTATCAGTCGATAAATGGAACAGATTAATAAGCTTTATCTATTTCCATGTAATAAACCAATATCAAAATATTACAGATATTATACTTACAAGTATCATCAAGTAAAATTCGTACATTAACAAATTCTTCTGCATGTAGTCAACAAGATGCTTTAATGAATAATTGAATGCACTTTGAAACCTTTTTTACATGTGCTTTGACTTCGCTTTTAGTCATAACATTGAAAATAGTGTTTGATAAAAATGGCTGTCATCTCGGTTCAACTTTACATACAGATACATCGATGCGTTTTGTCGATTAACATCCCTGTATTTATGGATCACCTCAACATCATATATCCAAAGGAACTCGAGATAAAAGATACAACAGAGAGCGCATCTTCTGCTTCATACCTCGATATACTCCTGTCAATTAGTGACGATGGTTCATTAGTAACCTGTCTCTATGACAAACCTGACGATTTCGATTTCATTATTACCAACTTACCTTTTCTGTCCAGCAACATACCTTCTTCTCCCGCATATGGCGTCTTCATTACACAACTTATACGCTATGCCAGGGCATGCTCTAAATACGAAAATTTCGTCCTAAGAGCGAGGCTTCTTGCCACGAAACTAGTCTCACAAGCATATATTGAGGAACGTTTGAAATTGTCACTGAGGAAGTGCTATGGTCGATATTTATATATACAGACATTTTTTCACGTGCGCTTCCGACACCGGAATATTAGTTTGGCAGTTCTTCTTGCCTTGAAGGAAAATTCGACTTCGTGTTCTTGCCTTCTTGTGTGTTCGTGCGTGTATATTTTATATTTACCCCCTCGACTTGAAGGGTTGTTGCAGGACTTTTGCAACGGGTGTTGCATACAACCAAGGGACGCTTACTCCTCCCGGGCACCTGGTCTCACCTCGATTTTATTGGGGTTCGCATTTGCCTGAATGTGACACTATTCACGATATTGTCCTTTTATTCCATGGATCATGAGATATGGTTTACCCTTCGGTACTTCTTCGTTTTTTTTACTTTTACCACGTTGGGGTTTACTGGATGGATTATCGTGGAACAGAGGGTCTTAAGGACAACTGAATACAAGGATCACCGTGATTCTCCGACTCGAAGAGCAATTTTAGTTTTAGTAAACGGCAGCTGTTTTCCATGTAACTCATACAGAATGTTTAAATAGTCGCCTTTCGATTTAGAGCAAAATCTGTTTTCTCGTTACAGAATTATTTGATTTTATTTTTACTATGAAAAGTTGCTATAGAACGCAATAACTTAAGTAAACTTGATTTGTTTTTCGCGACACTGATATAGAATGTTTAATAGTGTAAGGGAAGTCGCCTTTCGATTTAGACTAAAATCCGTTCTCTCGTTACAGAATTATTCGACTGATTTTATTTTTACTATGAAAAATGCTATAGAACGCAATAACTTTAGTAAACGTCGGTTGTTATTCATGAAACTCGTATAGAATGCTTAAATAGTGTAGGGGAAACCGCCTTTCAGTTTTTTGTTTGCTTGTTTGTTTGTTTTTTATTCTGTTGCGTTTTGGTTTTGTTTGTTCGATTTTTGTTTTGAACGTCCTCTCACTGATCTGATATGGCCTATATGACCATTACCGAACACGAAATGTTTCTATGAAATTTTTGCAACGGGTGTATCAGTCGGATTCGCAATGTCCTCGCTGAAAAAATCACCACCGAATTTGCAGTGTTTAACTGGATTTTAGTTTATTCATACTGAACGTCGCATAGTATCCTTCAAATTTATACTTACACTAAACTGTGTACACATATTAAAGCGATATTGACACATCGATGTATAGCTTCAAATGATGGTGTAAAATGTTACGTTTAATGCCGTTGACCAGGTGGTCAGTCTTTATTATTGATTTGAATTAATCGACACATAAATTCAAAACAAAGATTTTTTTATAGAAAAAATAACATTATGATAACGTCATTCCCTCTTCAAAAATTTATCTTTACTATATCGATATTACTCGCATTTTATTTACTGCTACAGCTGGACGCACAGAACCGAGTTATCATAGGAGGCAGTGCGCATACAGTGAGTATGGGAGGATATACACTAGGTGGTGGACATAGCCCCATGTCAAGAATGTTTGGAATGGCAGTTGACAATCTCTTAGAAGTCGACATGGTAACTGCAAACGGCGACCTTATCAGGGCAAATGCGGAAGGCACTACATATCTATCGGATGATGGAAAAACCCTCAGAACAACAAATGATACGGATATTTTCTGGGCTTTGAGAGGTGGAGGCGGTGGTACTTTTGGCATCGTTACTAATTTCACATACCGCCTCCACCATGCTGCTTCTGCAGTAGTTCATTTTACTTGCTATTATCCAATCATTTTGCCCGATGGAACAAATGTAGGATATGATATCCTTCAATTTATAGGAAACCTTGTTCCCAATATGCCTCGGGAATGGGGTGGGTATCTTTTAATAGGTGGTGATTACAACCCAGTGTCCAGGACTAGAGGTTATATAGGCGTGAGTTTTAATCATTATGGCGATTATGACACCTCATCCAGAGCATACATGGACAAAATAATAAATTATAAACCACATATGCACGGATCATGTCAATATCGTAATGTATCTACCTTTCTACAATATGAAGTGACGGCTAACGATGCATTATATTATAACGCTGTGTTATTTAACGTACTTATGCAGAACAATAGCTTCACGCCTGAGTGGGTACGCTTTACAATCGATCATGTTATCAACGACCATCCTGTACCAGGTAGTAGTGTTGGATACACTGGAACTTTACTTGGAGGTGAATTAATATATATATATATATATTCCAATATATTTGCAATGTAATGAACAATAATTTCTTACATTTACTTTATTGTATGTTGCATATGATATAACAACCTACCATCAATGGTCATACCATCATAGTGTAGACAATTACGGTAAGTTAAAAAGTAACCGAGCAATAAGCTGATTTTGGTTATGAAAATGTATATTAATATTTAATTTCTGATAGTCTAATACTAATCTTTACATTACAAGTGCTTACATACAAGTTCTGATGCGTCTACTACAAATTGTTATTTGACAAGCACTTAAGATTATGAATCCCTTTTCTATATTATGAAATTTCTGAATGTGTATGGTTGATGTAATGTTCCGTTGATAGTAGGATTTACATAGAAACTTCAGTGATAGATGAATAACGCGGATGCTAGTATATAAGGAAATTTATTTAATCTTTTAGGCAAGATGCAAGAGGTAGGAACACATGCAACGGCTGTTCATCCTGGATGGAGGTCCAGTTTAATGAGTCTTAGTGGTGGCTTATCTTTTGATCCCAATAAACTACGCTGGTCTAAAGTGCAAGACGAGGCAAAGGTCATCGGAGATCAGCAAATTCATTTTGGGCTGGGCATGTATCCAAACGAATCGGGGCCGAACGTGACTAACTGGCATGATAATTTCTGGGGAAACAACTATCAACGACTCTTGCAGATCAAACAGCAATGGGATCCGGATAACTTTTTCTACTGCAGTCAATGTGTTGGGTCTGATGCTACACATGCTCCAAATATACCAAGTATACCACATATTGGTTTTGGACGGAAATAAGAGCAAATCTTTGTGGTTATAAGTTTCAAATAATACTATCCGTCGATAAATGAAACAGAGTAACAAGCTTTATCTATTTCCATGTAATAAAACAATATGAAAATATTACAGATATTATACTTACTATACTTACAAGTATCATTGCTATTGTAAAATTCGTACTTTAACAAATTCTTCTGCTTTGACACCTTTTTTAAATTTGTTTGACTTCGCTTTTAGTGATAACTTTTGAAAATATTTCTTGATAAAGATGACTGTCATCAGATTTCCACCACGTTCGAGGTCACTGGATGAATTATTGTGGAACAGAGGTTCTTAAGGGTTAAGAATTATTACCTTGTATCCACATTATGCCAGCGAGTCTTTTCCTTAAACAGGGAATTTCATTTTTGGGATGATGACCATATACGAGAAAGCTCAGCGTTACGCTTATCCTTTTGCATGACCTTTACAACATAATGACACGAAATAAAATATCTCAGACATGCCATCCCGATCTAATAATTGGATCAGGGACAAAGCTTCTTTGTTTTCAAGAAAATTTGCTTACTTATTTAATACTTGGCTGTGAGTCTCAGAAAGTCGCAATTCACAACAAAATCAGACATAGAAAGAAAAAAGAGGAGTTACTGGCTCAGTTATGTGGCAGAAGTCACCATGAAGCTATACAATACATGAATATAAATAATATACTAGAACATATAACACATTACAAAAATACTTGATTGTAGTGCAATTACGATACCGACTTAGGACGGTCATTTAATTTGACAAAAGCCAAACAAATGGTGTGGTTAACCGGTTTATGGGCCCACCCCACTCATCGTAACAGCAGAACAATCAAAGGACGTACATTTAAAAATTTATAAATAATCCTCCATGTAAAGAACAAGGGTCAACAGGTATCGCATATTGAGAGGTCATAAAAATATATATTTTTTTCTGTAGCTTATGGTTTAAAATCGATGTGTCATTATTTTTGGAGTCCGAGAAATATGGTCCAAGAATAGTTATGAAGTATCCAGTAGTGCTGACAACGACCATAGGTTTTACTAACGGTCTTCCCTTGTGTATACTGTAAGTTCTAATCTGAAATCTGAAATTATCACTCTTCTGTATATAAATATATGTTCCATCAAGAACTAAGATAACAGGATTTTGTACGCAGTTGTTAAAGAGAACTTGTGCAAGAGGACGGGTGTGCTTGGAAATTACATCCTCACGTGATATGTTAGACAGTCCCAGATGGTTCGGTACAAAATGGTCGGTAAGAATTTTGCGGACTGTAGATATTGCACGTCTGAGGCTGGAATAGGAAATATTGAAAAGAGTGGCCATCAATTTGTTTGACATTCCAGTACGAAGCTTGAAGAAAAATATTCCGACTGTTGTATTGACGGTCCGTGCTTGTGTACTTCTAATATATTTCTAGGGAATAGAGCATATATCAAGGAACGAATCTTTAGTGAGGCCAGTCATATTTTGTTTGATTTGTTTGATTATTGTTTTACGTCACTCCACGATTATTTCACGTATATGGTGACGGCATCTGCCTGATGCATTGCATACAAATTTAGACCTTTGCAACGGACCCACCCGAAGCAGTGAGGGATCTTTTACGTGCCACGCCTACCGTGACACGGGACCTCGGTTTTTACTGTCTCATCCGAAAGACAGAACACCGGTGTGCCCCGGGCGGGAGTCGAACCCGCGACCTCTCGATCACGAGCCGAGCACCTTATCCACTAGGCCACACCGGCTTCCAGTCATATTTTGCATATCTTCATCACAGTACAATTCAGGTCTGTCGAAGTTAATCTGTGTACGTCGGTAATGTAGGTCAGCAGCTCTCAGCTTTTGTATGATATCCATGAGACTGGAACGAGACACATCTACTGACTCTGTGATTCTCATTGCTTGAATGGCATCGGGCTTAAAGTCAACATTTCCATCTATGTGTGAGGGACAACATCTGCTATCACTGGGAAGAAGAATATACTTCTCCAAGAAAAGATTGAATCTGGCGTTCCCCGGAACCACCACTAACTTCGGTCCTGGTCTTTTGCACAACGCACAATATGCATGACTTTCAGCTGTGCTGGATATAGGAAGATGAACTGGGGGACTCTTAGGAATGCACTGTTCCTCACTGATGCTTTGAGAAATAATAGGCTTCTTATGATGGACCCCTTTGTAGAATTTGTGATAACAAGTATTGCAAATAATTTCTCACAATTTAGACTCTATCATAAAGTTTTTCTTGAGGTATTTCCGAATTTCATGAGAAACTTTCCGCCTGTTATGGGCCCTGGCTTAGTGCGCTTGGCGCAAAGCACACAAGAATGGAATCTTGGCATTGCACAGCACTGAAAAAACCCCATATCTTTATGTAACCAAATACTAATTCCAGTTTGTTGAAATAGAATGATTATCAATGAAAGTTATGTAATGTAAAATTGTAAGTGATGCGATTTTAGTATTATTTCCTAAATTAACGTTAATGTATATATACCATGCTTTCGGTCTATTCTGCGGCCCCTAAACACGCCTGTCTACGTTAACTTGGTTTGAAAAAAAGAACCAGCAAAATAACATTCAACACTTTGAGACTGATCTTTACTCCATACAATGATACAATTTTTATTTGTTATCCAGTTGTATGAATAAGAAAAACATAGCTAATGCTGACGTACCCATGCGTCACCTGAATGTCAACTATGTCGGCTTATTCGACACTATCGAGGTTACGGTGTATATAAAAATGAAATAGACTATAATTTTGGACAGAATTGACATGAAGTGGATTTCTACGAAAAATTAAAACAGACTATATTTGACTCAGGGCCATTTGAACTAACGATATTGTTTTTGTGTATTGTAAAAAATGTTCTTGCTCGATCTATTGTTTTTCTTCTTCATTTACGCTCGAAATATTGTTAAATCAGATGACGTCACAATACTTTACACCTCGGTCATACCTCGGACAAACCTTGAAATTATATTGTGGCGTCACGCAATTCGACAAAGTTTCCGCGAAATGGAAGTTTGGATTGTACACAATCGGAGATAAAACAGAACCGGCCTCAAAAACGTGCACCAGTGTTTACATGAAAGTGATTACAATGTCACAAAATGCGCGACGCAGAATTAGCCTACGAGCAGTACAGCCTACAGACACAGTACATCAGTTGTTAAAATTTAGTATGTCTAAGTAACCAAAGCACCACGTCTTACCGGCTTGTTGCCATCTTTAATACGGTCAGTTTTAATATGGTAAATATATGAATGGGTGTGTTTTTACACTTTGCTCAGTATATAAATGGGTAGGATGCCAGCGTCTCTAGCCGCACGTCCGCAGATAATAATGATATGACGTAAAACAAGAAGCAAACATTTCTAAAATCTGTAGAAAGGACTTATCTCAATACATCTAAGGATATAATAATAATAATAATAATAATAATAATAATAATAATAATAATAAAATACATAAATAAATGAATTAAGAAAAAAAAGTCCCTAAAATTTTCTGGATTCGAAGCTATAATACCATGCTCACTTACCGCACACATTGTATCCTACCAATACTGCTACGATAGCAGCGCCAGGGCGACGTGTGATTTTATACAGTATACTTTGGTTCACACTTACAATCGCAGACGACATGGCGATTTGGTGTTCTTTGCAACTATTCATAACAGTCTTTATATTTTATAGATTTTTAGATTTTAAAATTAAATTTGTAGTATAATCTGTAAAATTTTTGAAAAAGTACACGTAATCAAATGCAGATCTAGAACTACGCTTCGTCATGCCTTTCATGAGCGATTCCTGCGTTTGCGTTCTCCTGTACTGTAGCTTTTAAGGGCTTCCAATACATAAAACAAAATAATATGAAATTTATTTCATCTAAGGTGTGTCACATTTTCAAATTTTTGATGAATAAAACCGAAACTTACCTCTTGTGCTTAGTGAATCCACCAGACAGGTGTACAATATCATGGAACCAAAGTTAACGGCGTCTATAGAAACCCCTTGTACAGCAGAGTTCAATGGATATGAGAGATGCCGATCTCGATGTTGCCGAAAGGAAATTTCGAAAGTGGAAATAAATCACTCTTGATCTTGTGTTTTCTCATGAAATAAAATACTTTAAACTAAAATATATCAGTGATAAGAAGGTATGAGGTTCATTCCTGAATTCGAACGGAAGATATCATATTTCAATGCAGTTGATGCATTTCCGTCAATTCCGATGATTTTTAAATCATTAATGTTCGGGGTTTTTTTTAATTTTCATATAGAACACACTCGAGGGCATTTCTTATATTTTGCGTGGTTGTAGGCATAAAACAAATGAACAGGCTCCATAAATTTCGTTGATGCCCTCCCTTGTGTTCATATGTATCTACGCAAATTTACGTCCGTTTTATGCATAAAAACAGCAAATTTTCAAAACCGTTACAGGTTTGAGGTGTTATTTTGCACTAAAAGAGTTCGGCGCTTTATTTGAAATATATGTTTCTTTGAACTACCTATATCAGTAAGTATATTAGTTGTGATTATATTCCGTAATATCATTTTTTGAAACATAGACCTTATCGTGGCTATACCCCTTTCGTTTATGAAAGAAAAAAGAGGAGTTACTGGCTCAGTTATTTGGCATGGAGCTATACAATACAAAAATATAAATAATATACTAGAACATATAACACATTACAAAAATATTTGATTGTAGTGCAATTACGATACCGACTTAGGACGGTCATTAAATTTGATAAAAGTCAAACAAATGGTGTGGTTAACCGGTTTACGGGCCCACCTTCCCAGGTATCGCATATTTAGAGGTCATAAAAATATAAACACGTAAGGTATTGTAAAACATATAATGTTATAAAAATATATGCGACATCAACATGATAAACCGTGCTCTGCCAGTATGAAATCGAGCTAAGACCCTAGATCTGTAGGAGTCCCGGCTAACAGTCAGCGGGGACGAGGTTCAGGACCATGTCTCCTCTGAAAGAGGTTTGGACAAGGCCCGTCATATAGTCCCCACTGCCCTGTTAGTCAGCGCCATCCAAGTAAGGGAAATTTACAATAGGAAATCCAAAATCCTCACGTTTATCATAAATATTAGTAAATATTAGGTGGTTGATAATTTTGATGTTTAAATCTAAGAAAGGTGCAGATTTATCTCAAGTATTAGCTTTATTCAATGTGAGCTCTGGTGGATATATTTCTGATATAAATTGTTCGAATTCAGGGTTGTCGATAACCAAAATGTCATCCAGATATCTGCAAGTATTATTAAATTTGTCAATGAGGTCAAAACGTTTTGATTTTTGAATAGAAACCATAAAAGCCCTCTCATAACAAAATAAATAAATAAATAAATAAATAAATCTGCTATCAGAGGCGCGCAGTTAGTACCCATAGGAATCCCAACTATTTGTTGATATATCTTGCCATCAAATTGCACAAAAATATTATTCATGAGAACATCTAGTGCTTTACATAATTCCTTGCAAGTCCAGTATTTATATGAAGTATATTGTTTGTTGGAAAAGAATCCGGAGTTATTGGAAGTACATATGTACGTTTTAGATTCTCTATGAAAACACCATTGTATAAGAGACAGCAACTTGCTTTTAATGAAATCATGAGGCAGAGATGTATAAAGTGTAGAAAAATCAAATGTAGAAATTTGAGTCGCTTTGAAATTTAGCGAAAGAAGTTTGTCTATAACTTCATGAGAATTTTTAATCGACCAAAAGTAATTGATGTTACTATTATGAAATGCGACATCACAATATTTGATAATATAATTTTTATAGCAGTTAGAGCAGACGTAATATGCTTCGATAGTACCGTAGTAGAGCAGTGGCTAGAATTATATATAAAACGTGATTTATATGGACTTTTATGTAGTTTTGGGAGCCAATATATGGTTGGTAGATCAGATTTATCAGTTTTAATTTTGAAGTCGAACATGCTCATGAGGTGATCGTGCAAGGTGCTGTCTTTTGAGGTAGGGTTTTCCACATATGTATGAGTGGAGTTTAATTCGTTTTAAGTACTTCAATATAATATAGTTTTCAAACGACTATTATGTTATTACCTTCTTTATCAGCAGGAACAAAGACATATTTAGCATGTAAGTCAGCTATCTTCTTTTTAACAGAATTTGCCGTCAATGTATTAGGGTGTTAAAATAAATGCGGATTTTCCGTAAAGTTCTTAATACGGATATCGACAATTCTTAAAATCTCGTATAGAATGAAAAAAAAGTTGCATAATTTTAAATTGAGAAGATTGTTAGTGTATTTCTATAAGTTGTTCAATTCAGGAAAAGAAAACAACCATTTTTATAGTATTGTATTACGTCGGCTAAAATTCATTGAAGTGTCCAGAATGCATTTGACGGTTAAACGGTTAATTAGTTAGAAGAGCCAAGAACATTGCCTACAGAAGGAAAAATATGTTGTGTTCGTCAATTGGATCTTTTACTTTCTCATAGTTGTAACTCTGTTTAATGCCTAGACTACGAAATTATGGTAATGATGTGATTAATTAGAGTGGGGACTGACCTCCCAAATCACGAATACAATCCCCAAATATTTAATTAGCAAAATTTTTACATTAAATGTAAATTTCAAGAAGTGAATTGTTTAAAGGAAGAAAGAAAATGATAAGTATTTTATATTAGTAAGAATTTAAGTATAAATAAGTATTCTTATCACTCTTCCATGAATGCCGACTGTGGTACATTATTGTTAGTGCCATAGTCACTTGACACCAGTTACGTTCGTATTTTACATTACAGAATAATATGTTTGTGTTTTCAAATATCCGGCATGTAATTAGTGAATTACTAGTCGCAATTGTTTTAGACGTTGCGTAAATTTGAAAACTCAAGGATATTATCTTCATCTAAGTTCACACCTTGATATACACTGCATAATAGAATATACAGATGACCCTTTCAAGCAGATAACTGCTCCGATTTATTTATCTATATAATGCACATGTATTACTAAATACTAAATAAAACATGTTGAATTAAAACATATCACTAATTTTGACAGCAATCAATATATTGTTTCTTTTGGCATCTGTGTTCTCTAGAGCACGACAAGCTTCCCGTCTGCCTACTCGGAGTTTATACTGGAACTGGAATTCAGAAGCATCTATTAATATTTTATGTATAGTAAAACCCAGCTCCATATTTTGACAATTAAAACTAAATTGTTCTAGACTAACAAGAGCTGGACAATGGGCGTTTGCGAGATCTGCAACATTTCTTATTTTGAAAGAAAAAGAGGAGTTACTGGCTCAGTTATGTGGCAGAAGTCACCATAGAGCTATACAAAAGGAAAGGAATCTGTATCGCGCAATAAATTTACATTTGTAGCACGTAACTGAATATTTACGTCTCAGATTTTCTTATTTTCTGTTTCTTTTTTCAACCAATTAGAATGTATGTTATAGATATGTTTGAATATAATTTCGTCCCTTATAGTTGCACATTGACCAGAAAGGCGGTGGGAACACTTATACTGGCCTTGTCTAAAATTTTCAGGGGAGATAAGATTCTTAACTGCGTTACAAATATATATTAATAACAACCCCTCATATCAGGGATCGTGGGTCTCTTTTATATGGACAGAGTAAGAGTTCGGTTGGCTATTGTTCACATCACTCTATAGTAAATATACATAGCTTTCATTTTTTGTATGATGTTTTATGTCTATGGCATCTCAAAAGATTTACCAGTTGTTTCTTGTTTTGTAATTAAGGATTATGATGTTGTCCTTTGCTTGTCGTGTGTTTCCAGTGATTGGAAAGATGGGTACGTAATTCCATAAACATCGACTGATAGTTGTCACTTAAATTAACAATCCAGTAATGGGAATTTAACATTGTATCAAATATTATTGTGATGTGTAATTTGTTCCTATTTTACTTTGTACTACTTCCGTGACGGTGCTTATCCTGCAGTTACGTGTTTGTAGTATATCTCCTTTCTCTGCATTCAGTTTGTTTTTTTTCGTGATGTTTGTTTTACAGTTTTGTGCATGTCATGATAACACAATATATAACACTGTGTAATACAGATGACGTATGTCATTATTTGGTATGTCATGACGATTATGTTATCGATAACATTTTTGTGGTGTTTAGAGGTAAGGTTTTTCAACAAATTGTCGGCATTCTAATGGGCACTAACTGTGCTCCGCTTCTGGCTGACATATTCCTTTACTCATACGAAGCTGAATTCATTCAGTCTTTGCTTTTGCAAGGAAAAGAATAAAACAATTGGCTCTTGGCTTCAATTTTACTTACAGATATATAGACTTGCTTTCAATTAGTAATCCTTCATTCGCGGATTACCTTAGCATCATCTATCCAAGTGAACTGGAGGTCAAAGAAACCACAGAAAGTAGTAATTCTACTTCGTATTTAGATATTATGTTTTTTTTTTCGACATTAATGGTCAATTGATAATCTCACTTTATGACAAACGTGACGATTTCAATTTCGCTATCACAAACTTTCCTTTCATAAGTAGCAACATTCCATCATCGCCCTCATACGGCGTATTCATATCTCAGTTAATACGTTATTCCAGAGCATGTTCAAATTACAATGACTTTGTTCTGAGGGCTAGGCGACTTTCAGTTAAGCTGCTCAACCAGGGTTATATATGTGCTAGACTAGCAACGTCACCGAGAGAGTTCTACGGTCATTACGAGACTCTTATTACTCCATATGATATCTCGTTATCCAGACTTTTAAATGATATTCTGGACTGAGACCGATTCCGATCATTTTACACGGATTTGACACCTTCTATACTAGAAGGTTACCTACTTCGACTTCTCCATATATAAATACATATGGAATTTACACGATTTGACTCTTTCTACTGGGTATATGTGACGGGTGTTGCTAGCAAGCAGGAAATGCTCACTCTCCCCGGGCACCTGATCTCACTCCATCACAGGGGTTCACATATGCTCTTCAAGTAGACATATTTTATTTTCCATTTGTTTTTACATTTTCACTGATTCTGTATGTCCTCTGGTTTCATGATTTTTGGACTTGTGATTTGGATTTATCCATCATCTTTACATTTCATATAAATGAGGATTTGTAGAAGTAAGATGTTTATTGGATGGTCAACTTTTCTTTCTTACATATAGATAATACCAAGTCTGTATTTTATAAAACATTTCTAATCACTTATTTCTAATCGTTATGTGACATTTATCCAGAATGTCTAAATGGTGTTACTGAGATGTTAATAGGCCATGATCATAATGGATTTTCCTTGGCTGGCGATACATTTGGGGAACATGAATGGTGCTCGAATTAATTTAATATTTTATTCTTTCTGGAGTGATCACATGCCAGAGTGGAAATACATGAGGAATGGATAACACGGATAATAATATCGTTTTATAACTTATTCATACTGGCGTTATATACGCGGTTTGAATTTTTGACAAACAAGCATCGGTTGACATGCAATTTATAGAGCATCCTAAATCTACAAAAATCTTTATTTGTTGACACATCCCAAAGAATTAGGTTATTTGCACCCACTGCAAGTTTGGGTATTGGGCTTGTTTGTTTCTTCTTCTTCTGTAATGCTGCCTGCAAATTAAGTCTCGCTTACTATTAATAAAACAGTCAGATGTTATGTCGATGTACCAATTATCTCTATCGTAATCACACCAACTGTTTGAGTACAGGCTTATAGGCAAACATTAATACCGCGATATGTAACGCCAAATAATGCCATGTTGAACTACACTTATATCATGTGCTTTTGTCAAATTAAATGACCGTCCTAAGTCGGTATCGTAATTGCACTACAATCAAATATTTTTGTAATGTGTTAAATGTTCTATTATATTATTTATATTCATGTATTGTATAGCTCCATGGTGACTTCTGCCACATAACTGAGCCGGTAACTCCTCTTTTTTCTTACAATCAAATATGTTTGTAATGTGTTATATGTTCTAGTATATTATTCATATTCATGTATTGTACAGCTCCATGGTGACTTCTGCCACATAAGTGAGCCAGTAACTCCTCTTTTATCTTTTTAAAATTGCTTGCAACAAACAAGTTAATATTTTGTTATTTCCCATCCTAATTTGTACGGTGATCTCGTATATAAACTAAGGAAAGTAAAAGGCTCCGATAACGCTATTTTATCATGTAATAAAATAGTCAAACGTCTTCTATATAGACAATATGACATTGAGATCATCAAAAATACTATAGGTCTTGTATTTGGCCCCTCTACAGCCTAAAGCGGACTTTTACTTGAACGTTGCACGCTGACTAACAGGGCGGTGGGGACTATATGACAGGCCTTGTACAAACCTCTTTCAGAGGAGACATGGTCCTGAACCTCGTCCCCGCTGACTGTTAGTTGATTCCTACAGATCTAGAGTCTTACCTCGCTTTCAGACTGGCAGAGCACGGTTTATCATGTTGATGTCGCATATATTTTTATATCATTATGTGTTTTACAATACCTTACGTGTTTATATTTTTATGACCTCTCAATATGCGATACCTGTTGACCCTTGTTCTTTACATGGATGATTATTTATAAACTTTTAAATGTACGTCCTTTGATTGTTCTGCTGTTACGGTGAGTGGGAAGGTGGGCCCGTAAACCGGTTAACCACACCATTTGTTTGGATTTTGTCAAATTAAATGACCGTCCTAAGTCGGTATCGTAATTGCACTACAATCAAATATTTTTGTAATATGTTATATTTGCTAGTATATTATTGATATTCATGTCTTGTATAGCTCCATGGTGACTTCTGCCACATAGCTGAGTAACTCCTCTTTTTTCTTTCATTGTGTAGTTGGGTGATGTCGTTGCGAGATGAGCTGTATTTGGATAGAGCTTTTTCGACTGATTCCTTCTCTTATACTGAGAAGATTTCAAACATATTACTTTGTTGAACATCATACTACTTGTTTTACAATGTGTTATTACTTAATGGTGTCAACCATTTTAGTTAAGTATAACTGAAGAGGATTCAAACCCTAAAATAAACATGATTATAAATAGAAGTACTTCCTGCAATTAACTAAATTTTAAACACCCTTTAATTTTGTTACTTTCGTCACTGAATATCCTCGAGAACGCTATCACCTCAATGTATATGTTTTAAGACAACAAAAAGCAACATTTTAATGCAGAGAATCTTATAATGTAATTTATTAATCTTTTTTAAATTTCTGCATATTTGAGTAAATCTAAGGTTCGCGAACTGAAATTGATTCATAATTGGCATTTTATATTGACTGCACTGGTTTTAAATTTGAAAAAAAAATTAGTGTCTGTCGCCTTCACCGTAGTCGCAGCCAAAATGTAAATCACGAGAGAGCACGGTTTTAAGGAATTGCTACCCTTACAACGAAATACAATGATGGATATTCATAGATGCCTGGAAATCACAGGGGAGACTGGACGTCCGGCGGCTCTGCATGTCCATTCAGCTTAGTATTTGCCATATACTAAATGAATTTGGATCTAACTTTACCAACTGGCACAACAATTTCCGTGGAAGCCACTATCAACAACTATTGCAGATCAAATGGAACTGGGACTAGAATAACCTTTGTAAGGTTAGAGAGGAAGTAAGAAGTAATTTTTGTTAACATGTATAGATATGAACTCTACAGCGTGACACACCGAATTTATAACTGTAATTGTAGTAATCTTGCAGATCAAACAGACATGGGACCCTACTGCAGTCAATGTGTAGGATTTAAATTCATTTTAGTTAAATGAACCTCACATCATGAACTAGGCCTAAATAATGACGTAGATTGTTACACATACAACTACTATTGCAGAATTCAGATACATATAATGAAGGCAATTTATACCGAGTCAGATTAAAACATGTGAAAAACGCTGCACAAACTCACTGGGCGAAAATATATCACGATATACAACCACTAACTTATAAATACTAGCCACTATACAACATTTAAATACTAGCCACTATGCACCATGAACTTTGCTGTGATTGCACGTAAATATAAATACTACTGACCCTACTATGAAACATTATCGTTCGTATGATTGCACGTGAATGTGATTATTACTAACCCTATTGGTATTAGTATGACAAACCATGAAATCACGCCTGTTCTGCATTTCTTAGTGTTGTATAAATTTTTAATCATCAAATATCATTCTATGGATGACTTATTTACCTGTCATTTAAGCAAAAGAAATACGGAAAAGCTGTAAATCTTTATTACCAACTTGGAGGTAAAGAATGTGATTACAATGAATTAGACAATTAATAATCACTATACACTATAAGTACATTTATGTTATTTGTACAAGACGTGAGTGTAAAATACGGAGGGAGTTGATGCAACGTCACTCGAACTCGATCAACAACATACCAAGGTAAAAACTCATTGACCCTGGAAAACAGATGAGATTTCGTTCGAAGAGGAAACGTCTCTTGTTTGGCTAACTTTATCCCAATGAACCCCTAAAACATGAATACGACACAAAACAGTTAAACAGCACTGAGATACAACGAATCTACACAGACAGAGTATAGGTGCTGTGCTAACCAAACGACACACGGGTATAATAAAATATATTTTACTAAATGACAGAGTGCATGAATTGGATTCAGTTAAAAAGTTTAATATGAAAACTTGAACACATATATTAATCATCATCGATCAGTTCGTCAATATAAGAGTAGTTATAAATTACAGAAATATATAATGCAAATAAGACTTTATTATAATTTGATGTGTTTTATGTATACGTTGTAGAAAGTACTTATTTCTTCATCTATTTGACATAGTGTAGAATATCAATAAACAATAACTGCATTTTGTAATTTTTGACAATAATACTTACTTCCTTCTGATGATGATGATTGCAATCACAGAAATAACAATCACCACCACTCCAACATTAATCAATATCAACAATGAATATTAAATCCACTCTGAAAAAGTTATAGAAATGCAAAAAATAACTTCACCTGGATCATATATCTCTGGCGTAATAAATAAAACTGATTCTATTTATAGACTCGAACATTTTTTAAATCATTAATTGAGAGTCATCTTTATCTGTAAAATGTTGAAAATAAAAATGTATCCAAAAGAATAACATTGAATGTATGTTTGCATCACAGCATTAAAATGCTCTTAGAATATAATTTCAGAATCAAAATTTATTCAAGATTGAGAATGATCGCTTGTTATAAGCATAGACGCTACTCAGACTGAGCTGATACTATTCAAACAAAATATGAATAGGAGTAAAGGGTAGCTTGAATGAACCTTTGAAATCGCGTCGAATGTGAGCAGTCAGGGGATGTTAAATCTTTTATACGTCTCATCCCCTACGGTTCTTTCGATGAGTTCATAATTGTCCATAGGTGTATCATTATATATATGGATATCTCGAAATATTTTCGACGATCCTTATATATATAGCATATGTGCCAATGTCAAATGATACACTTATTGACAATTATATATATATACGTCATCTAACCCGTGTTTATTTCAACATTGGTATCGGTCTTGCTTGTTGCTGTATTCTGCTCTAATTTTCTTTCTGTTTTATAAATATTATGTTCAGTCTCGCTTGGGTTAGTTTCATCGCTACCATTTTCTGCCATTCCTAAATCAATCATCTCACATTTCGATTCGGAGTTTTCTGTAATATTTAAAGATTTATTAATAGACCGTTAGTATATAAGTAACGAACATAACATTATATACGGAAAATGATAGTTATTGGTACGCTGTGTATAATTCTTTATGATTTGGAAAATAAAAATACAACTGTACCTTGTTCAAATAATATTTTCAATAGAGAAATTACAAATGGTGAAATGATATTTACACTGGACACGACATATATCTGATGCTCATTTTACGTACGGCTCTGACAAAGGAATGTTGTAAATGTTTCGTTACACGATCCATCTCTGAATATTACATCTCTGTTCATCTTTTCAGCATAAATACACTTTGATTGGAAGCTTTTGTTCGAAACATTCTTTACTAGAATATACAATATTAAAACAAATTAGAAATCAAACTAAATGAACTTTTTTGCAATTTATCTGCATGTTCTTGGTGATTTGTGTCATACAACTTGATCAGATGTCTTACATCTTCTCTTTTATAAGTGTTCCGATGGATCGTTCTATATGGTTTTGTGGTACATTTGTTAGTACCATATTCTCTTGACATCAGTTAATTTCTTATTTTGCATTTATAAGAAGGATCTATATTTATTATAGCTTATTTAATATTCACCTTCTGCACAGCCTTTTTCATACATTTCTATGGTGTCTATCGCTATGTCACCTCTATAATCAGAGCCTCTCTGAGCAACTATTTCAATCTGTTACAGAAATGATTTAAGACAATTCGTACCAATATAAAATCAAGTATACAATTTGTAAAACGTGCACAAAACAATTCCGACTTCATTTTTGCATTCATTTGGTATCGAAGTTATCCTTCAGTATTTCAACCAAAGAGGGAAGGTTTTTGCATGTCATTTTTGTAATGTATATTGAATAATAATTCCGCTTTAAAGTTTTTGTGATGTTTAAATTCATTACTTTAAAGAGTTTTACTTTTTCACTTTTATTACATTGTACATTACATTTTAAGTCATTATGAGACCTGTTTATTTTGTCTATGGCCAGTCTTGAATTCAACAGATGCAAATTTCCATTTTATCCCATGGTTTCCACGTATTCTAAATACTTCATTTATACTAGTGGAGTCCAGCAACCGTACAAATAATTCACTTGTTTTATCATGAACTTGCATACAGTAGGCAAATCTTAGACATATGATGGCATCTGAAATTTCGGAAAATGAATTTTGAACAACAACGACATCAACAATAATAAAAATAGTAATAATAATAAGAAGAAGAATGATAATAATGATAGTGCTAATAAAATCAATGATAATATGATTGATTGATTTTTGTTTTACCTCACACCACGAATATTTCACGTATATGGTGACGGCATCTGCCTGATGCGGGTCATATAAATTTTGACCTTTGCAACGGACCCACCCGAGGTGGATCTTTAACGTGTCATGCATCCACGACACGGGGCCTCGGTTTTTACTGTCTCAAAAGACAGGACACCGGCATGACCAGAGCGGGACTGGAACCCCGGCCTCCCGATCAGGAGTCCGACGCGATACCGCTAGGCCACGTCGGCTTTGAATAATAATAATAATAATAATAATAATAATAATAATAATAATAATAATAATAAAATCTGTCATGATTAATTCAAGAGATATCTATAATATTGTATAGATTTCTTACATTTCTTACTCCTTGTCATACCATCAGTGCATATAAAGTAAAGAAGGAAGAAATACCGTAGGGTAAACAACATCTCGAAGTCCATGGAATAAAGGACAATAGCGTGTAGAATAAGTTCGAGCCAAATTAAATTAGGATGGGACGAGGTGCCTGAGAAGAGTAAACGTCACCTGCTTGCATAAACACCAAATCCAAAAATCTGGGATATTCACATTCATTCTTTAAATGTTATGTTAAATTTAATCTTGAAAATCGATAAAAAAAATATCCGTTACACTCACAACTTTATTCCTTAGTTCTTTGTTTATGAACGTAGTAGGGAAATTACTTGAAATAAAAAAATCACCTGAATCAGATATCCTTTCTTGTTAAGTAATACAAAACTTTCAGTTCACTTGTGAAAAGTATTAGAAAATTCAAGGAAAGAAAAGATCTGGCTTCAGTGTTACGCTGCTCCATCGATATGCAGATAGTAAAACTACAAGCATATGAAAATATCATAATCGTACCGACTACGGAGGAAAATTGAAAGAGAAGGTCTAAAGACATTTGACCAGGCTGTATGACACAGACTACCACGGATATGCAAATAAAACATAAAAATAATGAAATAAGGGTTAGGAAAAACGACATTACAAAATATTCGATTGTACTAGAGTTACGATATCAACTTAGGACGGTAAATGAAAGAAAGAAACGTCACTCGACTGGTGTGGTTAACCGGTTACGGTCGTATACGAGATTGTCCTTTTATTCCATAGACTTCGGTACTTCTTCGCTGTTTACCTGATTTGCATTTTGTATTATTCAAAGGAGTAATGCTTGTATAATACGATCGGACATCCTGTGTTCGGATACTTACTATTAGGGATTTTGTAAAATATAGAACTTGTGTGCCCTAATAGGTCTTTAATTAAGTAGTTAAGACTGCCATATTGATAAACAATGCAAAAGGTGTGTGTTTATACTGTTTTGTATGGGATTCCCAGTACTCGTATGAAAAGACTTAACTATCATCTCTGCGATAAATAAATTGCAGGCTAAGGTTCTGATGAGGAACGTCAACTACGTGCAGGTACTTTATACTACAAATTACCGTAGTGTTTAGGTACCATTTTGACATGTTACATATTATCTACCACCTCATATGAATACATTCATGCAACACCACTGGTTGTCATGCTGTTGGTGTAAATGGTAAAATCAAATTTGCCTGGATTAATATATTCACCATCTGGTAACGTTTTGCTTCGTAGGGATAATCTCGCCCCATTTTTCAATCCAGAGGCATCCATATATGTGTAATAACCATCATGCAGTTCTGTCGGCCCTGTCACTGCATGCTTGTCGAATACCTATGACACAAAGAAATGATATATATTTCACATTTCCATTTATCTTTTAATGAATAAACGATTACTGACCAACATCAATCTCAACCATTTCGATTATATTTTGATGTGTTTAGAACCACTGAAAAGCATTTATTTTAGCCATACCTAATCAATTAATATTCTGCACTGACAATTAATATACTAGATTATTAATTCTACGGGAAAACGGGAGTTAAATGCAAAATGCAAAAATAGAACAAACAGAATTTCTTGGTATCTTGAGTATATAGACATTTCGATAGCAGAATGAATATCATTATGGCACGTTTTTTATTGTGTGCAAGCCGGCGTGGCCTAGTGGTATCGCGTTGGACTCCTAATCGGGAGGCCGGGGTTCGATTCCCGCTCTGGTCATGCCGGTGTCCTGTCTTTCGGATAAGACAGTAAAACCGAGGCCCCGTGTCGTGGTATGCATGGCACGTTAAAGATCCCTCACTGCTTAGGGTGGGTCCGTTGCAAAGGTCAAAATTTGTATGACCCGCATCAGGCAGATGTCGTCACCATATACGTGAAATATTCGTGGTGTGACGTTAAACAAAAATCAATCAATCAATCAATTTTATTGTGTGCATGTCCTTGGTAAATTGGATCATACAGCTTGGTCAGATGTCTTTTGTTTTCTCTCGACCAAACCCATTGCTAAAAACCACTCTATAAGTCATTTGCCTCCTGTACATATAACAGCCAATAACAAGGTATTATTAGAAAATGGATATCTACACCTTGTGGGTGAATTCTGTAGGGTACAATACGTTATCATAGGCATTGAATTTGCTGTCGTTTTCTATATACCCAATTTCATGTCATATTCCACGATATAAATGAATTAAAGGGTAATGAAACTCTTTTATATTGCATTATCTCTTGCCCCCGATAATAATCGGTATTGGTACATTATTCTAGTTGGTTATTCTTGGGCGAACGCCTTTTGACTTCATTTTTTGATAGGATTGTAAATGAGTGCGCAATACTAAAAACATATAAGATGTATATTTTATCATATAGTCATGCGTTCGTTTCTATCATTGCTTAAAATTTGAAAGGTAAAGAAAATCACAAGAAATATTGTATAAAATAATCAGTGTGTTACTTGATGTTAACTTATACTTGATGTTGTAATTATTCGTGGAAGTGATTTCAAATTTCAAATACAAAACAGAATATGTCTTTTCCGTGTTATTACCATTTATACCCACTGATTGAAATACAATACAAAAGTTAATTCAAAATTGATAATTGCATCCTGGCTCAAAATTTTCAGGGATGTGTCGGAACACAGAACTGTACAAAATGTATTTATTTTTGGTCTTCAATCTTTGACGAGAATCATGAAATGAAAAACTTCCAAGCACCTGATCTCGCATGTTGGGAATATCAGCCGTAGTACGTTTATTTTTGAGAAAGTCAAAATAATGTTTCATCAATTATTTTAAGTTTTAGGCCAATTTGGTAGTGAGATTGCTCTTAAAAATTTATATTTTCGATTTCCACGAGTTAGGCCTTGGACCTCACTCAAGTGACACAAATTGTCAAAATGCGCATATGGTACGCCAAATTAATACACCTATATATGTTCTGATAGTTATTCCTTTTCTATAAAAAAAAAACTAGTAATCATGAGAAACTTTTTGCATAGATGAATATAGAATTATCATAATGATTCTTTGGAATCCCCTTATTGTATTTTCCGGACACAAGAGGATTTAAAGTAGAAAGTATATATAAATTATTTTAAAAAAAACCCCTACAAAGCGTCATAATAGAACAAATAATTTGCATATGTTAACAGAATATCGCCATACTTTTATAGAGTATGTGATAATAAACAATACATACATTAGTGATGATCCATTTGTGTTTTCCTTTGCTTGTGTATTGAAGACCACACGTTTCATTTGGATTGAAATCACATCGCAAAAGTAGATCTGGAAGAACATTAGATATTAGAATAAAATACACCTTATTTTGCTTGTTTATTGTTGTCTTTTTACTTACTAGACCTGAAGAAACATTAGATATTAGATTAAGATACCAGACTAAAACAGGACTTATTTTGCTTATTGTTGACTAGCATTAATTTTTCCTATTGATTTTATCAATTTCTCAGTTAGACGCTTTGGCCGGAGTGGGAATCATTACTATATTATTTTACGTTTTGAATTCGCTTATTAGAAATAAGAATATATAACATAAATGATAACGAAGATTGGGCGTCAAAATGGTCACTTGAAAAGAGCATGTTTCTCAAATATTTACTATCTTCGTCGGACTGATAGGAAGGTCTATAAAATACTTGTAGAGGGTCGAAATTAAATAGTACACTTGTTAAACAATCAACTAAAATAAATTAAGATTGTCATAATTCTGTTTTACCTGATGCAGCGTTTGAATTCCTAATCAAGACAGGGTTGCTTCTAATGGTATATTTGTTGAGGCATTGCCGTATATCATCGTGTCTGATACTGAAATATCGGCTTGAATTTACTCTACTGTTACAAATCACAGCAGCTTCCGACGGTTTCAGAGATGTATTTGATACCATGATAACGTAATGTGATGAGCAGAGCACTGCAAAAGGTAATGAGGGTTTAGAGATGCCTGATCTTACCATGATTCAAGGGATCCGTATATATGCACAATGGTAAATTGTTGTGAGTTCAGACATTACATTACTTTCTACTTCGCTATACAAACATTACATCATCACTAAATTGGCTGTACAATATATATTTTATTCGTTTATGCGGCTTTGAAATTCATATTATGATCCTTAACATGGTTGTTAAATAAATAATACCAATTCTCTGATACTGAGATATATTTGTGATACTTCACCTAATTTTAGACTCAAATTATCAATTACCTGGATGTAAATTCATAATATTATCTCTTACGTCGATGTTCACACTATATTTCCCTTACCTGGCTGTAAAACAGATATAATGATCTCAAAAACCTTCATAGTGGAGGCATAGCACAACACTGCCGTATACAGAATGGGTGATGAAAATCGTTTTAATTTGGTATTTGATTCCCGTGATCACTTAAAGAGCTTAACTTTAAAATTATCCATGGCCATATAAGGATTTTTGTTTTTCACTTCCTTTAAAATCACAATAATAAGTACGAAGAACAAACACATTTACTCGTCCGGAAGAGAACGATATGAAATAGTGTTGGCAATTATCACTTGATATCACAAGTACATGTATATGAAGCTATTTGAATAGAAATGCATCATAGATTTATTCAAATGTTGTTCACTTAGCACTTACTACACGGTTTAAGATTGCCTTAATTAACGATTGCAAATTAAGAGTAAAAGGGAGTCTGCGGTTTTACATGGTAAAGTGCTGCACAATAGAGGTCAAACGGAACAGGGCTGATATTGTGCTTACTCGTCAAGTTGTTCAAATACAAACATGTACATTTTGGCATGCACTAGAAATCCATGCAATATTAATATATTTTCTTTGATGTAAAGCGTCTAGTTTACATATAAAGACCTACATTTATTTGTAATTTTATTTTTAATATCTAAAGTCTTTTTTTTCTGTGACTAAGTACTTAATGATTCAGCAGCTGATGCAGCACTCCATTACCGTTACATCTTTCCATAAGTTTTCTGCATAAGACGGGGTTTCATTGGTATGTAAAGATGATGGATAAATCCAAACCATAAGTCTAAATATCATGAAACCAGAGGACATACAAAATCAGTGAAAATGAAAAACAAGTGGAAAATAACAAAATATGTCTACTTGAAGAGCATATGTGAGCCCCTGTGATGGGGTGAGATCAGGTGCCCGGGGAGAGTGAGCATCTCCTGCTTGCTAGTAACACCCGCCACATAAACCCAGTAGAAAGAGTCAAATCGTGTAAATTCCATATGTATTTATATATGGAGAAGTCAAAGTAGGTAACCTTCTGGCATAGAAGGTGTCAAATCTGTGTAAAATGATCGGAATCGGTCTCAGTCCAGAATATCATTTAAAAGTCTGGATAACGAGATATCATATGGAGTAATAAGAGTCTCGTAGCGACCGTAGAACTTCCTCAGTGACGTTGCTAGTCTAGCACATATATAACCCTGGTTGAGCAGCTTAACTGAAAGTCGCCTAGCCCTCAGAACAGTCATTGTAATTTGAACATGCTCTGGAATAACGTATTAACTGAGATATGAATACCCCGTATGCGGGTCAATGATGGAATGTTGCTACTTATGAAAGGAAAGTTTGTGATAGCGAAATTGAAATCGTCACGTTTGTCATAGAGTGAGGTGTTCAATTGACCATTAATGTCGAAAGACAACATAATATCTAAATACGAAGTAGAATTACTACTTTCTGTGGTTTCTTTGACCTCAAGTTCACTTGGATAGATGATGCTAAGGTAATCCGCGAATGAAGGATTATTAATTGAAAGCAAGTCATCTATATATCTGTAAGTAAAATTGAAGCCAAGAACCAATTGTTTTTTTTTTCTTGCGAAAGCAAAGACTGAATGAATTCAGCTTCGTATGAATAAAGAAATATGTCAGCCAGAAGCGGAGCACAGTTAGTGCCCATTGGAATGCCGACAATTTGTTGAAAAACCTTTCCTCCAAACACCTCAAAGATGTTATCGGTAAGAAAGTTCAAAATCTGGATGACAGCTGTTTCAGTGTATTTATTTTTGGAATCAGAATTTTCCCTAACAAAGTAAGTTTTATCATGGCCTATAACTATATATTTGAATTTGCGGCTTCCGTTTTTACTAGTAAATGCATTTTGAATAATTTCCGCTAATCTGTCTTTTAATTTCTGATGAGGGATTGTTGTGTAAAGAGTTGAAAAGTCAAAAGACTTGATGGAGTGAATTTTAGTAAAACTTTTTGATTTTAGATGTTCTAACAATTTCTTTGAATTTTTAAGGATCCACATTTGATTAATTCCACTTCTGGAATATACTGTTTCGCAATATCTATGAAGTCCAGATTTAATTTCTGATAATATTTTTGTGAGTAGCATCGATACAGATTTTGTGGAACACTTCGAGGAACCAGTGATAAAGCGTTGTTTGTAAGGATTTTGTGCATTTTTGGAATGCAGTACAAATATGGAAGTTCTAAATTTAATGATTGTTTTTTATTGTTTTATTTGTTTTAAGTGACACCACGAATATTTCACGTATATGGTGACGGCATCTGCCTGACGCGGGGCATACAATTTTTGACCTTTGCAACCGACCCCCCGAAGCAGTGAGGGATCTTTAAGGTGCCATGCATACCACGACACGGGGCCTCGGTTTTTACTGTCTCATCCGAAAGACATGACACCGGCATGACCAGAGCGGGACTCGAACCCCGGCCTCCACATCAGGAGTCCGACGCGATACCACTAGGCCACGCCGACTTCCATTGGTATGTATGAAAATAAAAAAGAGATAGGCTTAAGATGTGGGTATTCCATAATTTGACGAAAAGGGGTCTAGGTTGTCTCCACCTCTTTCTCTGTTTGTTCTCTTGGATAAAACAAAGGTGCAAAATTGAAATTAGGCTATATATGACACAACATTATACAATGCATACACAATTAGGCAACAATACTTCATATACACATAAAGATATGAATTATGCCTTCAGATATTGAAAAATAACTGTTGTGTACTTCAAATTTCAAGAATATTTGAAACATATCTTCAGTTTTGACAAGTAGTAGAAAAATAATTAATCATCACTTTGCTGGAATGGCATGAAACCCACTCTCGTGTCCAAGAATACTTAAATTTAAAACACTCATGCATCGGCAAGCGTCGATTGCAAACTTTGGACAATAACATGGATTCCCTATGTCTCTTCCGTGGCGCACGTAGAAGTTCGAAGACTAAAACGTTATTGTAGGCATTTTTGTCCAAAATAATTAAACGCCTGCGTCATAGACAATATGACCCGGAGATCATCAACAAGACTATAGGTCTTGTATTGGGCTCCTTTAAAGCCTTATACAGACTTTACTTGAACGATGCATGCTGACTAACAGGGTGGTGGGGACTAAATACAGGGCCTTGTTGAAACCTCCTTCAGAAGAGACATGGTCCTGAACCTCGTCCCCTCTGACTGTTAGTCGGGATTCCTACAGATCAAGGGTCTGAGCTCGCTTCCAGACCAACAGAACAATGTTTCCTCATTTTGTTATCGGTTTATATACATATTTGTTGACATGATATTTTCTACATCACTATACGTATTTCTATATTTTGACCTTTCAACTTGAGACAGTTGTTGAACGTTGGTTTTTATATGGAGGAATTTTTATATTTTCAAATGTGTGTCTATTGATTATTCTGCTGTTGCGATGAGTGGGAAGGTGGGTCCGTAAACCAGTTAACCACACCGAATTATTAACTATTGTCATATCCAATGAGCGTCCTTAGTCGGTATCGTAACTGCAGTATAATCGAATATTTTTGTGCTGTCCTTATGTGTTTTTTCATATCATTACACTGTATACTATGCATTTCCGTGGTGACTTCTGTCATACGTCTAAGTTAGTAACCATTCTTTCTTTATTTACTGAAATACGACATAAATAAGGAAGGTTTAAATCTAAAAGTCTTAATTCCAATCATAATGGTGGAAACAGGTTATTTTTGACAAGTTGAAAAGTACTTGATGTTGCTTTCCAAGTATCGTCTCTGTATGGTTGTATTCAGATTTCATAGAACTTCCATATTTGTACTGCATTCCAAAAATGCACAAAATCCTTACAAACAACGCTTTATCGCTGGTTCCTCGAAGTGTTCCACAAAATCTGTATCGATGCTACTCACAAAAATATTATCAGAAATTAAATCTGGCCTTCATAGATATTGCGAAACAGTATATTCCAGAAGTGGAATTAATCAAATGTGGATCCTTAAAAATTCAAAAGAGTTGTTAGAAAATCTAAAATCAAAAAGTTTTACTAAAATTCACTCTATCAAGTCTTTTGACTTTTCAACTCTTTACACAACGATCCCTCATCAGAAATTAAAAGACAGATTAGCGGAAATTATTCAAAATGCATTCACTAGTAAAAACGGAAACCGCAAATTCAAATATATAGTAATAGGCCACGATAAAACTTACTTTGTTAGGGAAAATTCTGATTCCAAAAATAAATACACTGAAACAGCTGTCATCCAGATGTTGAACTTTCTTATCGATAACATTTTTGTGGTGTTTGGAGGTAAGGTTTTTCAACAAATTGTCGGCATTCCAATGGGCACTAACTGTGCTCCGCTTCTGGCTGACATATTCCTTTACTCATACGAAGCTGAATTCATTCAGTCTTTGCTTTCGAAAGAAAAAAAAAAAACAAAAAAAAAAAAACAATTGGCTCTTGGCTTCAATTTTACTTACAGATATATAGATGACTTACTTTCAATTAATAATCCTTCATTCGCGGATTACCTTAGCATCATCTATCCAAGTGAACTTGAGGTCAAAGAAACCACAGAAAGTAGTAATTCTACTTCGTATTTAGATATTATGTTGTCTTTCGACATTAATGGTCAATTGAACACCTCACTCTATGACAAACGTGACGATTTCAATTTCGCTATCACAAACTTTCCTTTCATAAGTAGCAACATTCCATCATCGCCCGCATAGGGGTATTCATATCTCAGTTAATACGTTATTCCAGAGCATGTTCAAATTACAGTGACTTTGTTCTGAGGGCTAGGCGACTTTCAGTTAAGCTGCTCAACCAGGATTATATATGTGCTAGACTTGCAACGTCACTGAGGAAATTCTATGGTCGTTACGAGACTCTTATTACTCCATATGATATCTCGTTATCCAGACTTTTAAATGATATTCTGGACTGAGACCGATTCCGATCATTTTACACAGATTTGACACCTATACTAGAAGGTTACCTACTTCGACTTCTCCATATATAAATACATATGGAATTTACACGATCTGACTCTTTCTACTGGGTATATGTGACGGGTGTTGCTAGCAAACAGGAGAAGCTCACTCTCCCCGGGCACTTGATCTCACTCCATTACAGGGGTTCACATAATTATGCTCTTCAAGTAGACATATTTTGGTTATTTTCCTTTTTTTTTTCATTTTCACTGATTTTGTACGTCTTCTGGTTTTATGATTTTTGGACTTGTGCTTTGGATTTATCCATCATCTCTACATTCATAGAACTGCAGGTCATTTCCCAAAAGATCAGACACGAATTTTTTTAACAATTTTCCGAAATTTAAACCCCAGATTTTGCAAATAAGGACAAGCTGAATTTAGAAATAGTTAAGTAGATAATTATATTTCTCAATCCCAGATCCATCTGCATACTGAAATGTAAGGTCATATCCTATATAGGTTGGTTGGTTGAATGGCGTTTTACGTCGCTCTCAACAACATTTCATTTATATCGCGACATGGAAGCAGGAGGTTACTAACCTCTTAAACATAGTGACACAACCTGTGAATCGAACCCGGATCGTCGGCGCCGCAAACCAAGCGCTTAACCACCATACCAAGCCTGCCCCTATATTCTATATGGGTAAAATTTACGAAAATTCCAGGCCCGTTTGTGAAATTGTCTGCAGGCTTGTCATGGTCATTCTAAATCATATACCTATATATAATATATATGAAATGGTTTGTTGTATATTCATTGTACTTATTGAAAATTTGCAAAGGTAAATACCATTTCGACTTAAAGTCCAAGTGAGAAATCTGTGAGGGATAAGAGGAAGAGTCAAGTATGGAACTGTCGCGGCCACGAGCATCACTGGAGACACATAAGTTGTCGAAATGCGCAGGTGGTGCACAAAATTGAAAGGTATATATTTTCTATATTTAATATAACCACTGGGCCGCTGTCACTGACTGATAGTCACCGATCGAGGGCATCATAAGTCTACTTTTCAGTGCTTTTGTACTGACTTGAAATATATACTTAAAATTTTCCGTCATGAAATTATATAATTCACTCTAAAACTAAGGAGTATCTCCCTCATGCTAAGCTCAATCCTTAGATTGATTCTTTGGTTCACTTTTTCGGAAGCCGGTGTGGTCTAGTGGATGAGGTGCTCGGCTCGTGACCTAGAGGTCCCAGGTTCGATTCCCGCCCTAGGCACACCGGTGTTCTGTCTTTCGGATGAGACAGTAAAAAACGAGGTCCCGTGTCATGGTAGGTGTTGCACGTAATAGATCCCTCACTGCTTCGGGTGGGTCCGTTGCAAAGGTAGAAATTTCTTAGCCATGCATTTGGCAGATGTCGTCACCATGTACGTGAAATAATCGTGGAACGACGTCAAACAATAATCAATCAATCACTTCCTCGGTCATTTTGGTTTGAATACTGCCCTTCAAATATTTATATAATATGAGAATTCCAACCATTCGGCCACGAGCATCACTGAAGATGCATAATTTGTCGAAATGCACAAAATTGAAAGTTATATATTTTTGTATATATTCTTACTTCGTACGGATCTGAGTTTCGGCATATCCGTGGAAACGTTTCTCTCACAACTTAGTCAGATTTGTTCCTGTACTTTAGGCATATCTGTGGAAACTGTTCTCTGACAATGTAATCAGATTTATTCCTGTATTTTCGGCATATCCGTGGAGACTTTTCTCAGATAATTTAGACAGATTTATTCCTGTCCTCTCTGCATATACGGGGAGACTCTTCTCTCACAACTTACTCAGATTTATTCCTGTATTCGTAACATATCTGTGGAAACTGTTCTCTGACAACGTAGTCAGATTTCTTCCTGTATTTTCGGTATATCCGTGGGGACTTTTCTCTCACAACTTAGTCAGATTTATTCCTGTATTTTCGGCATATCCGTGGGGACTTTTTTCTCACAACTTAGTCAGATTTATTCCTGTATTTTCGACATATCCGTGGAAACTGTTCTCTGACAACGTAGTCAGATTTATTCCTGTATTTTCGGCATATCCATGGAGACTGTTCTCTGACAACGTAGTCAGATTTATTCCTGTATTTTCGGCATATCCGTGAAGACTGTTCTCTGACAACGTAGTCAGATTTATTTCTGTATTTTCTGCATATCCGTGGAAACTGTTCTCTGACAACGTAGTCAGATTTATTCCTGTATTTTCGGCATATCCTTGGAGATTTTTCACTTACAGCTGATCAAGATTTAGCTCTGTATTTTCTGTATATCTTTGGAGACTTTTCTCTAACAACCTGGTCAGATTAATTCCTGTATTCTCGGCATATATGAGGAGAATTTTCTCCCACAGCGAGGTCAGATTTATTCCTCTATTCTCTGCATATCTGTCATAACTTTTCTCTCACAACTTAGATTTATTCCTGTATTCTCGACATGTCCGTGGAAACTTTTCTCTTTCAACTTAGTCAGATTTCTTCTTTCCTTTCTTTTATGCTACATGAAATTCCAAACAAAGTACATATATAAATGAATGAATGAATAGACAGATAAATAGATTCAATGCAGTCGTTGCTTGTATAAATACAATAAAACACTATTTTTTCAATATGTTTCGTCCAGCCGCCATCCTCAGCGGATTAAATTGTTTGTGTACATTACGTCATGTGATATCACAAGGTTCCGGTTCCTGACTAATGTCTAGATGAATTCCAACCCAATAATGAACACACACACACACACACACACACACACACACCCACCCACACACACACACACACACACACACACACACACACACACACACACACACACACACACACACACACACACACACACACACACATATATATATGTATTCTATTCGTATTTTCATTCTCTATATTTTTAGCAGGATTCGAATTCACCTTTGACACGTAGCATGTCAGTAAAATACATTATTTTACCATAATGTAAAATGCAATAGTAGATCTATAGTTTCACATGACTTACGTTCCTTTTAACAACACCATTTATATGACGCTACATTAGCTCAGAAATGTTGTGACGCCAAATGATGATGTGGCGTCACTTGACGTAATCTACAAAAAAAAAAAAAACAAAAACAAAAAAACAATAAAGGTAGGCTATTGGCCGAAACGTACGGAAAATAGTGTTTTTAATGTAAATAAATAAATAAAATGAAATTAAACAACGCCATGATTGACTTTCGTGGACACTGGTAACTAGACGGGAGACCAAGTGATAGGGGAAGGCAAGTGATTTCCCTGCATAAAAACATATGAGGAATAAAATGATTAAAAGTATCATAAAATTATTACACTGCAATCATGGTGTAAACATGGAATCTTGTTTTCTTTTATACTTTGACCGAAGGAATCCATTATATACATTGCTGCCTCCATTACAAAACCATTTATTTATATAATCATACACAACACAGCGGAATTGCTTTGAAGCTGCATTCTGTATTATATAAAAGAAAATCATACATCACCTTTAACTCTTTTCATTTAAAATTTTCATTAAAAACTTACTTTAAATGCTTTGTCTTATATGAGCATTTATAATACATAACAGCTTCTCTATTGTTGCTTTTAGGATGCGTTATCTTAAGTGTGCTCTCATTTTATCCTGTCTATTGTCAACCGTAGACGGTGCTGTGTCTGAAAGATGTCATGTAGATGAATCATGCTTTCCTATAAATGAAGAGATGGTTGACTTTAGAGATTCCCTGGATGGACAACAATTTTTCCCACAGATGACGGCTACAGACTCAGCATTCTTCATAATGCATTTCTTACTAAATTCCCAATCGCTGTTGCCTCCGTAAAATCCACACAGGACGTCCAAAGAAGTGTTCGATTTGCTCAAGCTCACAACCTTCGTGTCACCGTAATGTCATCGGGTCATGATTATAATGGACGGTCCACATCACATGAAAGTCTACTGATACATTTGGGGAACATGAATGGTACTCGAATTAACATAGCATCGACTCGTAATGCAGCGGGAGAGATGACATGCGAGAGTGGAAACTCATGGCTTAAGGTTTACACAGAGGTAAACTAACATTTTGTAGGTGATTTATACCAAAGAAATATATATATATAACATTTCAACTTGAACTATTTTTTAATTCATTCAGAAAAAAAATTAAAAACGTTAAGGGTGACTTTAAGTCACCTGTCAATGAAAGTGCAAATCCAAGATATTATTCCGAAATCCACAACTGCTGTTATTGATTTATTATAGAACTTATTTGTGAAATATTATATAATTTATTTTTACGTCTAGATATGCATCTTCGTGGCTAATATTTAAAGGCAGTTTAGTTAGATGAAGCGGTTTGTTGCTTGTTTTGTTTTGTTCTTTCTGTTGTGTTTTGCTTTGTAGTTTGGGGGGGTTTTTTTGGTTTGTTTGTTTGGGTTTTTTTATTTTGGGGTTGTTTTTTCTTTTTTTGTTTTTTGGGGGGTTTTTTTTTTTTCTTTTTTTTTTTGTTTTTTACTTTTTTGTGTTTTTTTTTGTTTTTTTTGTTTTTTTTTTTTGTTTTTTGGATTTTTGTTTTAAACGTCCTTTCACTGATCCAATAAATTACCTTTATGACCATCACCGTACACGAGATGTTTCTATTGAACATTAGCGACGGGTGTATTATTTGGCTCCGCAATGTTCTCGTTGTATCCATCAACACCGAATTTGCAGTGGTTAACTTGTATCCGTCGAATTTATACTTAAACTAAACTGTGTACACATATTAAATCGATATTGATACACTGATGTATAGCTTCAAATTATTGTGTAAAATGTTACGTTTAGTTGGTCAATCTCATTATTGAATTGAATTAATTGGCATCTGAATTAAAAAAAAAGATTTTCATGTAAAAGATTTAAAAATATAATAGTAAGATTTTCAAAATTTTATCTTTAGGCAATCGATAGTACTCGCATTTCATTCGCTCCTACAGCTGGACGCACAGAACCGTGTTATCATATGAGACAGGGCGCATACAGTGAGTATGGGAGGATATACACTAGGTGGTGGACATAGCCCCATGTCAAGAATGTTTGGTATGGCAGTTGACAATCTCTTAGAAGTCGACATGGTAACTGCAAACGGCGACCTTATCAGGGCGAATGCGGAAGGCACCACATATCTAGCGGATGATGGTAAAAACCCTCCGAACAACAAATGATACGGATATTTTCTGGGCTTTGAGAGGTGGAGGCGGTGGTACTTTTGGCATCGTTACCAATGTCACATACCGCCTTCACAATGCTGCTTCTGCAGTAGTTCATTTTATTTGCTTTTATGGAATCATTTTTCCCGATGGAACAAATGTAGGATATGATATCCTTCAATTTATAGGAAACGTCATTCCCAATATGCCTCTGGATTGGGGTGGGTATCTTTCGATAGGTGGTGATTACAACCCAGTGTCAAGGACTAGAGATTATATAGGCGTGAGTTTTAATCATTATGGAGGTTATAACACCTCATCCAGAGCAATAATGGACAAAATAATAAATTATAAACCACATCTGCACGGATCATGTCAATATCGTAATGTAACTACCTTTCTACAATATGAAGTGAAAGAAAAAAGAGGAGTTACTGGCTCAGTTATGTGGCAGAAGTCACCATAGAGCTATACAATACATGAATATACATAATATACTAGAGCATATATCACATTACAAAAATATTTGATTGTAGTGCAATTACGATACCGACTTAGGACAGTCATTTAATTTGACAAAAGCCAAAGAAATGGTGTGGTGAACCGGTTTACGGGTCCACATTCCCACTCACCGTAACAGCAGAACAATCAAAGGACGTACATTTAAAAATTTATAAATAATCCTCCATGTAAAGAACAAGGGTCAACAGGTATCGCATATTGAGAGGTCATAAAAATATAAACACGTAAGGTATTGTAAAATACATAATGGTATAAAAATATATGCGACATCAACATGATAAACCGTGCTCTGCCAGTCTGAAAGCGAGCTAAGACCCTAGATCTGTAGGAGTCCCGACTAACAGTCAGAGGGGACGAGGTTTAGGACCATGTCTCCTCTGAAAGAGGTTTAGACAAGGCCCGTCATATAGTCCCCACCGCCCTGTTAGTCAGCGTGCAACGTTCTAGTAAAAGTCTGCATAAGGCTGTAGAGGGGCCAAATACAAGACCTATAGTCTTTTTTATGATCTCAATATCATATTGTCTATTTAGAAGACGTTTGGTTATTTTATTACATGATAAAATAACGTTATCGGAGCCTTTTACTTTCCTTAGTTTATATACGAGATCACCGTAAAAGTTAGGATGGGAAATTCCATTGGATACATACTGTTGAAAAGAAATATTTCCAAATTTAGATAGAAGTTCTGAATAAGATCTGAAGAATTTGCCGAATGTTTTTCTTAGCTTGTGATACCTGTAACCCTGAGTTAAAAGTTTAGTAGTAATTTGTAAATTTCGTTTGCAAGTCCAGTATTTATAGTCACATTAATGCGAATAATCAGAGATTTACGTCTCTGGAATAATTTAATGTTTATTGATCAGTACAGTTAATTATTCATCAAATTCCACGTTATAAGCGATAAGATTGTATCCATGGGAATTAAATCTAAGAAAGGTGCAGATTTATCTCAAGTATTAGCTTTATTCAATGTGAGCTCTGGTGGATATATTTCTGATATAAATTGTTCGAATTCAGGGTTGTCGATAACCAAAATGTCATCCAGATATCTGCAAGTATTATTAAATTTGTCAATGAGGTCAAAACGTTTTGATTTTTGCCATCAAATTGCACAAAAATATTATTCATGAGAAAATCTAGTGCTTTACATAATTACTTGCAAGTGCAGTATTTATATGAAGTATATTGTTTGTTGGAAAAGAATCCGTAGTTATTGGAAGTACATATGTGCGTTTTAGATTCTCTGTGAAAACACCATTGTATAAGAGACAGCAACTTGCTTTTAATCAAATCATGAGGCAGAGATGTATAAAGTGTAGAAAAATCATATGTAGAAATTTGAGTCACTTTGAAATTTAGCGAAAGAAGTTTGTCTATAACTTCATGAGTATTTTTAATCGACCAAAATTAATTGATGTTACTATTATGAAATGCGACATCACAATATTTGATAATATGATCTTTTATAGCAGTTAGAGCAGACGTAATATGCTTCGATAGTACTGTAGTAGAGCAATGGCTAGAATTAGATATGAAACGTGATTTATATGGACTTTTATGTAGTTTTGGGAGCCAATATATGGTTGGTAGATCAGATTTATCAGTTTTAATTTTGAAGTCGGACATGGTCATGAGGTGATCGTGCAAGGTGCTGTCTTTTGAGGTAGGGCTTTCTACATATGTATGAGTGGAGTTTAATTCGTTTTTAAGTACTTCAATATAATATAGTTTTCAAACAACTATTATGTTATTACCTGCTTTATCAGCAGGAACAAAGACATATTTAGCATGTAAGTCAGCTATCTTCTTTTTAATAGAATTTGTCGTCAATGTATTAGGCTGTTGAAATAAAAGCGGATTTTCCGTAAAGTTCTTAATACGGATATCGACAATTCTTAAAATCTCGTAATTCCAATCATTAAGAGCATGAACCTTTACCTCTTCTTTTTTACACCAACGTTTACAATATGTAGTTAAAACATCTTCTTATAACGTCACGGCATTTATTGAAATCTATCCTGGACGGTAACCTATATTTAGGTCCTTTTCCAAAAAGGGTGCGCAATTTCTTGTCCGAAATACAGTTTAGGTCACCAGTAATAATATGACCTGCCGGTTTATAAACATATTTAGATTTTTCACAAGAACGCGACGAAGGAATAGAGTCTGAAACATCAGGGTTAGATGTAACTTTATTATAATTTAGAATAAGATTTCTTATAGGTTTTTTGTACCGGTAACAAATAAGTGGAGGTTCTAAATTCTCAAAATATTGATGCATTATATTATAACTCTGTGTTATTTAGTGTACTTATGCAGAACAATAGTTTCACGCCTGAGTGGTTACGATTTATAATAGATCATGTCATCAACGACCATCCTGTACCTAGTAGTAGTGTTGGATACAATGGAACTTTACTTGGAGGTGAATTAATATATATATTACAATATATTTGCAATATAATGAACAATGATTTCTTACATTTACGTAATGCATTGTATGCCTATATATGATATTATAAATAATATCATTGGTCATGACATTATGGTGTAGACAGTTATGGTAAGTTAAAAAGTAACCGACCAATATGTGGATTTGGTCATGAAAATGTATATAAATGTTTATAAATTTTTCATTTCTGATAGTCTAATACTAATACTTAAGATTATGAATCCCTTTTCTATATTCCGAAACTTCCGAATGTGTATGGTTGATGAATAAAACGGATGCTAGCATATAAGGAAATTTATTTCATTTTTTAAGCAAGATGCAAGAGGTAGGAACACATGCAATGGCTGTTCATCCTGGATGGACGTCCAGTTTAATGAGTCTTTGTGGTGGCTTATCTTTTGATCCCAATAAACTACACTGGTCTAAAGTGTAAAGACGAGGCAAATGTCATCGGTGATCAGCAAATTTATTTTAGGCTGGGCATGTATCCAAACGAATCGAGACCAAACATGACCAACTGGCATGATCATTTCTGGGGAAGCAACTATCAACGACTCTTGCAGGTCAAACAGCATTGCGATTCGGATAACTTTTTCTATTGCAGTCAATGTGTTGGATCTGATGCTACACATGCTCCAAATATACCAAGTATACCACATATTGGTTTTGGACGGAAATTATTGCAAATCTTTGTTGTTATTAGTTACAAAAATTCTATCCGTCGATAAATGGAGCAGATGAACAAGCTTTATATATTTCCATGTAATAAAACAATATTAAAATATTACAGATATTAAACTTACAAGTATCATTGCTATTGTAAAATTCGTACATTAATAAATTCTTCTGCATTCTGGATTATTATTATTAAATAATTGAATGCACTTTGAAACTTGCATTCTTTTACATGACCTTTGCAATATAATGACACGAAATAAAATATCTATGAAATGCTACTCCGATCTAATAATGGGATCAGGGACAGAGGTTCTTCGCTACTTATGTCTGCTTTTGAAACACGTGGCTATGAGTCTCAGAAAGTCGCAATCCACGACAAAATCAGAAATGGAATGAAATAAGTTACAGAATTTTAAATTGAGAAGAGTGTTTGTATATTTCTATAAAATGTTCGATTCAGAAAAGAAAAAAAAATGTTTGTTTTAGTATTGTATTACGTCGGCTGAAATTCATTTAAATGTCATGGTTATGATGTGATAAACCAGAGTGAGGGCTGACCTTCCCAAATCACTACGAAAGCAATACAATCAAACACAAGAACAATCTTCAAATACTTAATTAGCAAAATCTTACAATAAATGTAAATCTCAAGAAGTGAATTGTTTAAAGGAAGAAAGAAATTAATAAGTAATAAGTGGGTTTTTTTTTATTTAAGTAAGTATTTCAGTGTTAATAAGTATTCTCCTTTATAGGATCTTTGTTGTTTTCAAAAACACTTTTTAAGTTCTATGTCTTTTTATGGCCTTTGTTTTGAACAGAAAGATGTTACCATACCGTTTAACTATACCCAAAAGGTAACTATTTTCACATCATATTTATCACAGTTGCATTAGAACTGAAAAGAAAACATGACATTTTATCTTTTTGTTCTTGCATTTTATAAATACATATCTTTTACTATCATAATCAATAATTTTGGGAGAATGACATAATAATTAATAATTTTTGTAGAATGACAAATTTTTAGTCCTTACCCTTTGCATTTCTCATTTATATCATGCAATAAATAAGATTTAATGTTTTATGATTACAACTCCCCTATCCACAAACAAACAAACGTCTGCATCATAAGCTGCACACAATAATAGAGTTTCGGTATTTCGTATGTGAAAATCATCTTAACTGATGATACAGTGTCTCCATTGTGGTTTTCTGGGCATGCGTGGTGGGTACCAATAGCAAAAACGGAGACGTTTACTGTTCCAGACACCTGCTCTCATTTCTGGTTTCTGATGATTCATTATTGTGTTAACATTTTATCATATTTATAGTGACGTAGTAATAAAAGTTACGTAGGGAATACAATGTTTGTGTTTTCAAATATCCGGCATGTAATCAGTGAATTACAAGTCGCAAATTAAGTTTTGGACGTTGCGTAAATTTGAAAACTCAAGGATATTATCTACATCTAAGTTCACACTTTGATATACACTTCATATTAGAAAGTACAGATGACCCTCTCAAGCAGATAATTGCTCCTATTTAATTATTTATTTTATGCACGCGTATTACAAGATACTAATAAGAAAAAAGAGGAGTTACTGTCTCAGTTATGTGGCAGAAGTCACCATGGAGCTATACAAAAGTAAAAACGAAGAAGTACCGAAGGGTAAATAATATCTCCATGGAATAAAAGGACAATATCGTGTGTAGTGTCATATTCAGACAAATGCAAACACCCGATTTAATCGAGGTGAGACCAGGTGCCTGTGAGAAGTACTCGTCCCCTGGTTGCATGCAGCATACACGTATGAACACATGAAGGAGACAAGAACACGAAGTCAAATTTTCCTATATAATGCATGAAATGTTGTTTAATTGAAATTCCGGCATCGGAAATGCACATTATCAAATGCCTGTGTATATATGTAATATGTCAAATTCAGTATTGTTAAAATGGTTAGATTGTATGGTCAGGTCCTAAAATATGGATTAAGATTCTAAAAAGAGAAATCTGAAATTGTATTAGATCTCTATATCGACCATAGAACTTCTTTAGTGACACTTTTAAACGTTCCTCAATATATCTTTGTATGAGTAGTTTCTTGGCAAGAAGCCTCGCTCTCAGGACGAAATTGTCGTATTTAAAACATGTTGAATTCAAACATATCACTTATTTTGAGCGCAATATATATACTGTTCCTTTTAGCATCTAGATTCCCTAAAACGCGACAAGTTTCCCATCTGCGTACTTGGAATCTATATTGGAACCATCTTTTCATATGTTCTGTATATTAAAACCCAGCACCATATTTCTACAATACAAATCAAATTATTCTGAATCAACAAGCGCTGGACCATGCGCGCTTGCCAGATCTGCAATATTTCTTATATTGACAGGCATCTGTATCGCGCATAAATACAATTGCAGCACATAATTGAATTTTTACTTCTCATATTTCCTTATCTTCCTTTCCTTATTTTTCTTCAACCAATTAGAATTCGTGTCACTAATATTTTGAAAAAGGATTTCGTGTTAAACACTATTGTCACACTAATTCTCTCAGGGTTTAGCTAATAGAACTGCTCTCTGTTGAGGATTTACATTATAAGAGTAACTTACATTCTACTGTTCATTAATCTATATCTGATGGTTGCTATTATAGTATAGTGCTCTTTTACTTTTAGGTGTATATAGAAGTGATTTGTATGAATAGTTTAAATCTGTATGTAATCTGTGTAGCAAAATCTGGTTATCTACTCTTTTCGTTCTTATTGTGAATGCCCTTCAGATCATCGTTAAGAACTATTTCTTTGTATTTGGAATCTTTTTCAGCCTTTTCTCTAGAGTTGCACTTTGACCAATAAGACGGCGGGAACTCTTCTACCGGTCTTGTCTAACCTTTTCACAGGAGATAAGTTTCTGAAACGCTTTACCCATGAATATTAATCGGAACCCCTAAGATCGGAGATCTTACCTCGCTTTCATACGGACATAGTAAGAGTTCGGTTGGCTATTGTTGACGCCGCTCTATTGTAATGATACATAGATTTCTTTTATTCTATAATATTATCTTTGTTTTATGTCTATGACATCTCAATTAAGGTACCAGTTTGTAATTGTTCTGCAAGTTGAGGATTATGTATAGATTTTTTAAACTTGTATCTATTATTTGTGTTGATTTTGCAGTGATTTGGAAAGTAGGCAGGCAAGCCCGTAAGCCATTGACTGATTGTTGGAACTTAAATTTACAGTTCAACGTTGGTACTACTATGTTATATAAAAATTATTATGATGTCATATGCGTTCCTATTTTACACGGTGCTACGTGCGTGATGATATTTGTCATGCAGCTAAGTATGATTTCTTCCATCATTTTTTTCATTATATCTCCTTTCACTGCATTATGTTTCTGTACAGTATTGTACATGTTGTCATAACACCATGTCGACAGTATATACCACTGTGTCATGCAGATGAAGCATGTTTCATATCAATGAGGAGTTGTGGAATTAAGATGTTTATTGGATGGTCACCTATTCTTTCCTACAGATAGATACCAAGTCTATATTTTCAAAATACATTTACATTTCTAATCTATTATTTCTACTCACTGTTGTCTACATGAAATTTATCCAGGATAGATAAAGGGAACGTTTCGTTCTCCCCTCCTCCATTCGCGTCTCTGAGATGCCGGTAGACTTCGATCATAATTGATGATCCATGGCTTGCGATATATTTGAGTGAATGGATGATACTCGAATAAAATTGATATCGCAACCTGGCTGGAGTGATCATAGGCAAGAATGGAATTAAAAGATGACACGGACTAATTTCTACCGTTTCATACCTTATTTGTACTGGCGTTATATACGTGGTCTTAAATATTCATCAGCAAGCCTCGATTGACATGCAGTTTCAGAGCATCCTAAATTTATTGCTTTCTAAATGTGTTGACATATCTCAAACCATGAGGGCTATTTGCACCAACCACAAATTTGGCTATTAAGTTTGTTTCTTTCTTTTTATTACTACTACTTCTTCTTTCTTTCTATCTTTCTTTCATAATACTACATAATTGACACTAATGAGGCTTTATCTCTTTTTTCTAAAATGTAATGAATCTGAACTCTAATATTGCATAGTATCTATTAGCACAATTATTATTTGTAAGACTACAGCGCTTATCATACTTATCAACTTTCTATAGATAATACAACCATACGCTATGTTGCTCTTACTATTATCTCTTTCGTATTCACTCCAAATGTTTGCATATAGGTATATTGCTCACAAATATCAACACCTCGATATGTAAAGCCAAATAAAGTCATGTTCAACTGCACTTGTAACATGTGTGCTTGATTTAATTCTAATTAAAATTGTATGCTACAAACAAGTTGATATTTTGTTATTTTATTGAATGTATGTGCTGTCATTGTGAAATGACTAGTAATAGGATAGAGCTTTTTCTATTGATTCTCTCTTATATCCTAAAGCACTCAGTATATATATATATATATATATATATATATATATATATATATATATATATATATATATATATATATATATATATATATATATATATATATATATATATATATATATATAACTTTTTGTAAAATTTGGAATAGTTATATATCTATTACAATTTACTTTGTGTGATTGCTTAGTAGTGTCACTCAACGTTAGTTAAGGATATCAGACGAGGGTTCCCTGTCCTACAATTATCATTATCACTTCTATAAATATTACCTGCCATTAACAACATAAAACTTTCTATTTGTCTTACTCTCGTAAGGGAATACCATCGAGAACCCTATTCCCTCTTAAGACAATAAAAAGCCAAATACAAATGCAGAGAAAACTGTAATACAATTTTATGTTTGCACAATATCTGCATGTTTGGGTTACTCTTTAATTTGTAAATTGATACTGAGTCATAAATGGCATTTTATGTTGACAACACTAGTTTCAAGTTTGAAAAAATAAATGTCGTCGCCTTCACTGCAGCCACAGTCAAAGTGTAAAACACGAAAGTATATGGTTTTAATGATTTTAATTAACTGTTACACAGTACAATTGTGGATATCAATAAATGTCTGGAAACAGAGATGAGACTGGGTGTCCAGATAAATGGCATTCCCTATTTTAGTTGTTCACATGCATCGATTGCCATTTTAATTGATCATCTTAAGATGTTTCACAACTGCATTACAATCGAATACCATCTCAACCCTCATTATTTGCCAACAACACCCGTCATTCTCAGTGAGCTTATAATGGAGGACCAGTGATGAGTATTATTGTTGGTGTATCCAAGGCATTTACCGAGAAAAAGGTCATTGGATACCAACAAATCAATTTCGAATTTGCCACAAATGCGGATCCAAATTTTCTAACCGGCGTAACAATTGCTGTGAAAGCAAGTATTAACAACTTTTGCAGATCAGACAGAAATTGGAGCAAAATAACTTTTCGGTTTGGGCTGTGATTAGAAATAATTTTTGTAAACATATGTAAATATTAACATTATAGCACGGAACATACCGAAATAATTACGTAATTATTTACAAACGCATCTGCCAACGCACATTTAAGAAAATAAAATAATGAAATTGATTGCAATTTATATAGAATACTATGTCAGACATTATTTCAATACAATAATGCATAAACGTTTATATATTAACGCTGTGGTATCTGTCATTTAATAGATGTTATGATATATTGTTCGAAACTCGTTAGTACATTATATAAAACACAATGTCGATTAATTAAAATGGAGTTTGCATGATCCTTACCCATTAAAATGCTTAATCTAGGAAATACTGTGAATAAATCTTATACATAATCCACTATAAATTAAAATTGGTATGAATACGCGTGAACGTAAATTCACATTACCACAGGCCCTATCGGTACGAGTATTACAAATTGAGAGCCTTTTTTTACATATTTTACCGTTGTATTGAAGTGTCTAGGATCAACGATCACTTAAAGGATCGCATTTTACCTGTCAGTTAAGTAAAAGAAATAATGAATCAATCCAATCTTTTGGAAAATATACATATCTATATCTTATTCTAGGACTTGAGACTGTGTTGACAATGATATAACCAATCAATAATCATTATCCTGTTCTTTCGTATTCATACATATCATTATATCTGTGTTATGAATGAATGACATAAGTGTAAAATACAAGTGTAAATGAAGCAATGTTTCTGTAATTCTTACAACAGCGCACTAAGCCGGGTAAACTTGGAAAACAGAGATGAGATTCCATTCGATAAATGAACGTCTCTTGCTTCGCTAGCCCCTTTCCAATAAACGCCTAAAACATGAATACTACACAATACAGGTTAATACTGAAATGCTATAATGTATATGGACATACATAAGCGTATAATAAAAACGATATGATATGATATTTTAATGCATGCTTAAAGTGCTATTAGAATGCTGGAGAATTTTGCGTTTTCATGTAATACTAATTTAATTATTCCTTCATTGATAGAAATTACAACTTTTCCTGCTTCAGTATTTCTCTGGGAGATGTTTTAAAATACCAATACCGATTTGTCTAGTATCACAAACAAAATTAAAGACTTCCGGTTTAACTTGTTACAGAACCTTTGTACAACTTTTAACGTCATTTAGTATGACGTCACAATTCAAAGTTTAACGTAATAATGAAAAATCAGGGAAAAGTAGCACCTGTACAACTTCTGACGTCACATATTATGGCGATTAACTACTAAAAAAGCTATCGAACTTTTACTGCTTATCGTATATATCTTGAGATCGGCATCACGCATGAGCATAATATTTTGTGAGCGACTATTTTATGTATATAGGCGCATAATATAGAAAAATTGTGATCATTCTAATAGCACTTTAAGATTTAATGAAGTTGAATATGATATCTTACAACATATAGATAAACATATAGATACACATTGTAGATAAACAGGCCACTATAACAATAGTTATAGATGAAATAAATGTAAGTAAGAGCAGACACCACAGACGATATCATGATTTGACTGTGGCTAATGCACACTTTGCAATACTTCATATAATATATATATAATAATCGCTTGATTTTATATCGTTTGAAAGATAGCACTTACTTCAGTCTGACGATGATTGTTATTGTAATCACAGAAATGATAATAACCACCACTCCAACAGTTATCAATGTTAGCAATGAATATACTAACCAGTCTGAAAATAATACGCGGAAAAACTTATCTGGATTATATATTTCTAAGGTGTTGTTAAGAAATAAATATAACAGATTCAATATATTCTAAAACTATTATTAAAGTATCATCTCTATCTTTGATATGAAGAATATAATCAATACCGTGTGGAAATGTTTCTATCACGACATTAAAATTTTGTAAGAATAAAAATCTTTGAGAAAGTGGCTGGTACGTCTCCAACTATAAAAAGGTGCAACATGATATTGTTCTTAACCACACCATTTGTTTGGCTTTTGTCAAATTAAATGACCGTCCAAAGTCGGTATCGTAATTGCACTACAATCAAATATTTTTGTAATGTGTTATATGTTCTAGTATATTATTTATATTCATTTATTGTATAGCTCCATGGTGACTTCTGCCACATAACTGAGCCAGTAACTCCTCTTTTTTCTTTTATTCCATGGAATTTGAGACATGGTTAACCCTTCGGTACTCCTTCGTTTTTTTTACTTGAATCAAGATTTATTTATAACTGAAAATAATTACTTTGACTTAATCCATGGACGCTTAAGACATTGAATTGTTACTGTTCATACTAAATTGAAATTGAGTTAAGGAATCTCGAATGAATTTTTGGAATCAGGCCACATGTGACCAGCCTCCATGGTTTGTTCTCTCCTCCATGACACCCATTCACACCTTTGGTTCTTACATGGGTCCATAATTGTCACTTATTTTACCATCTACACATAAACATATCTCTTTAATTGATAAGATTACATTGCCGTTTGCATGTTTTAGTATTTGACATGTGATTGTACCTGTGTTTACTTCAGCAGACTTGTTTGTTTCATTAATACCATCTTCTGTCATTTCTAAATTCTTCTCCTCACATTCTGAATCTGAGTTTTCTATAATATTTTAGAACAATATTAACAACCCATAGGTTTTTTTAAACTTAAAATATATATTATTATTTACACAAATGTAAAGTTATTCGTACGGTATGGCTCTTTTATAATTTTGCAATAAAAATGCAACTTATACTTTAGTAGTTGAAGTGAGAATTTTAATTGAGCTTTTCCCCCACTACTTGAATGGCATTTGCATTGGACATGACACATATCTAATACTCGATTTACGTACTGTTCTGACATACAAATGCTGTAAATGTTTAATTACATGATCCATATCTAAAATTTACTTCTCTGCTCAACATTTCAGCGTAAACACACTCTGATTCGAAGGTTTTGATGGAAACATTCTGTGCTAAAATAAAGATGAAATAAATTATTTAAACACCCCAAAAATCAACCTTTGGAAACTTTTGTGATTGTCAAAGAAAACTACATTCGGTGCATCTCATTATATATTATACTCGATTTAATAAATACCTTCTGTGCAGCCTCTCTGGTAGATTTCTAAAGAGTCTATTGCTATGCCATCTGTATAATCAGAGCCTATCTTCGCAACTACTTTAATCTGTCATGAAAAGTAATTTAGAAACATGCACCAATAGTGTACCAACTGTAACACAATTCAGAATGTTGACATTGACTTACAGTATGATTTTCAAACTTTGTGGCCATTACTGTTTGCAATATTAAAACTCATAGTTTTACATTTTAAACTTAATGCTGTGTAAATGCAGTAAATGCATTTTGGGTGGAATTTTAACACAAAAGGGAATTAAAAGGGAGATTGTTCAGAGTTTCACTTTAATTACTGTATGTGATTTATGTTTTATGTCATCATAATACCTCTGCATCTGTATGTCATAAAATCAAGAGACATAAAATGCCATTTCTTTCCATAGTTCCCACGTTTTCTACGTAGCTCCTGTTTTGATAATGGGTGGTGCAACCATACAGATAACTCGCTTGTGTTGTCGTGAACATGCATAAAGTAGGCAAATCTCAAACACAATGTGGCATCTGAAATTGGAAAAATGAATTAATTAATTCTGATAAGCAAAATACTTATCTGGATCGAGTTTCGTTCAAAACATTTCGATAACATTCTATTGTCTCTTTGTTGTATGAATAACAGATTGTTTATAGATTTTTAAAGTATGTCTTTTGAATTTTGCAGTGAATGAGACGGTTGTTACCAGTACACCGGCAAACCACACTAAATGATTGACGTTTGTTACTTTAATTGTGGTATCGTTACCGCAGTACAATCGATTTTTTTTTTCTGTGTTTTTTTTTTTACTACAATGATGTTTTATATGCATGCCCTTGGTGATTTCTGTCATTCAATTTAGTCAGGAGTCTTATGGTCACACGTCTTCTGTCTTCTTTTTTTAATCTTATCCCTTAAAATAAGTACACATGAACGTCATACACTAAATTTAATATTCTTATTAAAATATTGCTTTAAACCTTTCTCTTTCTACTGCTATTTACTCATTTTCCTGTGACAGTGACACTCCATTGTAAACTTCTTGCTGACATTTTCTTATATCCATACGGAGCAGAGTTTATTCTGACCTTGTTCTCAACAGGAAGTAAGGACCTTGCATCTCATTTAATTTTATTTACAGATACATAGATGATGTGTTGTTAATTAATAATCCTATCTCAGCTTATAAGGTACGCCAGGGAATGTTCGATAAACAACAGTATTGTCACAAAGGCTAAACGGCTGACCGGGAAGCTGCTTTTTCATGGTTATGTTATAGAACGCCCGAGGTCGTCACTAAGGAGGTTATGCGGTTGCTACGGGGATCTCCTAAGATATTATGAGGTCTCACTTTGCAGAATGTATATGACGTTCTGGGGTGACTGTTAGACAATGACTGTTAGACAAATCCTAACCCTAACCCTATTATGACATCACTTTTACCATTTCTGCACATTTCTGTGTGCATTGGAACTTTCACCGAATTTGACATGTTTCAATATAACTGTTGCGACTGGTTCGCTATGTTTGTATCGGATAACTAATCAGTACTTCTTCATTTACATCACCACTTTGCAGTACTGTAGTATTTATAATATTAAGAATAATGATAATAATAATAATCATCATTTTCATCATCATCAACATCATCATAATCATAATAATTATTATTATCATTATTACTATTATTATTATTATTATTATTATTATTATTATTATTATTATTATAAATATTCATAAAATGCACATACATGTGTTTATGTACTATTATTTAGACAGCTTTGTTTGTTTTATTTATAGATTTCGAAAAAAAATTCACTGGATCTCCGATATTCAAATTCCTTTTTCTATAGTGCTAGTATTAGAATGTAAAGATGATGGATAAATCCAAACCACAAGTCCAAAAATCATGAAACCATAGGACATACAAAATCGGTGAAAATGAAAAACAAATGGAAAATAACAAAATATGTCTACTTGAAGAGCATATGTGAACCCCTGTGATGGAGTGAGATCAGGTATAACAAATAAATAGCAAATGTTGAAATGGGACAAAACCAGAAAGAATGAGCTTCTCCTGCTAGCAATCTACACCCGTCACATATATCCCGCATAAACTTCCTGTCTATAATTAAAGCATATAGAAATAAGAACGTCACTGTACATGACCGTGTTCCAGAATATCATATAACATTCTGGAAAATGGGTTTCGTATTATCAAACAATAGCCATGTATCGATCATAGAACTTTTTCAATGATGATTACAATCCATTGAGTCTGAAGACCTGTGTGAGTAGTTTATTTGTTAGTCTCCTGGCCCTCACTTCCATAACTAATAAGAGGCATAGAATATAAGATTGAAAGCCATAAAAAGGCGAGGACAAAATTATGTTACTCAGAAAGGAAAAATCAGTGATATGCAAATTGACATCGACACCCTTTGTCATAACGGGAGCTGCGTAACTGATCAACCCTAACAGATGAGACAAGAGTAAGAGTAAGACGGTCAAATGAATTGACAACTGTCATTTAAATGGCCTGGTAAAGCAGTTTACGGACCCACTTTTCCACTCACATCAAAAGCAACACAATCAAAGAACACATCTAGAAATTAATAAATAATCATCGATATAGAAAAAAAAAATATGATCAACGGGTTTCTCAAGTGGAAAGAAAATAAAAAAAAAATTAACACGAATAGTTTATTGAGTAACATATGAATATTTAAAAAGGAAAATGGAGTGGTATCAACATCAGTCATCCCTGCTCTGCCCGTCAGAAGTCAGGTTAGGTTCCTAATCTGTAGAAATTCTTATTAAGCGAATGAGGGGGACAAGATTCGAGAAGTGTCTTATCTGAAAGGATTCTATAAAGCAAGTCAAAGAATTCTCACGAGTCCGCATAAGTTGTTGAGGGGTCCAAAACAATGTAAAGATGAGAGAAATCCAAACCATAAGTTTAAAGATAATGAAACCAAAGGACATACAAAATCAATGAAAATGAAAACCAAATGGAAAACAACGAAAATGTCTACTTGGAGAACATATATACACCCTTGATCGAGTGAGATCAGGTGCCTGGGGAGAGTGAGCATCTCCTGCATGCTAGAAATACCCGTCACATATACCAAGTAGAAAGAGTCAAATCGTGTAAATTCCATATATATTTATATATGGAGAACTTAAAGTAGGTAACCTTTCTCGTAACGACCATAGAACTTCCTCAGTGACGTTGTTAGTCTAGTACATATATAACCCTGGTTGGCTAGCTTATCTGAAATTCGCCTAGCCCTCAGAACAAAGTAATATGAACATGCTCTGGAATAACGTATTAACTGAGATACGAAAACGCCGTATGAGGGCGTTGATGGAATGTTGCTATTTATGAAAGGAAATTTGGTGAAAGCGAAATTGAAATCGTTACGTTTGTCATGGAATGAGGTCATGCCAACATTTCGAATGCGTTTAATAATTCTTAAACGGAATGAGATGAAGTTATCCGAATATTTATCTTCCCTGGTGTATATATAACACTACATTAAAATAAAAGTGAAACGAGAGATTCCGCTGGATACGTATTGCTGTATAAATGCGTGGAATATCAAAGATTATCGTGCTATATAGAATTGGTATGGCCTTATAGGCCCTTTGGTAGCTATATAAGATTTTACCAACACTAATACCTAAGTACTTGCCTATCATGCTATGTTGGTTAAAAATGCAAAAATATCGCTAAGGAAAACAAAATATTCCAGATTGAATTTTCCAGTACTCGTTAAAAATGAATTCAAAATCTATCTCATTAAAAATAAATTGCAAGTTCGGTGTTCGACAAGAAAAATCAACTGCATGCATGACTTTATACTCTTTTTCTATCAACCACTTACAATGTAAATGTTCTTTGCTGAATTGTACTTTAATCAATGCTATGATTTCATTTGTACATGTTTTCGATAAGGTTAATACATCTGCCACTTTTCCGCCACAAATTTTCATTTACCACCAATGGATTACAATCCAATGCTACTGAAGGAATATTTGACAGGATTAATATATTTACTATCTGGTAACGTGATACTTTGTAGGATGAATTCCGTCCCATTTTTCACTCCAGATGCCTCCATGTAATGGCCATTATAGAGTTCCGTACAGTGAGGCCCAGTCCTAACATAACATTATGTTCACGTCGCGTTAACGTGAAGTTTGCTTTCCTCGTGCGCTCAGGACTGCTGAGCACACGCGTTTGCGTTAACGCAGATTTCCACGTGAACTTAATTTCGAGACCGCGTGAACGCGCTTGACTGCCGCGTGAACGTGCTTGACAGCCACGTTCGCTTGCTTACAACTTATAACTTCTATTAACATGTTCATATAGAAGAATTTGAAGGAAAATAATATATATATATATATATATATATATATATATATATATATATATATATATATATATATATATATATATATATATATATATATATATATATATATATATAATGATGATGATATATATATATATATTGTGTACTTAAATATTAAAACATATAAATAAAATATTTAGAATTAAATAAAACCCTTCCGAGTTAAGGGATATTTTTTAAAACATTGAACACAATTTCCGAACAATGACTTTAATTATTTTACTTTAGGAAAATAATAATAATAATAATAATAATAATAATAATAATAATAATAATAATAATGATAATGATAATGATTATGAAATTAAAATCAATAAAGATAATAATAATGATGATAACTGCTATATTCATAAATTATAGAAAATAGCTTTATTAAAATTAATAATAATAAATACATAAATAAGAAACACGTGTAAATACATAAATTAGTTATAAATGAATCAAGAAATAAGAAATAGATACATAAATAAATTAATTAAAAATAAATAAATAAATGAAATTAGAAAGTAATCATTCTAGTATAAACTGACGAAGTTTTTTTTTTCATAAATACATTATTGCATGTCTACGCGATAATTTCCTTTGCTATATTACATATGAAATCCTTAATGCAGGGTGTCATTTTAAAATAAGATTTAATACACTTTTTACGGCAACATTCGCGGTAATCTAATTAGACCCATTTTATTTTCTCCGTCCGCACTGCATAGAGAATTACAAATATAGACATGTGAACGTGCGACGGACCGAGCGCACGCGGGAATTAATCGCGTTAACGCGAATTCCCTCCCGCGTTAACGCGGGGAGCGCACGCGCGTCCAGTCGAGCAGTTCTGGTACGTGTGCTAAAGCAGTCCTCGCGACTGCTTTTCGCGTTAACGTGAATGTTATGTTAGGACTGCACCCATCTGTAGGCCCTGTCAATGCATGCTTGTTGGCTACCTATGAAATATGAAACAATGAAATGATACTTATTTCACCTTTCAACCTAATCTTTTATAAATCATTGACTACAAACATTTAGATGACACTTTAATGAGTTTAGGATCACTTACTATCAGACTAGCAGTTTTTTGTTTGTTTGTTTGCTTATTCATTTCTTTATGTTTTGTTCGTTGGTTTGTTCATATGGTATTTACTAGAGCCTGCACTTACGTTTTGGATTTTCAAGAAAAAAAATTCTCAGGTTACTTTCACTGCAAAAAAACCCCCAAGTTTCCGCAACTCCGGAAACCTTGCGGAAACTGGGACATCAAGTTTCCGGAAGGTTTCCGCAATGGAAAACAACCTGAGTTCTACAGAAAATTTATATCAAGATGCAACTTTTTTTTTCATTCAGTTAATTAATATGTGTATGGCCTTCTTAAAAATGCTAAGAGTACACTTGCACATCAAGTTTCCGGAAGGTTTCTGCAACGGAAACCTGCGGAAACTTGCATAATCGATTACCTGGCAAAAAAAAAAAATAAAAAAAAAAAAGGGGGGGGGGGTTTGCACAATTGCATTGAAAAATGGAGCGTGTTCTGCAAAATCAATTCCTTGGTAAAACTTTTGATCAATTAAGTTTTAAACATTGATGTGTGTGGAATTTGAAAAAATGTATCAGAAAAAAGAATCAATTTCATTTCCTGCATATTTAACAATTTGCAATTTGAGTAACTTCCTTAAGCTCCATCTTTGCGCCCATCTTTTCACACCTTTCTATCCGGTCTATTGTTCTCCAATAAACTTTACCGTTACCAGGTATATGTTATATGCATTGTGACATTACACAGTATATTCATATTATATATGTACATTTATACCATGCTGCTGAATATTGAATGACTAGGCTAACAGATCATTTCAAATATATGTAAAATTCGAAGCGAAGTCCCCGCGTATAGGCCTACAGGGTCACACGAAGTTGTTCAGTACTTTTTAGCCGAAAATGGGGAAACGGGGGAAATGTTTGTGTGGGTTTTTTTTCCATATGCTATTAATTAATAAACTCCTGCGCCAGCATAAGAATAGCATGTGAGATTTTGAAACCAAAACTTTGTTTCTAAATCCTTGCCAGAGTCATATCAAGATAATCCGTGAAGAGGAAAAATAAATATCAAAACTGTGTAAAATGTGCCAGTGGCGGACCCAGAGGCATGTGTGACAAGGATGTAGACTTGGCGCCTGTAGACTTCCATCCAAGCCTGGTGTGCGGGAGTGGCCGGTCCCGCTCGAGCCGGCATAGGGGTCCAGGGTTACCCCGGGGGATCATTGGCACGTACGGTACGCGTGACATTTTGGCATTTCTTAGTTTATTATAATCTCCATGATCTGCCCTCTCTTATAGAAATCTTTCTGAGTTCACAAAAAGATGTCTCTGTAAAAACATTTGAAATGATCGATGGAAAGCAAATGAACTGACACTTTATGGATTTTGATGTGGCAGGGACTTGTGTTATATACTTCCCTGGATGTGTTTAAAGATAATATCGTTGTAATGGGTCAGATTTTCTTTAATATAAATCAAAGACTTATAAGCAAGTTGTTTATAAGTCGTTGTATAAATCAAACCCAACACGGATCTGAACCAATAAAATCCCGCCCCAGCCCCCATTTCCCCCCTTTTTTATTAATCAGAGGAAATGCAGACCAAAAAAAAAAATGATATAATTGTATTTTATTCTGCATTGATTCCCGCGACTATCCTAAGACAACTCTCACAAAGATCGTTATTATAGTAATCTTAAAATTAGAAAATAAATTTAAGGATTTTTAAAAAAAATATTTAAATTGACCAATCAGAATGCTCACAACATACAGCTCTCCCGCGGATCGAAATCAAAACAAACATGACAGAAGCTCTCGAGAAGAATTTTTTTTCCAATCATCTATGAAAGTAAAAGGCTCCGATAACGTTATTTTATCCTGTAATAAAATAGTCAAACGTCTCCTAAATAGACAATATGATATTGACATCATCAAAAAGACTATAGGTCTTGTATTTGGCCCCTCTACAGCCTTATGCAGACTTTTACTTGAACGTTGCACGCTGACTAACAGGGCGGTGGAGACTATATTACGGGCCTTGTCCAAACCTCTTTCAGAGGAGACATGGTCCTGAACCTCGTCCCCTCTGACTGTTAGTCGGGACCCCTACAGATCTAGGGTCTTAGCTCGCTTTCAGACTGACAGAGCACGGTTTATCATGTTGATGTCGCATATATTTTTATACCATTATGTGTTTTACAATACCTTACGTATTGACCTGTTGACCGTTGTTCTTTACATGGAGGATTATTTATAGATTTTTAAATGTACGTCTTTTGATTGTTCTGCTGTTACGGTGAGTGGGAAGGTGGGCCCGTAAACCGGTTATCCACACCATTTGTTTGGCTTTTGTCAAATTAAATGACGTCCTAAGTCGGTATCGTAATTGCACTACAATCAAATATTTTTGTAATGTGTTAAATGTTCTAGTATATTATTGATATTCATGTATTGTATAGCTCCATGGTGACTTCTGCCACATAACTGAGCCGGTAACTCCTCTTTTTTCTTTCCAATCATCTAGAAGTCCTTTGCAGAAGATCTGTATTTAAAGTTAAATACGCAAGGTATGTATATCCAAATTCATAATCTATTCATCAACTAGTTTAGAATTAGGATTAAATTCAGCTCCAGGAAATCTTACTTATACTCTCACGAACTTTTCGGTTTCGGAAGTACTCGAGAATCATAAATCTGTCCTCAATACGTTTGGTATTGACTCAAATAAATTGAATTTAGAACTTCCATATTTGTACTGTATTCCAAAAATGCACAAAACTCCGTACAAACAACGCTTTATCGCTGGTTCCTCGAAGTGTTCCACAAAATCTGTATCGATGCTACTCACAAAAATATTATCAGAAATTAAATCTGGCCTTCATAGATATTGCGAAACAGTATATTCCAGAAGTGGAATTAATCAAATGTGGATCCTTAAAAATTCAAAAGAGTTGTTAGAACATCTAAAATCAAAAAGTTTTACTAAAATTCACTCCATCAAGTCTTTTGACTTTTCGACTCTGTACACAACGATCCCTCATCAGAAATTAAAAGACAGATTAGCGGAAATTATTCAAAATGCATTTACTAGTAAAAACGGAAGCCGCAAATTCAAATATATAGTAATAGGCCACGATAAAACTTACTTTGTTAGGGAAAATTCTGATTCCAAAAATAAATACACTGAAACAGCTGTCATTCAGATGTTGAACTTTCTTATCGATAACATTTTTGTGGTGTTTGGAGGTAAGGTTTTTCAACAAATTGTCGGCATTCCAATGGGCACTAACTGTGCTCCGCTTCTGGCTGACATATTCCTTTATTCATACGAAGCTGAGTTCATTCAGTCTTTGCTTTCGCAAGGAAAAAAACAATTGGCTCTTGGCTTCAATTTTACTTACAGATATATAGATGACTTGCTTTCAATTAATAATCCTTCATTCGCGGATTACCTTAGCATCATCTATCCAAGTGAACTGGAGGTCAAAGAAACCACAGAAACTAGTAATTCTACTTCGTATTTAGATATTATGTTGTCTTTCGACATTAATGGTCAATTGAAAACCTCACTCTATGACAAACGTGACGATTTCAATTTCGCTATCACAAACTTTCCTTTCATAAGTAGCAACATTCCATCATCGCCCGCATACGGCGTATTCATATCTCAGTTAATACGTTATTCCAGAGCATGTTCAAATTACAATGACTTTGTTCTGAGGGCTAGGCGACTTTCAGTTAAGCTGCTCAACCAGGGTTATATATGTGCTAGACTAGCATCGTCACTGAGGAAGTTCTACGGTCGTTACGAGACTCTTATTACTCCATATGATATCTCGTTATCCAGACTTTTAAATGATATTCTGGATTGAGACCGATTCCGATCACTTTACACAGATTTGACACCTTCTATACTAGAAGGTTACCTACTTCGACTTCTCCATATATAGATACATATGGAATTCACACGATTTGACTCTTTCTACGGGGTATATGTGACGGGTGTTGCTAGCAAGCAGGAGATGCTCACTCTCCCCGGGCACCTGATCTCACTCCATCACAGGGGTTCACATATGCTCTTCAAGTAGACATATTTTGTTATTTTCCATTTGTTTTTCATTTTCACTGATTTTGTATGTCCTATGGTTTCATGATTTTTGGGCTTGTGGTTTGGATTTATCCATCATCTTTACATTACAGTCCATTGATTTTTAATTCATGATCGAGTGATCCCGATCTGACGCGTAGATGTACATGCATATATGATGATGATGCCGTAGCCAGTATAGTAAGTGTACATACAGCTACAGCGTGATTTCATTGATAAAGACTTGAAATGTTGCATGTATGTACGAAACAGTTGATGTTTAACTTGAAATGTTATTTCTTACCCTATAGGATTTATCAATTAAAAATAAAGTATAAGGGAAGTGGGGGGGGGGGGGTGTGTTAAATTAAGGTTAATTACTTCATTCATCACTTCATGTGCTGAAATTCTATCCATCGACATATAGATGTATATACTGTGTGCATAAACATAATGTAGTATTTTTGATATAAAATGTTGATATATGTAATGATGTACTCTTCTAATGGCAAATATAAGGGGTGCCCCTTCTTTTTTCAGGCAGTGACCCTAAAAAGCAACATTTGCCTTTCACTGTCAAGGGACCTCTTGAAGTTGAATCAATGAATGGATATTGTATTGATCATTATTATCATTGATTTTTTAAAAAGGAGTATCAGTATTTTTTGATATTCAGATCAAGAATTAGCTTTTCCTAAGAAACTCTTTATAAAGCTGCTATTTTTATCCTTAGAGACCAAGCGTGCTTGATAGCTAGCCCATGTCACCATTATTATATTAAATATATACAAAAATAGGGCTACTGATTGTGTTTGGAAGTCTAGCACAATTCATAATTAAGCCTTAGTGTGAGTATATAGTAATTATGATTTATAAAATTTTATTGCTGTCAGAATGAATTGTTGCTCAATTGCAGATGCAGAAAAAATCTCAGAAAATCACAATATATAAGATGATCTTGTAAAGAAGAAATGGAGGAAGAAATCAAATTCAGCAAGTGAAATGCAGAGATGCAAAGAAAAGTAAGATGGAAGGTTAGAAACTTTTACATTGTTTCAAGTATTATTACCTAATTTTAAGTAGTGATTGAGGGTTTGATTATCATACTCTCTATCCTACTGTTAACATTAGCACATTGGGGCCTTTTTGGGTGAGTGGTCTAAAATAAAGCTACATGTATGTGATGGAAATACATGTAATTCACATAGCCTCCCATTCACTTACGTTACAGGTCGTAGATGCAAGCTTGACATGCTAATAGCATATTATACATAGAGGGGACACGGGGTTATTGCTTCTATGACCTGTGACTTCAGTCAGTTCTGGGTTTGGATCCCTCGGTCCTTCTCTCCTTGTCAATATATACCAAGGGCAGTTAATTAAGGTCTTTGTTTATTAAACGATAAACAAAATATTTATTGTACTGTAGTTTTGCTTGTTTGATTCTTCAATCTCCTTTTTTACACAGACATTTAGACATATGCAACAAACCTATGTGAAGCAGTGAGGGATCAATAATGTGCCACATATAACGTGACATGAAACATATGACACCGAATAGATACCTGTGGGATTTGAACTTGAGACATTTCAGTCTAATAGCTAAGCTCCCAACAAATTGAATTAAGCTGAATCATATATTAAACTGACATATGTGGAAGAAAAAAGAGGAGTTACCGGCTCAGGTATGTGGCAGAAGTCACCATGGAGCTATACAAACATGGAACTACAAACAATATAAAGAATATGCATACTTTGTGTACATGTATTTATACAGTATAATTTTGCTTATACATATACATGTACTAGAAGTAATTTTCACTAATGATATGGTAATATGCTACTTAGTTTATTTGATATTCATATATAATATAGTAGAAAGCTAAAAGGGTTGAGGGAGGAAGAAATATGTGATAAAATGTCATAAATTATAAAAGATCTTAAATGAATTTTCATTTCATACGGTATTTATGAAGCGAGTTGTTTGTTTTATATCCCAGAACCTTGGCGAGGGGATATAAAACACACAACGAGTTTCATTAATACCATATGAAATGAAAATTCATTTCAAATTCTTTTTATCACATGTTTACACTCAGTTTAAATGTGTTTATTTCATGAACACTGCCTTGACAAAATTCTTATCCACGCCATGACGTCAGCTATGTCATAAATTCATTTATGACATAGCGATATTTTGCATGTATGTTCCTTATAAACAAGACCTTTCAGTCAGTAACAAGATTTTTTATCATGTGGCTTTGACATCGACCTTTGACCTGCATTTGAAAAAACTTAAACATTGACCATAACTGTGGAACCGTAAGAAGTAGGGCTTTCATATTTGGCATGTGTGTTTCCTTATGAAAAGACCTTTCTTTTGATATTATGGGGCCTTGACATTGACATTTGACCTGCATTTGAAAAACTTTAACACTTACTGTAACTATTGAATTATTAGAAGTAGGGCTTTAGTATTTAGCATCTGTTTTCCTTGTGACAAGACCTTTCCATTGATACAAAATTAAGGTCAAGGTCATGGCGACAGGCATCCATTGAGCCCGTAATGACTGTCAGTTTTCTATTAAATTTAGTAAAAGTATTTGTCCTTGTTATGCACGATTGCAAGTACTGTTATATTTTGCCACTGGAATCTATTTAGATTTGTTGACATTTGAGGTAGATCTATGCATGGCATGCATGGAATTAAAATATGAAATGGTAACATTTGGTGTATTGTTTTGGGAAGCTTATTCAGAATTGTTCTGTTAAAGCACCTAATTATATTGACATGTAGTTCCAAGTTAAATTTCTGATTTAGTCTCTTATGTACATGTATGTGTAGTTTTTAATTTACATCTCTTGTTTCAGAAGCAGGATTAAGATGACAAGATCAATGACAGAATATCAATGAGAGGACATTAAAGAATGCAATTCTCAATGTACACAACGTTGCAAGTTTCAAATTCTTACAGGAACACATTTGTGAAAATTCAGATATTTTGATTACAAGGATAGAACATTATTTCCATTCATTTGCTCTTGTTTTGTTTAATCTTGAAGTGGCGAAATGAAACACTGTATACATTTTCAAAACACAGGAATTTAAAAAGTTTTGTATGTCAGTTACTTAGTGAATATTGTATGTGCAAGTTTGAACATATACTGTATACAATTAAACAATTTTGAATTATTATTGTATTTCTTTTGTTTGTGTATTTTTTTTTTGTCTCTGAAAATGTGATGGCCTATACAGTAGATATATTAGATTTCAAGATACAAAATTAGCTGTCAGTTTTTATTGAATTGCAAGAGGTTAATTTCTACCATTACTTCTGCGGAAACAACATCTCTTGGCATCTATACTATATAATTACCGGTAGATATTTCATTTATTACAAAATGTACTAGTTTCAGTAGGTTTTCGCCAGTTTCCGTAGCAGAAACCTCCTTGGGTCTCCAGGTTATAGAAAAAATTTAATTTTCCAGTTTATATGGAGATGTTCTGAGTTCAGCTGGTTTCATTCATGTACATTTCCTTAAATGTCCCGGCGGAAACGAAGTTTCCGCCAGGTTTTAGGTGGCGGAAACTTGCTGGAAATGTCCCAGTTACTGCAGGTTTCTGCATGGTTTCAGTTGCGGAAACCTCAAGTTACTGCAAGTTTCGATCAGTTTCTGTTGCGGAAACACCATGTTTCAGCAGGTTTCCGCAATGTTTCAGTCCGGAAACTCCAAGTTTTTTGCAGTGTTTTGAACTTCTTACTCAGGGTTATAGATATCATAAACTTTTTTGTAAATTTTAAATTTTTTTTAAATTTCTAAATTCGGAAATGTTACTTTTCAACAATATGTATCCAGAGGAATTTCCCATCCCAATTTCTACGGTAATCTACTGTACAAACTAAGGAGGTCAAGAGTTCCGATAATTTCATATCGGCTGGTTCTAAAATTATTAAACGCCTTCGACATCGACAGTATGACCTCGAGATCATGGCTAAGACCATAGATCTTGTATCGGGTCCCTCTACAACCCAATGCAGACTTTTACATGAGCCTTACACGCTGACTAACAGGGCGATGGGGACTCTATTAAGGGCCTTGTCCAATATACGGCGGGACAATCAGAAAATAACGCCGCCGAAATCTACAACCTTAGAGGCGATAATGAGGAACTGCATAGAGAAATAGAACTTCTCCGCTCAGTAATAATCAGAATGGACCGGAAAATGGAAAGCATGGAGAGGGAGATCACAGATCTTAGGGGTCGGTCCATGAGGAACAATATACTGATTCATTATTTTGAGCATAAAGTAAACTAAAATCTCATGACTGATGTGCCAGCGGCTATAAAAACAACACCTAGATATCGATGTCAGTTTTGTGCAAATTCAAAGAAACGGCTACAGGTCATTACAGAATGGACGACCTATTACGATCACGGGTAAGATGCTAGACGGAAATAAAAAAGATGAAATTCTGAAAGCGCAAAAATCAAGGAAAGCAGCAATAGTTCAGTTTCCTTTCTACATTCCCCCCCAAGAACCTGCAGTTATTTCAGAGGAACGAAGGAGGCTATATCAAAAGTCGGAGTCATTTAGGAAACAGAACACATACTCAAAAGTTGTTAAAAACCAGATTATAATGCCAAACGGCACAAACCACACGAGGACGAGGTGCCAAAGCTCAGCAATGCGGACATCCTGCAAATTTCCAGAGAGGAAAGGTCAGAACTTGACAAATTCTCTATTGAGTCAACAAAGTGTGAAGAAATTAAGGGAAGTCAATTCTTTGCAACGGGTGCCAAAGTTAAATCAGTTACCGAAGTGTCAAAAGAGTACAAAATATCGTGTATTAATGTAGATTCAGCCAGTTCGGATCATCGCATTTTTGTTTATCGCTTCAAAACGGAGTCTGGTGAAATATGTGAAAGCTACCATGACGACGGGGAACACGGCGCCGGCCGCCGCATCTTTAAATACCTTTCGTTGAGTAATGGGTGTCGCAATAGTGATAACCAGATGGTTTGAAGGTACTCGCATAGGATATGACAGATTCAGAATGATGAAAAAACTAACGAGTGATCTTGTGTCCTCAATCATTTCTTAAACATTCCAAGTTATGGAACAGATCGCGATGTCAAACCAGGATATGTTCCGCATGTTAAGAAGTACTATACATATCCGCTTTTGTGTTTAAGTTTTATGTTTTAGCACAAACTATCGAAACTGCGTTCATTTGTCACAAAATGAGGTATTATATAATTATGTATTTGAAAATCTTTCTTACTCTTTTCACACTTTCTTTACTGCAGCACACATCTTTCCTTTACTCTCCCATTTCATCTCTTTACTTATCGCACAAGGAGTCGACAATACTGCAACGGTTTTCGTGCAGATGGACTTTTCTCCAATATTTTGTGTACTATAATCATCTTTTTCATATGTTTGTTGTTATATATACCAGTTATACATTTTCGATGCTTTACAGAGAACCAAATATTGATACAAATCACCTTTACTGTATGTTCATGAAAACATAATATAAATCCAAAATGACAGGCCAATATAATTTCTGTCAATTGTCAAAAGCTTGTAAGCTTTGAGAAAAGAAAAGACATGTTTCTGTATTTTAAACAACTTAAGTGTGATATATTATGTATCCAAGATACTCATTTTTACTAAGGAAAAGGAAAATGATATAACAAACCAGTGGGGGTATCAATGTTAGTTTAGCTCGTACACAACAAATGCCAGAGGTGTTGCAATTTTATTCAACAATTCTTTTGAGTATAAAGTAAGTCGACTCAAAAGTGATATAAATGGTAATTGTTTAGCTTTGGATTTACAAGTAGAGAATAGGAATATTACATTGATTACAATTTATGGCCCAAACAACGATCAACCTGATTTTTATGATAGTATTCAAACGATAATTGATGAATTTGATAATATATACAATATCACTGTTGGAGACTTTAATCTTGTAATCTATCCTGAACTGGATTATCAAAACTATCTTCATATAAACAACCAAAAGGCTAGAAACAAAGTGCTTGAGATAATGGAATCTTGCAGTCTATTTGACATATTTTGTGAAAAATATGACAATGAAACATTATATACTTGGCGAAAGCGTAACCCTGCCTGTGAAGCAATCAAGACTTGACTTTTTTCTTATATCTGAGTGTCTTGAACCCGATGTCATCGATACATCAATTTTAAATAGCTATATAAGTGATCACTCAGCCATCAGTTTACACCTGAAATCGTCGGATTTTGTGTATTCTAATGGACTTTGGAAGTTTAATAATAGCCACCTTTAAGATTTACAATATATTGAGAAAATTAAGAAATGTATATGTGAGGTGAAAAAGCAATATGCAATACCAGTGTATGATTATAATAACCTTCATGAAATTCCTTGTTCTGAAATACAGTTCATTATTAATGATCAACTCCTCTTAGAAACTCTTCTCCTTGAAATAAGAGCTCAGGCTTTATCATATTCCAGTTTCAAAAAGAAACAAAATGAGTCAAAATAAGTTTCTCTTATAAAGGAACTTACAGATGGGTGCAGTCCTAACATAACATTCACGTTAACGCGAAAAGCTGTCGCGAGGACTGCTTTAGCACACGTGCCAGGACTGCTCAACCGGACGCAGGTGCGCTACCCGCGTTAACGCGGGAGGGAATTCGCGTTAACGCGATTTATTCCCGCGTGCGCTCGGTCCGTCGCACGTTCACATATCTATATTTGTAATTCTCTATGCAGTGCGGACGGAGAAAATAAAATGGATCTAATTAAATTACTGCGAATGTTGCCGTAAAAACGTGTATTAAATGTTATTTTAAAATGACACCCTGCATTAAGGATTTCATATGTAATATAGCAAAGGAAATTATCGCGTAGACATGCAATATGGTATTTATGAAAAAAAAAAAAACTTCGTCAGTTTATACTAGCATGATTACTTTCTAATTTCATTTATTTATTTATTTTTAATTAATTTATTTATGTATCTATTTCTTATTTGTTGATTCATTTATAACTAATTTATGTATTTACACGTGTTTCTTATTTATGTATTTATTATTATTAATTTTGATAAAGCTATTTTCTTATTTATAAATATAGTACTTATCATCATTATTATTATCTTTATTGATTTTCATTTCATAATTATTATCATCATCATTATTATTATTATTATTATTATTATTATTATTATTATTATTATTATTATTATTATTATTATTTTCCTAAAGTAAGAATTTAATTAAAGTCATTGTTCGGAAATTCTGTTCAATGTTTTTAAAATATCCCTTAACTCGGAAGGGTTTTATTTAATTCTAAATAATGTTATGTTAGGACTGCACCTCACTGTACATTGTTATGAATCTAACATTGACTTAATAAGTATTAAGAATCAAGATTTAGAAAATATAAGAAAGGATAAACTGAATGGATATTTTGTGAGATCCAGAGCCAATTGGGTAGAAGAAGGTGAAAAAGCATCAAACTAGTTTTGTAATCTTGAATCAAGAAATTATTCTTCTAAAATGATTCCTAATTTGTTCAAGGATAATGCTATAATAACAAACCAAAAGCAAATCCTTGAAGAAATCGCTAATTTTTACAGAAAACTTTGTAAGAAATGTGAAGCCGAAAATTTTGATCTCGAAGACTATATGAAAAACTGTAATTCTATTAAATTAAATGAACAGCAAAATTCCAAACTAGAAAGTATAATTGGTTTTGAAGAAGCAAGTATTACACCCAAAAACATGAAAAATAACAAGAGCCCGGGTAGTGATGAATTTACTGTTGAGTTTTTCAAGGCTTTCTGGAAAGACATGGGGCATTTCATTGTAAGATCTTTAAATTATAGGTATGAAGCAAAAGAACTTTCAGTGACTCAAAGACTGGGTATTATAACATACATTCCCAAGGAAGGTAAGCCCAAACAATTTATTGAAAACTGGCGACCAATATCCCTTTTAAAATGTTATTTATAAAATAGGATCCAGTACAATTGCAAATCGTATTAAACCATTTTTACATACAATCATAAGTTCTCATATTGGTCTAATTTTTGTTTTACGTCACACCACGAATATTTAACGTATATGGTGACGGCATCTGCCTGATGCGGGGCATACAAATTTTGACCTTTGCAACGGACCCACCCGAAGCAGTGAGGGATCTTTAACGTGCCATGAATAGCACGACACGGGGTCTCGGTTTTTACTGTCCCATCCGAAAGACAGGACACAGGCATGACCAGAGCGGGACTCGAAACCCGGCCTCCCAATCAAGAGTCCGACGCGATACCACTAGGCCACGCCGGCTTCATAAGTTCTGAGCAATGCAAACTGGTTTTATCCCAGGTAGGTATATTGGCAAAAACACTAGACTGATATATGATATTATGCAATATACTGAGAAAAACAATATTTCTGGAACACTTCTAATGATTGATTTTCAAAAGGCTTTCGACTCGGTCTCCTGGAATTTCATTGAAAAGGCGTTAACGTACTTTAATTTTGGTCAGTCTTTTAGAAAATGGGTGTCTCTTTTCCAACATAATTCAATCTCGTCAATTACACAAGCTGCCGTCAAGGGGACCCAATTTTCAGTTATATCTTTTTAATATGTGCAGAAGTTTTATCTTTAAGAATACGACATAACAACAATATTAATGGCATTAAAATCAATAACAATGAATTCAAAATATCCTTTTCTGCAGATGGCACAACTTTAATTTTGGATGGTTCTGAGAAATCCCTTAAGGAATCAATAGAAGAAGTAAATGCCTTTTACCTGGTGTCTGGATAAAAATAAATATGTCAAAAAATCAAATAACCTGGATTGGTAGTAAGAAATATAGCGATGAACGGAATGATTTGAAAGATATGTTAAAATCTCTGAGATACATATCAACAAAATCTGGAAGTTTAAAGAAGTTCAATAGTATTTGGAGTCCTTGGTTTTTTTTCTAAAACAACTGTAACTATGTCTATAATATTGATACATGTATGTTGTTTTACATATATATGATATATTGATATGTTGTTCTATAGATATAGGTTTAAAGATGTGTGTCATTTTATTTAGAAAATGTATGGTATAAATTATTAAATCATGCAATGCTACTGATTAGAAATCTCCTCTGATACTAACTTTCTCTCCCTCCTTCACCAAATCTGTACATCTATTCCCTCCACACCATTACTATCCTCCACAACAATTTACTTTACCTCTACCACTATCATGATATGGGAGGGGAGGCTTGTCCAAACCTTTCCAGAGGAGACAAGGTCCTGACCCTATGACTGTTAGTTCTTACATATTTTTGAAAGCAACATATTATTCTATACTTGCTTCGTCTGTAATAAATCTTTATGACCTCTCTCCTTGAGAAACCTCTTGATCATTGTTCTTTATATGGAGGACTATTTATGAATTTTTAAATGTGTGTCCTTTGATTGTGCTGCTTTTGCAGTGAGTGGGAAGGTGGGCGCCCGTAAACCGGTTAACCACACCAATTGAGTGACATTTGTTACTTCACTTGACCGTCCTAAGTCGGTATCGTAACCGCAGCACAATCGAATAATTTTGTATTGTCGTTCCGTGTATATTATGCTATTGTCATTTTTTTGTGTGTAGGTCCTTGGTGATTTGTGTCATACAGCTTTATCAGATGTCTTATGTTTTTTCCTTTTTTTTTATCTTTTTAACCCAATTGTTAATCAAGATTTTCTTTATTGCTTCCAATAACAAGTCTCTAACTTGAGATTAAAATTGACGCAATTAAGACAAGGACCTTTTTCTAAAACTAACCACTAACGGCTGCATCGAAACATACGAACCTCCTTCTCCCTAACCCCATGCGGCAGCCAAATTGTACAATAATTTTTGTTATAATTTTGCTGTCTTATTTGTACAGAATCACGAGTCTTGGAATTACATTCCCGAAATTAATTTGATGAAAAGACAAGGATCACCTCCGGTATAAGTATACTACGTAAGAAATACCATGACTCCAATATGAAAATCAATACAGTAAAAGTATAAATACTAGTGGAAAATTATTTTCAAACAAAGATCCATAACTCCGGCAAAGGTAAGTCTAAGACCACAAAAGTCCAATCTTGGCCTGAGGTTCTTGTCATTTTTTGTGTGCAGGTCCTTGGTGATTTGTGTCATACAGCTTTGTCAGATGTCTTCTGTTTTCTCTTTGGTATTAAAGAAGTGTACCCGGTTTCATTACAACATGTAAAATGATGTACAAAAAGTCCAGACAAATAATTTCAGACAGTGACCTAATTTCGGCCAACTATGAAAACAATGAAATTTGACTTGTAATTATTGGTAATAAAGAAGTGTAATGAATTTCGGGCCAATATCGGGAGGATCTGTATAAAATTTTGAAAAGCAAATTTCAATGTAACCTACTTTCGGGGACAGTTATCAACCATGTAACACTTTAAAGTCGTTTCAATATTTCAAGGGATGTGTTAAAAAATGTCCGGAACATTATTTTCATATAAAGCGACCTTACTCCTGTAAAGTACTCAAACGCCTTGCAGAATCACAAGGGATATTTTGGGAAAGTTTGGAAAATTATTTGCTTTACAGTGACCTAATTCCGGCAAAATTACAATTTCTTCGGTATTTCTGCATCACATCTCGGGTCCGGTATCTGAAGGAATGTTAAACAGACATAAAGACGGAAAAAAACAGTATACCCAAACCACATTATTTTGAGAGAGAGAATATAAAGACGATAATTAATGCCATATATTGAAAATTCATTGTATTTCCTTGGCTTTACAATCAATGTTTGTCAGCTCGAATAATTGGAGACCAAATTGTAATTCTATAGGGTATTTTTATGGTGCCCGATACATTTGGATCATAATTTCTCTTTGTACAATTTTACTCAATGTCCTTTTGTAACAGATTTGGTGGATATAAGTTGTCTACAGGGAGTCTAACTCTCTTACTTAAAATATCAATCTATAATTAAAGATATTGTGAGGGTTATGAATTATAAAGAATAAATGTATCTCTGTATTACATTATTAGGGAAGCCTAATACTCGTTTCTAAACACACAACAACAACACTTTTTAAGAATAAATAATTCTATTAATGTTGAAATATATTAATATTAAAATAACAAATTAATACTCCTGTAAATTTGAAAGCTCTCAGTCAAAACTTCTGGGGTCATTCGATTCAGAATTTTCAAATCTATTTGTAGGAGAGCGCACAGTTGAAAAAAAAAAAAAACTAAAGATTAAAAGTATTGGGGAAAAAAAAACAAAAAAACAAAAATAAACCACTTACTGGTGACTTCGTACATTATCAATTTTCAGGTGCGAACAGCTGTGAACAGATCTATCTATAAAACCTCACTTGGTTTGACAATATTTTAAAGTCTGTACGCACATCATTAATGAAAGTTATTCTTTTTCAAATCGAGTACTACGGTAGGTAATCAATTACAACTATGAAATATAAAATGCATAAGAGTGAAATTGAAATATGGGTAATTGGCCACGAGCTTTGTCGTCGCGCTAGCGATAAACAATGTGACGATATGTACCGTTTTCATATTGTCAATATTGCTCATATCTACATTAATGCGTAAGAAATATGAAGCAAGGAAAGCATACAAACCCGACGTGTTGCTAGTGTACCTTTTATTGATATTGAATTGATATTTCCTGGTTGATTCAATGGTTGAATAGGACTGAATCTCCAATTTTCAGTAATTACGCGATATTAACGACTTGGGCCTTAACACCAATATTTGAAAATTATATTATATATATTCTGCAAACGATGCATGCTTAAAATATCTGTTATTAATGATAATGAATATTACCTGGATATATACTGCATACCTAATTCTGATAATCGTGATATTTAATTTCAGTTCAATAAGACCAAACAATGTATTTCTGTCAGAATAATTATTTTTAAAAGTTGCACTCCTAAGTACCAAATATTTGTCTCCTAAGAAAAATCTGTGAAATAATAATTGTTCCAAGATACCTTAATATCTTTGTATGTAATATGTTTATTTCTGGTGCATCTACAACAGCCTGATACTGGATCGAAATCCCAAGAGACGAATTGATATCCCCTGTTATGATGCTATGTGTCTTTGACAAATTGTAAGTCCACATTCATCTTATGTTTCTTGTTTGCTGTTAAACGTATTTGTGTTGTTTTTGTTTTGGACATTCGTGGATAGTGAAATTATTCAAGAGACAATTACTACCTTAGTGCACCACTTCTCATACATGGTTCATAAAAGTCTATAAATGTCCATCGTAGTGCACTTTAATTTTGACATATACGTTTGAATCTGATTTTAGAGAAGTCATACCGAGACATCGTTTGCATAGGAACAATATTGAGTTATCCTCTTGATAATAAATCTTTTCTTCAAAGCAACATTCTTATTAAAATATATTGTAAATGATATGCGATTGTGCCATTTACAAGAAAGTGCCACGGATAACATTCGACGACCACTTATTTTAGGTATGATATG